>OY776276.1:29604602-29639602 GCA_963675445.1 Linnaemya vulpina
TTTCCTTATGTTGTTTAAGACACACATGTTTTGCATAAAAATATACTAAGACGTCAGGCACTACTTAGCTAATATGGTGATATTACATATCAGGTGGCATCGCCACGCCAGATGATAGTTTTTCGTTTGCACTGTTGTTTTAGTTATATAATTCTACCACGCTAAGCTTGGATGTGGCTATGAAATTGATCGTAAATCGATTTCACACATGTTATTAAAGATTATTTTGCAAGCATTATTCTGAATTAAACATAATAATTTTAATATATAGTTTTTCAAACCAATTTGCTGATCTTTTAAGGATATTCCTTTCCTGAGTGCAACAACTGAAAACCCAACTATAAAATGCTTAGGTTAGCGCAGACGAATATGCGACTACATACAATCAAAAGCAAAGCATATTGATAACAACAGGTAAACTATCAAACTAGTGTTTTGACATTTCCAGATGATTTCATATATTTTGAGCACATTTATTTTATTTATAAGTATTTTTGTAAGCTTATATAAAACAAATAAAAAAGTTAAAAAACAATTGAAAACCCCAAAATAAATTGTTATATATATTTCATCAACAACCACCCATTCTGGATTTAAAGAGGTGAATATTTCAAAGATATGGACAATCAATTCCAAAAGATTTCAAACATAATTTCATGTGTATATTTTAGTGTTGAGTGGCTTATTCTAGAAGTTGATGATGGCGGAGGAGCAAAGTAATTTCAAAAAATAATTGGATGGTGCATAAGTTGCCTGCTTATATACCCACAAGATTGCTGTGTTTAGTCCCACACATACAGTGCTTGTCTCTACTTTTAGCTGTACATAATATGATTAGGAACGATTTGAAGTAGGTTTCATGCATAAAGTTTTCATTATGAAATATATTTTGGTACAGACATATTTATGTATGAACCAAATGATGAGCTTCTATACGATGAAATAAACTCAAAACAATACGTGCTGATTGCACTTAGCAAGAACATGGCAACTGTTTATGGGCTTTTCGGTCATATATGGATTTATATTGTACTAATTTCAAGAGAGCTAACTTTTTCATGGAATTGAAAAGGTAATAAAATAGAAACTGAAATCCCAAGATAAACCTTAGTTCTGAAAATAAAAAAATGAAGAATAGAAATGATAATCAGCAAACGCAAACAAAAACTGTATTAATATATCCAACTAAGAAAATAACACTATATTAAATAGTAGTAATGAATTGTTTAATATTTATTGCTTGTATATTTATTTATAATAAATTCATTAAACTTCACAAAACTTGTTATCATTTGTTTTAGCATATAATGTTAGATAAAAAATAAGTTTTTGATAAATTATTATGAACTAATCATTTAATAATAATAATACTCAAAATAAAAATACTTAATTGAGTATTCAAAGACTTTGACTTTGATCGTTGTACGATTATGTTTAATAGATCGATTACACTGTTCTGCAAAAAATAATGTTTTGTTTCTCCATTTAAACTATGTGCACTATATGGATTTTGATGCGCTAAAATCAAATCCGTTTTCGGTTTTTATCCATCATGTCGAGATTTTTTTTTATGGGCGTGGCAATTTCGCCCCCTAAGTTAGCTAGGTACGTAGACATATTTCAACCTAACTCGAGAATGAGTCATCCGATTTTAAAATGTAAAACACCAAAAGGTTTGTAAGAAATTTGTATTTTTTTCTCTATCCCTAATCGTTTTGGAATTATTCAGAAATTACCCGAGAAAAAATATGTAACACTTTGCACATTTTTTTGAGAGCTACAGATCTTAGAAATAAAAAAATCTATAAACCATAAAAATCGGTTAAAAATTTAGATTTTATATACGATTTACCGCAGGTGCCCAATATTGTAATGCAACCAACCTTACATAGGTATGACGATAGCATTTCGTTGGGTAAGCAGGTAATGGAACTAAAGTACAACGGTATTTTGCATGTTTCTTGAAATTAAAAATTATGGTATAGTATGTTTCATTTACTTGTGATTTAAAATCGAGAACAGTTTTTAGCTTCAAAATTAAGTTCTATTTAAACTTAAGGTATATTTAAATACAAAATTCATTTTTACAGATCATATTGAAATACAACTTTAATAAAACTTAAATGTCCCTCATTGGACACTTAAATGGTATTCAAATAGAGCATAGTAAACATATGACTTTGACTTTTTTTCTTTTAAGAAAAAGAAAACATTGTGATGTTGAGAAAAATTTGTTACAAAAGTTACATAAATATAGTTAATCATCAATAGAATAAAGTAAAAAATCAATAAAATAAAATTTATTGTACAAATAGACTCTTAACAGAACTGAAAAACTTAAAATAATTTCGTGCACAACACTTGAAATACATACTTTGGATCATAAGCAAAACACATGTTTTCTGAACAATGGCGATTTTTGTTGGCATATTTCATGGTCCTACCACATTCTTCGCATAAATTAATTGAAGTATTTAAATATGTTTGAAAAACTGAAAGCGTATTTAAACACAACTCAACTTTATGGAAATATTAACTAATTTTCTACTTAAATACTAAGATATAGTCGTCTGACCTACTGCGATTTGGGTTCAAAATGTATTTCACTCCTGAAAATAAATTATGAGTATAGTTCTGCACTGAATGCAGATAGCATCAAGGTAAGAAACATGCAATATGTTTCATTAAAGAAGTGTTGACTATTTCAACGCTTTTTGTTCTGTTCGAAAGTTAATTTTATCTCTTACCGAAACAACAATACCGGTATCATACCAGAATAGCACTAGTAAATACCGGTATGACGGGAAACGGTATATTAATACCGATATTAAATGCAAAAAACACTATTTCGGTATCGGTATCCACACCGGTATTCAAACGGTATCGGTGTATATAACTATCGGTTTCCAACCTTGGTTTTTTCTTTGACTGTATCAGCACATATTGCTATTCATTTATGAGAGAGAAATTTTAAATTACAACAAAACAGAAAAATATCTTCATGTATGTATATAAAATAGTTTTGAGTAAAAATATTTATAATCGATATACAGTAATATGAAAGCTCGTGCTGGAAAGATAGATATATCGTCGTAAATTGTTTCTTCTCAAATTTTTAATATGTTTCTTCACAGCCAAGCAGAAGAAATGACAAATAGTAATAATTATGAATGACCCAACAAAACGAACCTCCAGATTACATGGAGCTCCAAACGAAATCCTACTCTTTTCTACGCCAAAAAATTATATTAGTATGCAGTAAAATTTTACTGGTAACTAAAAAAAAATATCAGAAAAACGTGTTTAATTGTTTCTGCAAAATATTTGTAATAAAGTATATATTACTGCAGAATTAATTTCAAAAGCTGTACTTTTGTGAACATTCAAGTATTGGCTATTTGTTCGTGGATTAAACTCCTTTTAATTTCTTCATTGGTGCTGATTTGTGTGTTATGTTGTGTATTTAAAACATACATGTATACGTTTTCTTTCAAATATACACAATTATATATTAGTATAAAATAATTCTACATATATAAATAGATCTTAATTACATATTTCTGCAAGTACGAATTCAAACTATCATTGTGACCAGTTGTTTTACGTAACTTGTGATACTTTTTAAAACCTCTCTATTTGGTTTGTGAATTGAATTAGCTTTCGTGACGCCATCTATTTTTGAGATTCCAACAAAACTACACGCAACGATAATATATTTAACCCTTTCGCTACAAGTTTTTACTGGGTTGATGAAAAATTCTGATCTTTTTGATTTCCACTATTCACTTGTTTCTTGGAATGTATCCATATGGATACAAATTTCACTAACGGTGAAGATATATACAATATTTTTTTTTATTCCTATATAGAATTTTCGATTTATTGTTAAATTTTTACCTTTTGTGTACATAAAAAAATTTTTTTTCTTAAAAAAAGCAAGCACAAGACTAAAATTTTATATAAACTTAAATAATAGACAAAAAAATTCACATATATGTACATAAACAATTAACCCATGTTCTTTTTATATGCTCATATTATATTTGTTTGTATAATTTGTACACTTTTCTTTTGGTCTGAATTGAATCGGAGTGCAAGTTGATGGGGTTTATATCCAGGGATTGACGACACCTTTTGGACAGTTGCGCTGTTGGCTGACATAGTAAGACACAAGACTGCGACGCCTGAGGTCCCGAGTGCGGAGTCACTCAGTCATCAATATGGTGTCGAATATTTCTGATCTGCATTAGTGCAGGGTTGTGTTAATTGTTGTCGACTTGTCTCAATGACGAAGGTATAGCACTGGTCGCTGAACATTACCGATTGGGATTAACACCGTCATGTACTAAAACAGCAGGATACAGCAGCCACCTTCCTTCGTCGACATCTTTAGCAAAAAATTCACCGACGAAGTAATAAAAGTAAACACAGCTACAAAAACCTTTCTATCTTCTAATCTGTACTCCTAACACTATCCCCTCCTTTCCAGTTTCCACGCAATGCACTGCATATGTAGAGGTTGTCCCCTGAGTGCTGGTCCTTCTCAAAAAATATGTATATATATATATATATATATATATATATATATATATCTATATATATATATATATATATATATATATATATATATATGTATATATATATATATATATATATATATATATATATATTATCGGATTTTTCTCCACGGTAGTCTAAACTTCCACTTTATTTTTTATTATATATTTTAATTTATCGGATATATCTGAATCTATAAATTTCGTAAGAATTTTTTCAATTTCGTAATCTTTCATATTTCTTGGTTTTTTACGTTATTGACTTCTATCTTACCAGAACTAAAGAATATTTCTGCATTACAACAGCATCAACAGTAACATGATTTAGTTTGTTAAAGCTTCACTCTTTATATACACAACTCAAAACAAAAAAAAATAATAATTGAAGTAATTACAACAAATGTTTACCTTGATCTGGGATTTACTTGCTTTTTTTTATATCCGGAAGTGTGTGTAATTTAGAAAAAAATATTATTTTTTTATACAAAAACAATAAACGAAAAACGTTTTTTTTAATTGCCATATTTTTAATACATTAAAAAAGTATATGTAAAGATATTAATTCTGATAATAGACAAAATATCATATGGGGGATTCACACTGTAGTCATAGAGTTATAAGTCATAAAATAATAGCACTTAAAATATGACATGTGTGAACGACCCGTCATAACTTGGTCTGCTAAAGAAAGTTGTATATATAAACCCTAACAGCTGCTGCTGTTATGAGCTGAATAAATTTTTTTTTTCGGCGGCATATGGAAAAACATTCAGTGGCTGCAGCTACGTAATTTAAACGAGAAAAATTTTCAATTGTATATATTTAATTTTTGCGTTTTAGTGCTCCTTCAATATATTTTATGTTATAAAAATGTGATTTAATATACAGACATATAGATATGAATAATTTTTTATCCGCTTTTTAGTCGTGAAACATATATAAGTAACGGCGGCAAACATATACTACCGCCGTCTCGCTTAAAGATTTTCAGAGTGCGACTTAGATTTCCAGAGCTATTTTATGACAACACAAAAACATACTTGCAAGAGTGCTATTATTTTATGACTTTTTTATATGCAGCACAATAACAACTTTTTTAAATCAGTCTAAAATTTTATGACTCTATGACAATTAGGGGATTCACACTGTAGTCATAGAGTCATAAGTCAAAAAATAATAGCACTTAAAATATGACAATTTTATGACTCTATGACAATATGACTAAATAGCACGAAGTGTGAACCCCCAAATATGACTAAATAGCACGTAGTGTGAATCCCCCAATAGTCGGTTAATATATCAACCAGTATTGTCAAGTGGAAGTCGTAAGACGCTCTCAAAGATGAGTGTATCTATATGGATACATATGAGCGAAAGGGCTAACCAAAAAGGCAAGTGACGTTCTTTGTTGTTTTGCTAACTAAAACCATTTTATAACTTAGGGAGAACAAAATTGGTACTTAAAGATATATGTAACGCCACGTACGTTGTTAAAAATTGTTGGAGTTTTAGTATTTGCGTAGAGAAGCGCCAGATATAGAATACCTTGAAGTTACAGTGAAACACCTTGCAGTTCAATTCAAAATATATCAAGTGTAACTCTTATTAATATGAAATATACATAAGTAAGAGAAACAACCCTCTTCGATGAACGGTTTTAAAAGGAATATTTTATAGATATATAAACCATATTTTGGATCAATAAGTTCTGATATTTAAAAAGATAGAATTGCAAAACTTAGTTGATTACATTTGGATTGATCCTGGGTTACAAAATTCTTCAACAAAGAGAATATAAGATTAAGCACAGCCGAATATAGCTGTTTTATTGGTTTCCCTTAAGATACTTTTCGGAGTAATCTTAATTGCTGAATTAATGTCTTGTGATTTTTCCTTCTTCAATGCCTTGTTGCTGCTTTAATTGTTTTATAGAACTGTTTTTGTCATTTATACGAATTCGTTGTGATGGTATTTTCTCTATTTTTCTTTTCTTTGCTTCAACGCCCATACCAAGTTTAGTTTTAGCTTTCATTGCCTTGGTGACTATATATGCAAATGTTTTTTCTGCAAGATCGCTATTTTTTGAAAGAACTCCTTCTCAAGCTTTATTTTCAAGAATTTCGTAAGCTTGATGTCTGCTGTTTATTGTATGTCGTCAAGTGTACGAAGTTCGCGCCCAAAAATTAAATAAGGTGGAGTATACCTTGTACTTTGACATAGCGTTGTGTTCATTGCAAATCGAATGCTGGGCAATTTATCATTCCAAGATTGATGATCATTTCCCACCAATATAGGGAGTTGTGTTTTCATTTTCCCATTTTTACGCTCGACAAGATTGGTCTCAGGATGGTAGACTAGAGCTAGTATGTGTTCGATATTAAGACAGTAGACGACTTTTTGCATATCTGTCGAAACTAGTTGCACACCATTGTCGCTGATGACCTTCCTGGCTAGGAACACTTCGCAGGCATTGGTTGTGGCTACTTCTAAGGGGAAAAGTTCAACCCAACGGCTAGCGATGTCTTCTACAATAAATATCCATTGAAAGCCTTTGGTTAAACGGGCAATAGGCCATAGAGGTCAATGGTAACTACGTCAAACCTCTGGTTACATGAAACTTTTTGGTAAAGTCCTGCAGGCTTCAGATTTGTAGCTTTGTATCTTTGGCATTCTAAGCATTCTTTGACATGGTTTTCAATACAACACAGTGAACGGTCCCCCTAGTAAAACTGAAAAAAAATCCAAGGAGCTTGATTAAATTGTTGGCCTACTATTTTCAAAAATGAATTAAAATTTTTTTAAAATCTTGTTGTTTTCCCAGTGCGGGAACAATTAAATACCAAAAATTCCCCACTTCAGTAATTATTATTGTGTTGAATTTTAATCTGTCATTCCCACATACAAAATCATAAAGCGTGATAGTTTTTTTTATAAAATATAACAATCTCTAGTTACACTGCTCAGCAGCCAAATCCTCCTTTGAATAAAACCATGTGGACTATATGGATTTTGATGCGCTAAGCTCGATTCCGTTTTCGATTTTTTCATCAGGTCCAGACTTTTTATGGGCGTGGCAATTTTTTGCCCTTAAATTAGTCAGGTACGTAGACATATTTCACCCTAACTCGGGAATGAGTCATCCGATTTTAAAAAGTAAAACACCAAAAAATGTGTAACTGAAAATAAAATCTAAATATTTAAACCGATTTTTATGGTTTATAACTTTTTTTATTTCTAAGATCTGTAACTATTAGATAAAGGTGCAAAGTATTGAATATTTGCTTTAAATTTTTTAATTCCATTTTTAATCTGAAAAAAATTAAGGATTTCACAAAAAAAAAATTTTTTCTCGATTAATTTCTGAATATTTCCAAAACGATAAGAGATAAAGAAAAACTGCATTTGACTAAAATAAAAACAATTTTGTTAACCACCGTGTTTGTGTTTTACTCTTTAAAATCGGATGACTCGTTCCCGAGTTAGGGTGAAATATGTCTACGTACCAGACTAATTTAGTTGCAAAAATTTTCCAAGCCCATAAAAAAAAATCTGGACCTGATGGGAAAAACCCGAAAACGGATTTGAGTTTAGCGAATCAAAATCCATATAGAGCACATAGTTATATTTAAAGGAGCGACAAAAAGTTATTTTTTGCAGAGCAGTGTTATTTAGGGTTGCCGTATACTTTTTTTTTAATATAAATTTTTTTTAACTTTTTAGTATTTTGTTGTTTAAAGTTTTTAAAATACATAACCATGGTATTCAAATAACATTATATGAATAGGGTTAAATTATTATTTAAGATAAAAAAGATTAATAATAAAGTTACAAGCAACTTCAAATAACATAACAATTTCCTAATCACTAAAATAAGTTTCTCAATCATAATCAGTCTTAAACTATTCATCTGCTATTATGTAAATACTAATATCTTGATTATTGTTGAAAGAGCTTCTGGTATTTATTGTATTTCTATTAGATGAAGTTAATGAATCAGAAGAAATTAGGAGTGTATTTACTTAATCTTGATTGCAATTTTCTCTGGCATTTTTTTGAGTGTGTGCAAGTATGTCTCACAACCATGAATGAGAAGTTTATGCAACGTTGATGGCATATAATACCAATCATAGTTATTTAATTACATCTCGAGTTTCCTTCGTTAGCTGTTTAAAGTTAGATATATTTATAGGTTTTCTAGAGGGTATTGTTTATAAAATTTAACTCAAATGCTCATTAACTCCTGTAGTCGGACGACTTTTTGAATTCGTTAAAAAAATTTCTAACTGTATTGCCATCATTACTGGTGCCAAAATTAAACTTGTTTTTATCAACTGATAGTTCCATCTCAGATCGAAATTTATCTTGAATTTGGCAATCGACATGCAATGTGTCACATGCACTCATAGCATCTTAGAAAACAATATAAAGGTGAAATTCCATATCTATAATGGTCTTCATTGGGAGAATAAGTAATGCTAAATTTGTTCATATCTTTAGTTTTAGCTTGTCTTTTAAAGCAGTTCGACCCCGGCTTTTTGACGGTTCTCGCTTAAGTACGTATTTGTATAAATAAGCAGTTAGTTTCGATTGATTTTTCTTTACATTAAAAAAAATATTCTTTATATTAAAGGAAAGATCCTATAATATATTAATTTGTCTTCTGCTTCATTTATTTCAAGAATTGGTATATTGGTTATGTTAATATCTTTCTCTATTGAAATTTTGAAATAATTTACATATATGTATGTTGAATCGTTGACCTGTTTTTTTTTAATAATAATATTCTTTATGTCTATTATTCGGCTATGGGTCAGGTTTTTATAAAATTAAAAAACTATATATTTTTAATTATTTAATCATGTCGTCCCAATATTTCGAATAGCTTTTCTATTCATATTCAGGGGAACACTGTTGGGTATAAAACAGTAAATAATAAAAACTAAAAATCATTCAGATCATTGAATATGTTTCAATATGAAACGCAGAAAATCTTTATAAACGTAGATTTATGTTAGAAATTTTACACATAATATATACACCAATCACAAAAAGGATTAATTTTAAGCAAATACAGAAAATGTAGCTCAAAATTATAGACACTAACGGTCTAATTCATAAAATTTTCTTATTTCAGTGTTAAACTGTGTAAAAGCTATGAAACAGATTTTGAGTTGTAAGGGTATAATAAAAATGTGTATTCATAAACGTTTAATAACGCTAGATTAGCAATAAAACATATTTACCATATTTTTCTTTTCTATTGGCAACCTTGTTGAAAATAATTGGTATGTTCATTTAGTTTACTAGTAAATATTAGTAACGAGAGAGTAACAAGAAATTTTCCACAATTACTCTCAAAAATGTGAAAAAGTAAATGAACACTTTACTAGTGAAAATTTGCAAAGTAAAGAAGTGTTGTGATGTATAGGTATATATGAGTACTCAATAACTACCCCTTTATTGTTTGGACAAATTATACATATATTATTATAAAAATAATGATTATGGTCATTTATATTCAGCATTACTGTTTTGTGATTTTATGAAAAACTATTTATGTAAACACTAATAAGAAACTATATTAACACGCAAGTAAATGTGAGTTGAACTGGACTGAAGTTCATAGTGGGTTTGAACGTTTTGTTTGTTAGTTACATAGAATGAACTATGTTTCATTTCATATGTACACCAACAACTTTTGCGAATTTACTTAATTTCATGTAAATTTACAAGATCCCAATTTTGAATTCGATTGCTTATTCTTAAGAGAAAATATGTCTTTCTAACCATAAATAAGCAATTTAAGCAATTTTGACTTTCATTTTCATAAAATGCTTTATCCAAAATAAAATATTATGTTGCTGTCAGGATTAGATACATAATTAGATATATATTTGCAAATAGATATCTGAACTAATTGAATTATTTGCCTGCTTAATGTAAACTACCGAGTAGCTAGGTACTCATATTATTTACAACACTAAAAATAACACCTGGTCTGTTACATCCCTTGCCACTGATGTACCAGATACTGTGTTGCTTAGTTCAATTAAATTAAACATCTTACACAAAAATAAATTTTTTATCATTTTAATACTTTTTATGGTTTTAAAAGTTTATATTTACTTACAATTTCTTAAATTTTCCAAAATATTTTTATTTTCAACTTGATTTAGAAATATTGTTTTATACGCAAAACAGCTGTTTGATTAATTATTACAAGTAAAAATTTTACTTGTAAAAACTTGCAATAATTTTTCTGTATCTAAATTTTTTACGCTCTTTCGCCGCTCTCTCGTTGCAAATTTTTTGAGTTAATGAACGCTTTCCAGTAACAATTGTTACAAATTTGTAAGAATTTTTAGTAAATGAACACAGCTAATATTTTATATATTGATGCACACAATAAGATTCTATTGTTTAAGTCATGGGTTTGAATGGAAAAAGACCATAAAAATTTTCTTCAAATTTTTTAGAAAAGAAATTTAACAAAGCTTTTGTAGTGCTAATTATAGGTAAATTAACAAATAGCGAAAAATTATACTAAAAACCTACGTTTGCTGACCTTAAAGTTCGACAAGTATCTGAGTACTCATCTGTTAACGTTTGTTTGTGCATCACTAAATAACATTGATTTACTTGAAGACACAATTTCACAACATAAGCAATATATGCAAGACGGCAGAAAAAAAAGCCACCAACTGGTGGAACAAAGATAAGGTATGCTGGTATGAAGGGCAGAGATCGTCTATATAATTTTCAATAAAAAAAATTTCTCTTCATAAATTATTATACTTACATACCGACGGCTTATATTCAAAACCCGCCATATACCAATTTTTAGAAAATGACTTTTTGATCGCAAATTGTTCACTGATTCCAGCTTAATCCCCGACAAAAATTTCAGAAAAAAAAATCGATATACATAAGTCCTTTTTTGAAATATTTGTGATATCGCTATCAACCGCGCGATTTTTTTTAATGCAATAGCCACCATACGCCATACATTGAGAATACGGAACGAAATAATTTGTGGGATTACATGTTCATCGGCGTTTTGTATGGAAACTCTATATAAAATATTTTTAATATGTTTTGGAACCTAAATTGGGAATCTAAACAAGTGTTTGTAAAGAACCACGTATCACAGATACCAATAAAAAGAAAACGTATTGAAAATTCCAAAAAAAGGCACATCTTTTTGTTTAAACTACCATACAAGAATGATTCATTACAAGTTTGCCGGTTTATGTTTTTATCGACTCTTTCGCTAAAAAGATAACCAAAGATATACCGGGAGACAATGAGTCGCCAGCACAAACTTAGCGATCTACGTTTAGGTCTAAAAGAACCGATGGTTTTTTTAAAAACTTCAATGATGCCAAACTTGTTCGCAGTTTCTCAATTAAAATCACTAAGGTATTTGCCAAGTGGAGAAGTTCATTTTAAAATTAACTTTAATAAAAAATATAATAACATGCCCAAAAGAATTAAAAAGTACACAGGATATACTGAACCAAAGCCTTTGCATACCACTCAGCTTCCAATCCAGCCTAGTAAATGGAAACATCTTCAAGATTTGAAACCGGTTATACCACTAGAATATTGTTACTTTTATGATAATTTAGCTATGTGACAATGTCCAATTTGAATTACCTTTTTTTTAAATTATGTTTATATTTTATTGTTGTGTTATTGAACTCTTTTATGTTAGAAAAACGTTTCCACTGTAAATTGTATTTGTGGGTTAAACGCATTTAAAACATTTAGAACTTCATATGCGGTATCTCTATTTATGATAGCATAAATAGATGACATACATCTACGTATTTTGTTAATAATCTGAGTTTTATTGTTAATTTTGTAAGGGATTGATCCAATGACTCCTCCATAACAATATCGGAAACAAATGGTGATACAGGTGATCCCATCGGCATTCCCTTACTTTGTCCGTAAATTCGTTCCTCATATTTAAATTAACGGCTGTCTTTGATGCAAAACCTTAGTAATTCTATGAAAAGGTATTTTGGTATTTTTGTGTGTTGTTGTAATATGTCCCACTTATTTTCTATTATTTGTAGCGCTAAATTTATAGGTTTGCTCGGAAATAGCGATACTACGTCACATGATACCATAATTTCATTATTGTCTAATCTCTTATTATTTACCTTTGATTTAAATTCTACTGCGTCTCTTACATTGTAAGCTGAGTTTCTGGTTAAATTTTTTAAAATATGAACTAAATATTTGTAAAGTTCATATGATGGTGCATTTTGTGACGAACAAATTGGTCTCAAAGGCGTTCCTATAAAACATGACCTATAGCCGAACAATAAAACAAGAATATTATAACAATTTATTTTTTTTATTTTTTTTACTTTGTCAGCCAACAAGGAAGTTCGTAAAAGTGCACCAGCTACTGGCGGTGGTACGAAACCACATCGTTTTCGTCCTGGTAGGGTAGTTTTAAATGAAATTCGTCGCTATAAAATAGTACTGATTTGTTGATTTGCAAATATTATTACATTACATTACATAATATTACAAATATTAAATAAATAAAAATATTATTGAAGTGATTGCTCAAATCTTTGTATATATTGTATGTAACTTATTTTGCAATGATATCACATCGCCAATCGTCCGTTTGTATAGAATTTTGGGAATGGTATTTGATTTCAGATAACGATAAAATAAATAATACTCATATAACTTTATTTTGAAATCAATGAATAAAAATTTCGACTTTATATTTAAAAATTTCAAACAACCAAAACATAATAAACAGAAAACAAAAATGCGGCGAATTTAAGAAATTTTGACAATCAGTTCACTATCACCTGTGCTGATGCATATACCTGTTTATTGTACCATGTACCTGTTTATTGTACCATGGATTATTCCAATAACTCAAATGTCAAAAAGCTAAAAAGTAAACAAATAAAAATATAAACAAATATATATGTGTGGAAAAAAAATTATTAAATATATACAGTAGTCCCCCGATTTACGAATAGGATACGTTCTGTGAAAGTAGACGTATATCGAATATTCGTATAGCAGGTTAATACTAGTATGCCATTCCAGGGATAAAAAATATCAGCATAAGTTTGTATTACAAATGCATAGATGTGTTCCTCTAATGTTGGCTATGTGATACCCATACTTTAAAAACATTTATAACAAAGTGAAATAAAAGGAAATTTATACGTTTTAAAAATAAAATACATAAGAAATTCATTGGAAAAGCAAACTTTACAATAAGAAAGAATGTTTAATGTTAAAATTAATATAATAACTTAGCATTACATATTAAAAAGTTATAAATTATAAATGTTATACAGTATCTATTGTGATGTGTCAACTTGTAGTAATTTTACAAAGAATTGCACACGTTCGTAATAGCGAATTTTTCATTCGTATAACGACTTTTATAATTAATAATAATATTCATATCTTCGAAATATCTTAAAGCGAACCTTTGTAAAACTGGGAAAGACTGTATATTAAAAAACTGAATTGTTAATAAAAGGATGAGATAATTTAGTGCTAACAAATGCAATGTATAGTGAGATAGTAGTGGTTGATGGGCAACATGATAGGCGAAACATTTTGCGGGGTTTTCGCCGAAAATTAAGGGATACAACTGATCCTCTTGCCATTATGGATCAGTGTTTTAAGGACCTTAATCGTTTGAGCAAAGACGCATCTTTTGCTCTGCTAGAAGGGATTAGCCCTGTTCTCAAGAGGAGAAGGACAACATACATATATCCTACAACTAGATTTTTTAATTTAAATTATTATTATTATTATTATTATTATTATTATTATTATTATTATTATTATTATTATTATTATTATTATTATTATTATTATTATTATTATTATTATTATTATTGTTACTATAATTATTAATATTATTATTAATATTAATATTAATATTATCAACTTTTATTACTAACTTTTATTAATTTTTTAAAAGAAATAAATAAAATTAACATAAAACCAGTGCATTTTTTAATAAATTTTTATTTATGTGAATATATGAACAAATGTGTAAATACATACCCACATATATGCATTTAAAAGAGAAACTAAACAAAATATAAAACATTATAAGATCTTTATAAAAACGTGTAACAAAAATCTTAATTTTAAGAAATATTAAAAACAAATTAACAATATAAACAACATACATATGTTAATAAAAGTATGAAGCTTCACAAAAAATAAGTATGTATATATAAAAATACAAGCAAACGAGAATATATAAAATATTATACAATTAAAAAATAATAATCTCGCACCGTTTTAAATTGTGACTTGTTCTGACAAATCAAGTGTAAAGGTTGGAGTAGCCGAACGCTAAAATTTTAAATGTAAGTTATCTTTAAATGTAAATGTTGATACACTTATAGATCCCTTAAAAATTTGTCATCTGTTTTTCACATAAACCAACAACAAATAATTATTTATACACAACGCAATTATTATACATACAACATTGATGGCACTTCGATTGTTTTTATATTTGGTGTTTGTGTTGAAAAAGTACGCAATTAATTAAAAGGTGCTTATAGACAAAGAAACACAAACATACACAACTAATAGGACAATGGACACATTTATTTCCATATTGAAATATATATGAAATATTTTGTAATATGACGCAAATGTATTAATATATGCACAAACCGAAGTTTAATACCAATAGTACTCGGCAATGCACAACCACATACAGACATTCCATATTTCAATAAAAATAAAACATTTATTTAGAAAGTTAAACATATAAAATACGTCTATCATGTCTTAATATATATGTAATTATGAACAAAACACATGAAAATAGAAATGAGTACCAAAAAAGGCCTTTTGTGCCCCATTCTCATACAACATACATACAGTCCATCACTGTCTTACAACTGTCATGTAACCGTAGAGTGAAATTCTATTTTCTGCAAGTTGGGACGTTACGGTAACATTTTCTTACAATGAAGTAAGTGTTTACACAGCTTGCCATATACCAGGTTGGATCAGCTGACACAATTAGCTTACATTTAAAATTTTAGCGTTCGGCTACTCCAACCTTAAAACTTCTCACAAAATTTCCTTACAGAAACACTTTTATTCACAAATTTCCAATGACTTACGTTAAAACGGTCGAATGACAGACGGTTCTCATGAAGAATAATTACAGAAACACTTGCATGTGAGAAACGATTTTTTGTTTCAATTTACATTATTTTTTCTTCATTACCATCGTTCCGTGTGAAAAATTTGTTGATGTGAGAGTTACAGAAACGAGCTACTGGAAACCAAATTTATTACATCCATTTTTATTTAAAGACTTTTGTTTATAAAAGTTTTTAAAAGAATTGGAAAATATTTTTGCAATGAAGAAAAAAGGAGATAAAGAGCAAAATATCACTTTATCAATCGCTAAAATAAAAAGTTTTATGTTTTACAGAGACATTATAACGATTTAAGAGGCTATTAAACGTTTATGAATACATATTTAGCTATTTTTGACTATTTATATGTTATTAAACCCTTAATAATCATTTATGAATTAGGGGGTAAGTTAATAGGAGATAGAATTGTTATGTAAATACACATACATATGTATAGTAGACTGGTCCTTATATGGCCATATATTTTTTTTGTACTATTTTTAATGCAGCACCCTTTTAAATTGTTAATTATAGCAAATATATGATTCTGTAAAAATTTCAAGTCGATATCTCATTACACTTGCTTACATACATACATACATGTACATATGTATAAAACATTATAAGTTCTTCTATGCTAATATTTCGAAATGCCGTTATATTCTCTGCTATTTTTTTTTTCTCAAAGCTAACGTTATTGCTTTTTTTGTTTGTTAATTCTCTCCAAAAGCACGCTGAGAACTTTCTAAATAGATTCAGAAACCCCGCATGTTGACGAACAAATGAATAGTTGACGAAGTTCAGACATTTTTTGCAATATTTCCAAACAACCATCTAGTTCGGTGGCAATCAGAGGTAAATTGAATTGTGAATTGTAGATTGTCGGCCGCCATGGACAAATGCAAAGTAAGCGTTAGAGATGCAGTTCATCTATTGAGTGAGTGCGTAGAAAGCTTATGTTCGAATCCAATCGATTATATTATAAATCGACCTTCAACCAGAAGAGCCCGTCAACAATGTCGCGAAGATATAGTGAGAAATATTCAATCTGAGTTTACAGAGTTAAATGATGATATAAGTGTTGTTCATTGGGATACAAAGCTTCTCCCAAATGTGACAGGATTGGAGAAACAAGATCGATTGCCCGTTATTATCAAAATGCCTTTTACAGAACAGCTCCTAGGTGTTCTGCACACTCCTTCAGGAACGGGTAAAGCAATTTCTAGTGTAGTTTTTGATACTTTGGAGAAATGGGGTTTGCTGAAAAAGTTCAAGCTCTCGTATTTGACACAACATCTTCGAACACCGGCAGATTTAACGCAGCTTGCACATTGCTGGAGATGAAATATGTATGTTGTTTCTGGTGTCGCCAATATCAACTTGAAACTTTTACATAACGGTTTTTTTTTGCTAAAAATAAAATTGAAAGAAGGTGCTGCATTAAAAATTTTTAGTCAGAATATAAGGACCAGTCTAATGTATAGGTCTAAATATAATTTTATTGTTCAAATATATGTATTAAATTTAATTAAAATTTATTTGAGACTTATTGAAATTTGTTGGTGAATAGGTATATATATATATATATATATATATATATATATATGTATATGCATGTTGTTTGTATATGCTTATGAAATGCATATGTATGTATATAGATACATGTGTGTGTACATGTACATACATACATATATATTCAATATTTTGTTATTATATGAATGTTTTTTAAAATTTCTATAAATTTGTTTAGAAACTTAATTCTCTTTCTTGATTTCAACAAAGAAGATCGTGCTTTACATGTATATGAAATTAATTTTAGAAAAATATTTGAAATACTGAAAAAATACGGGAAAAAAATTAATCTTTTTGTTATATTTGAAAGAATTTTAACCAGCCTGATAATAATTTAACAATGGTTCCAATTTCATCAAAAACTGAAAATGAAATCAATTCAATATTCAAATCTGAAGAAAATGTACTTCCAAGGTCTAATTCTTTGTCTTCATGGATATAATGGATGATACATTAGGAAATAAGCTAAAAAAAATTATCAACATCAAAGTGAAGAAAAAAAAATTCTGATACAATAAATTTAGATCTCTCTGATTATTTATACTCTAAATAATTACAACCGATTCAAAATTTTGGGCGAAATTAATATTGATAAAATGCAATCTGCTATTCACAGAAATGATCAAACAGGAAAATACAAACCGTAAGAGTCTGGTGGATCAACTCAAATCAAAAAAAGTTGATTTCAAAATTACAAATAAATCAAGAAATAAGTGCAAACTGTATTTGCGAGATGTGTGTGTACATCAAGAAATGATGGCTTTGCTAGGAAAGAAAGAAATTGGTTCTTATTCATTTACTGCAAAAGAGTTGAAGAAAATTAGATTAATTTTGCGCGGTCTTTACTACAAAACGAATATTGAAAATATTAAAAAGGAATTTGATTGTGTTTTACCATGTACAATTGAAAAATTTTCAAAATTTGAAACGACATTTTCAAAAAAACATGATATTGACACTGGCTTATTTTTGATTACCTTTCTTCCTGGCAAAAATGCAATTGATTTTACACATATAAAGTATTTATTTAATCATTCGGTTTCCTGGGAAGCCCCTAAGGCGAATTTTAAGGAAATTCAATGTTGGCGTTGTCAAAAGTGGGGTAATTTTTCAAGCAACTGTAATAGACCACGGGCTTGTGTAAAGTGTTCTGAAAAACACGGCCCAGGTGAGTGCAAGTTAGTGGTAGATGCCAATTCTAAGCCGTTTTGTGTTAACTGCAAAAGTTTGGGACAACCTGCTAGCTGGCGAGGTTTTCCGTTTTTTTTGAATTACTGTGAACAAAAAAATGAATTGACAATTTCAAATAAAGGAAAAAATTTTGTACCTTCAAAAAATGTCAAGGTTTAAGGTTTAAGGTTTATTTTTATTGAGACTTTATGTTAACGAAGTTAATTTAATAAAAATAAAATAAAACTAAAAAAAGGGAAAATTTAAGATTATGATGTATTGTCTTAAATAGTTAAAATGAAAATTACAGTACAAAACTTAACTAGAAAAGTAAAAATAAAATAAAAATTTGAAATTTAACTAGAATGAAAATGAGCTTGCTCCCGGGACTAGCAGTTTCATGAGAGTATATCTCTTACAAAATAATAATAATAATAATAAAGCGGTTAGGCACGGTGGGATCCAGGAAAAGATTTTTTAAAAAAATCCTGTAACGAAAAAGCCTAATTTTCAACTATATTCTCGTTTTGTAAGCCAAAGGGAAACAAATAAGGAGTATCAAACCAATTGTATCCTATTTGGGAATTTTTAAATTCCTTAAGAATATCGTTGTCATGTGCATTTATCCGATTTATATACTTAGAAATCAAATCTAAAACGTAAAAACTTAATGGAGTGACTTTAGAAACTTTGTAAATAATAGCATTTGAAAATCTTTTACACCTCTCGACAAAGGTCTTTCCAATACATAACCTTAAGATTTTTCTTTCAAAAATTTCAAATTTTGTCATAAGAGTCGGTGAAATCGAAAACCATATTGGAAAAGAATATAACAACACTGGCCTTAAACAAGTTTTGTAAATTAATAATTTAGTTTTGACTGGTAAAGATTTGTGTGACAATACTCTATTAAAGTAACCTTTCAAACGATATACTTTATTCAATACAAATTTACCGTGTTCATTAAACTTAAATAATTTGTTAAAAAAGATGCCGAGATACTTAAAATTATCTCTAAAAGGAATTTCAATGCCATTTAGGACTAATTTGAGTTTTTTGCTTTCTGGGACAACGTAGTAAGCACATTTCCCAGAAGCAGTTCTTAAGCAAATTGCTTCACTTTTGGGTGCATTTAGCTTAATGCCCCAAAAATCATAAAATTCCTTAACTTTATTTAGATGTCTAGACACAATTTGCAAAGCTTCAAGGGGATATTCATGATGTGCGTACAGAAGTGAATCGTCAGCATAAAGAATGCCAGTCGAATTCAAGAAACTGTGAGGAAAATCGTAGATTAAAATGTTGTATAAATGGGGAGCCAAGATTGACCCCTGATTAACACCGCAATAAATCTGTCCAAAATCAGAAAGACAAGAATTTAGTTGAATACAAAATCATCTGTTGTTAAAGAAGCTTTAAATAATTTAATTATATGTATATCAAAGCCAATGTTTTTCATCTTGTAAATAATACCATTGTGAAATGCTGTATCAAAAGCCTTTTCAACATCGAGTGATATTGCAACAGTACAACACCGTCGTCTTAAATTGCAGATCACATCGTTCTGAAATTTTGAAAGAGCATCTACAGTAGAATGTCCTTTTTTGAATCCAAACTGCAAGTTGAGTATATATACGTCGATTAATTCCAAATCCATTTTCTCCCTTATTAATTTTTCAAAGAGTTTCCCAATGTTAGACAACAAAGAAATTGGCTTTAGATTATGGATATCATTTGATCTATGATTTTTTTTAATAGGAACAATTTTTGAAATTTTCCAAACATTTGGAAAATAGGCATTATTTATACAGTTGTTGAATAAAATAACCAAAAACTCAAAGGCTTTAATGGGAAAATTTTTTAATTATAAAATTTGAAATTTTGTCAATACCAGCAGATTTTTTGTTATTTATATATTTAGAATGTGATAAGATATCTTCTACATTAATAAATTTAGTGCAACCTTGGGTATTGAGAGCCGAAAAGTTTGCGTCGAAATTAAATAATGCTCTATGATCCAAGGAATCTAAAAAGTTATCGATTTGCGAGGTGTCTCTGTTTAATTCATTTCCGCTATATATTTTAGAAAAATTATCCTTTAAAGCAACTAGTTTAGTACTATCATCCTCAATTATTAATCCGTTCACTGTTAAATTTCCAATGCTGGTTTTTTGTTTATTACCTAAAATTTTATAAATTTGCTTATGAGCTGGTGGACCTGTTTTGATATTTTTGATTCTTTCAGAAAATTGTTTTACATGCTCACGACTAACCTGCTCTTTTATCAAAATATTTAAAAGCTGGATTTTGGATTGGAGAGTAGTCTGTATTGTTCATTCTGTCGATTTAAATTTCTATTATAGATCCTCCGTAGCTCTTTTTCCCAGAAATATTTGATTTTAAACATTTTTTAACACAAACAGAAGCCTCAAAATGTCTCGCTTTTATCTCAACATTTTGAGAGTACACAGTTTTTGACTGAGTTTGTAAATGAGTCTATAAATAAATCTATTTCATCATTATTTAGATTTCTCTCTGAAGGAGGATAATTTTGTAAAATATCTAATAAGAGGTCATTTTTAAAATCATTCCCGATGGTGCTTTTAAAGGAAGTATAAGAATTAGGAGGTTTAAGAATAAAATCAAAATTGTTAAATTTTAATTCTAATTTAATAGGGAAATCATCGGAAAAAGAAGGTAAACTTTCAATTTTGAAGTTGAGGTCCAATGGATCAACAAAATTAGAGCTCAAAAGAAAATGATCTAAGCATGAATTTCCTTTTGGAAAAGAAGGAGTATCGCAACAAAGTCTGACTATTGAGAGGGAATTCGTGTTCAGCCAATTAAGCAGAGTATTTCCATTTAAATTATTTGAACTATCACCCCAAGATGTACTTTTTGAATCATAATTTCTGGAAAAATTTTCAATTCTTGATAAACCGCTTTCATATAAAAGTGAAGAAAAATTACAGGGAATATAAATAGATCCAAGTAAAAACTTTTTCAAAACATTATTAACGGAAAAGCTAACGTCAATAAAAATATTCGGAAAATGTATATCAGGAATTTTTATAATGGAGAAAGAAATGTTATTTTTGATTGCTATTCCAACACCTTGCGTTCAAAACATACTCTATGGATGGTTTTCAAATGTGTTTCTTGAATAAATGAAAAATCTATATTATTGCAATTAAGTATATTTTGCAAATCTATCCTTCTACTTTTTTCTACAAGAGATCTCACGTTAAAAGTCAAAATTTTTAAAACTTTACGGACCATATACTGACAAAACTTCCTCTAAAAGTCTTTTACATTCGCTCATAGCTAGAGACTTCGGCAATGATTTGAAATTTTTCATAAAATTCATTATTCTTACTTCCAAAGGCTTTGGAACGCATAACATTTTTGCAACCTTTAAGAATTCATTAACAAAAAGCTGGCTTCTTAGAAAAATCGTTATCACTTTCAAAATGGCTAGCAAAAGTTCGGCTAGGATCGATACGATTCGCATTAAGAGCTAAAGAAACATTTTCAGTTACTTTATTTTTTCTTTCTTTAATCTTTAAAGAAATTTTATTATTTTGTTCTAAATATTTTTTGTAAGAAGAACAGCCACGCCAGTTCGCCGGGTGACCATGATTTTGGCAGTTAAAGCAAAATGGTTGACTATCATTTGTCTGGGTAAACTGACAATTTCCAGGTTCATGATTTGATGAACACTTAACACAAACGAAAGAACTATTACAGATTTTAGACACGTGACCAAAACTTTGACAACGATAACATTGAACAATTTTTTGGTTCTTTTTTGGTTTCTCCCAAGTAACAACTTGATTTAGTGTGAAACGAATATAATTTAAGTCATTCGGTCGTTTGCCTTCCTTTAACGTAACTAAAAAAAAGTCCAGTTTCTAAATTGTTTTTCTTTGAGAACGATGTTTTAAATTTTGACACTGAATGGACTGTATTGGGAACTAAATTTTCTAGAGACGATTCAATTTCAGAAACATTAGTATCATAATATATGCCACGCAATACTAATGATTGACGTCTCAGTTCAGCAGGGGTAAAAGAGTAAGAATTAATTTGTTTTTCCCTTAGAAGCTCCATCATTTCTGAGTGTGCCAAGACATCTTGTAAATAAAGTTTACTTTTAAAATTACTTTTGTTGACTACCTTAAATACAAGGCCTTTTGCATTAAGTTCATCAACTAATGACTTTATGTTAACTTTATAAAGAAAAATAGGTGGGCAAAATTGTTTAATGTCTTTAGGCTTTTTCGTTTCAGGATTAATTCTTACATTATTAAAATTGTTTGGTTCGACTACCAAATCTTCAAGAATTGAAAATCTATTTTGGCTGCCTGATTTCCCTTTATTTTCTTTAATATTTCTTAGTTTAGATAAATCTATTTTTAAGTCACCTTTCGAGTTTCTTTTTAATTTTTTGTTGGAAACAACTTCAAAATCAGTATCATCACCTGAGTATTCATCTTGAGAAAAGTTAGTGCCATCATTTTCACCAGGATTTGTAGTTAAATTTTCTGAAAGACATTCTTCAATTCTTCTATTTGTAGCTTTTTTGTTTCTTCGTTTTGAAACGGAATTTGAATTGCTTTCTGAAGATAAATTTTTTGAATTGGAGCATATCTTGAGGTAGTTATCTTGTGGACTCAATGTGACTGCAGGATTTTCAAGATTACTTCCAGAGAGGATGTCATCCGGCGGTTTTTTCATTTGATTGGTAAATGGAACAAGATGTTTATCCATTTATTGCACAATAAAATAGTTTTTTTTAAGTTTTATATAATTTTATTTTTTATAAAAAATATTTTTTTTTTTTTTAATTTGATTGAAAAATACGTCCTACTGCTATCAAATTTTTTCAATAATCCTAACAAAATGTCAAAAAAATACAGAATCTAATTTTGTTGAACTAAATAAAACTTTTGCTAGTTGGCTTAGTGAATCCCCGAAAATTTTTAAAGTTGACAGAGAATTGTGTAAAGAAGAAACCGTTTCATTAGAATATAGAATTAAAAAATTTTATGACAAATTATAAAAACTGAAAGCACAAGCAAAAAGTGATTGCTTAAAACTTCTTTAAGAGATTGAATTGATTTATGGTAAATAAAACAATGGATATTCTTATTTTTAACGTTCGCTCTTTAGTTGGTTGTAGCAGAAAAATTGATTTAGTGAATACATTAAAATGTAATAAGGTTGATGTCACTTTTATTCGAGAAACACATGTTAGTTCAAGTCATAAAACTGTTTTGGAAACTTATTCTTTTATAAAAGACGAAAGCTCGGTCAGAGTCGCTATTGCATTGAAGAAAATTTTTTCCTACTACCGTGTTTCTATTGATTCAATCTCTCTTCCAAATTTATTTCTTGAAGTATTTCTATTAATGTATGGATTGCCAAGGAAGTTTTTGTTTGATTCTTTATAATTACCTTGTAATTATGACTACAATTCTATTTATATTGGTTTATCTGTTATTGAAGCTCTTTCTTCCAACTACGATGGAGTTGTATTAGGAGGTGATTTTAATGCAAAACATGTTTTTTCAAAGATATTCGGATACTTTGCCTTCATTTCCTAATGGAATTTAATTTCTGAACCATTTTTTGGTAAGTACAAATTTGGTTAAAACTTCTTATCCACATTTTTCAATAAGGTCTCGACCTTCTTTTTCTGGCCATTTCCCCTTACTTGTTCAATTAAAATTTCTGAATTTTGAATTTGTTTAAAACAACCGCGTGTTTAGATGTCATTCAGAAATACTAATTAAAATGCTTTTAGAAATGAAGTTGCATCAGAAATCGATTTAAATTTTATTCCTTCGATTGTGATTTTATCTAATTTAGAAATTGATAGTTGTGTTGAAAAGTTCACTTCAATAGTGAATCACATTAATGAAAATCATTGTGAAAAAATAAACGTTATGAATAAGCACGTTAAATTTCGGGTAAAATTAAAGAATTATCTTAATTAAAGTACGCATGGCAAAAACATTTAAGGAATCTTTTTAGAAGGACTTCAAAAATTATATTCTTCTTTCTTTTTGAACAAATTCAGTTGATTAAAATTATTATTAAAGAACAGCTTCAAATTGAACAGGCCGAAATTTTCAAAACGCGTCTCGAATATATCAAACCTAGGCCAACAGCTTATAAGAAAATTCAAAATATTTCAGGAATACAGAGCTTTGAAATTACTTATAATATCCAACAATTATCACATCTTCAAGACCATTTTTCCACAATATATTCAGCTGTAGATCCAAATAGGGATGTCTCCGATGTTGAAGACTCAATTCGACTAAATTTATCATACCTACCAAATTCAATGTTTATTTCTTCTTTCTTTTTGAACAAATTCAGTTGATTAAAATTATTATTAAAGAACAGCTTCAAATTGAACAGGCTGAAATTTTCAAAACGCGTCTCGAATATATCAAACCTAGGCCAACAGCTTATAAAAAAATTCAAAATATTTCAGGAATACAGAGCTTTGAAATTACTTATAATATCCAACAATTATCACATCTTCAAGACCATTTTTCCACAATATATTCAGCTGTAGATCCAAACAGGAATGTCTCCGATGTTGAAGACTCAATTCGACTAAATTTATCATACCTACCAAATTCAATGTTTGATTTTGATAAGAACTTTCCATCATCAGATAACACTAGGTCACAAATAACAAACTTTTGTCTGTTATTTGTTTCTAGCATACTTTTTCTCATGGATTTGGACCTACTGAACACGAAAATGAATTTTAAAAATTTTTCTGTCGATTGGTTTGCGAGATACAAATTTTTTAATTTTTTTTTTTAATTTTTGGAGGTACACTTACTATTTTGAGCATATCTTTAGTCTTCTTTGACCTATTATATCCTACTACTACTCAAATTAAAGACAATTGAGCCGTCTACAACTTATTCTCAGAAAATTTTCAAATCGGGTTAGTAGTTTTGATGTTGGCGGCTTAAAAAGGTTAAAAAACTGGGTTTTTTTAGTAAAAATGTGGCTGAAAAATTCATATAAAAATTCATATAAAATATTAAACGCGATATTAACAGCGATTTTAATTTTTTTACGTATAGCTGACACTTTTCCAAAGAAAATAAGCCCTTACTTAACAAAATCTGATTAGAAATGGCCGACTTATTATTTTTTTGGTAAACGACCGAAATTCCGCTATTTCACGATTTTTTTATTTTCATTATTTGCACAGCTTACCTACCCAACGCAAACGAATAAATACATTTGAACTTAATTTAAAATAAACAAATTAGTCTTCGTATGTTATTTTTTAATTTATTTACAGCACTACATGCTCAATGTATCGCACAATTAGCTAAACTAACGAAAAAAACAAAAAAAATGAGTAAAAACAAAGATATAAGTGTACATTTTATGCCATGTGGAAAAACTGCTGACTTCTTCTTTGTTTTTTGTATCCGCTGCAATCGGTCTCACGTATTAGGGTCCAAATATAGTCACCCATCATAGCCGTGTCATAGATGCCCTGATAGCGTCGTTCCATAGCCTTCAATTCCTGATGAAAGCGCTCGCCGTGTTCGTCGCTCACGTCTCCTAAATTCTCAGGGAAAAAATCCAAATGAGAATGCAGAAAGTGTATTTTAAGTGACATGTGCACTCCCATGGCTTCATAGTTCTTTACCAGATCCTCAACTATGTCCTTATAATTCGGGCTTTTGTTGTTTCCTAAAAAGTTTTCCACAACAAGCCTGAAGGAATTCCATGCTGCGGCTTCGATGGGTGATAACAGCTTTGGGAATTTTTCATCTTTCAAAATTTTTTTTATCTCGGGTCCTGCGAAGACTCCTTCTTTAATTTTTGCCAGCGAAAGGTAAGGGAAAATTGACCGTAAATAGGCAAAAGCTTCACCTTCTTTGTCTAATTTTTTGGCAAAATTTTTAATCAAACCCAATTTTATGTGCAGCGGCGGAAGTATTATATTTTCACGGTTCTCTATTAGTGGTTTGCGCTGAACATTCGCTTCTCCAACTACAGGTTTCGTTCGTACCGGCCATTTTTTTTTTATATAATGCTGATCATCAGCGCGGCTATTCCAAAGGCACAGAAAACAGCAATGTCGCGTATAGCCTCCTTGGAGTCCACACAGAATGGCCACAACTTTAAGGTCGGCGCATATTTTCCAATTGTATTTCCTATACTCTATGCATTTCAGCAAAATGTCCATAGTTTCATAGTTCTCCTTTGAATGAACCGCATGAGCAATAGGAACAGATGGCTTTTCATTCCCATTATGTAAGAGAACTGCCTTCAAGCTCTCTTTGTTGCTGTCAATAAACAACCTCCATTCGTTGGGGTTGTGAATTTGGTGAAGCTCTTGGAACAAGCCTGAAATGTCGCTGCAAAAACATATTTGGTCTTTCTTTGTATAAAATTTTGCATACTCCTTGTGACGGTTTCTGTACGCTGATACTTTCACTTCTGAAGCCGCAAATCCACACTGTATCATCCGAGACGCAAAAAGTTCGGATTTCTCCTTAGTGAGACCAAAATCGCGCACCCAATCGTTTAGTTCGGCCTGTGACAGTAATTTTCGCTTTGCACCCGGCTCAAATTCGCTTGCATTTGACTCGGACTCTTCTTCTGACGATTCTGCTTTTTGAAGAGATTTACCAGGGCACACTGGATATGGCACATCATGCGAATGTGGTACTGGAAGCGCAAACGATCCCACTTGAGCGTAGTTCCATTTAAAAAATCTTCCTACCCCACTGTTTGTGGTGAGGCAAAAATAACAGTCTGTGGAATGGCATAGCGGCTTTTTCCACATCATTGGTGTATCGAATTTCATATGGCGGCTAAAATTAAAATAAATTACTATATTGTAGTGTACCTCACATGTCTACAATGCATACACATATCATACCGAACAACATTTACCATTAGCATTCATTTGAGTAACATACGTTTAATGCATTTCGTTGACACATTTGGGTAGTGTCAAATTAACTCTATGCATTTCTTTGTGCTGCACACTGATTGGTCAAATGAGAAGTATGTCATTTGAAACTCCATGATACCGAATAAAATATTATGTAATAGGTTAAGAATTATTTTCATAAGTTGTATATAAACTGGCATGATCCCAGAATAAAATAGACATTATTGTATGAAAAACTAAACTGGCAACAACTGCCTTAGTTTTATTCAATGATAATAAGTCTCCTAGTGCCCTTACGAGAAATTGTAAGATCGGCATAAAATTAGCTCCAACCAGTGGCACATTTGCCGGTTGAAAAATATATATAGACAAGCATTACAATATTCGCTATGTATAATGTGTTTAAATAAAAATTCTTACCTTCCGCCAGCTGCCCAGTTGGTTAAGATTATATAGCAAAGATCACACAGCGACTTAGGTGTCCATGGTTCTGTGATATTTGGTGAAATACCAAAATAATTCAAATAGTGCAATTGTACTGCTGGAGTAAACTTGTGTGCGTGATTTTTTTTTATAAACTGGCCACAAACATTGCAGAAATTGTCTGGATCGTTCAAACACTCGAACACACGTAGTCTTTTACTCATTGTCTTCCTTGCGTTTTCTAAATATTAACTTCTTTACACTTTCACAGACAGTTTTGAAATGCAATTGATAACCGTGTCTCCTTATGTTTAAATATGTATGAGCATGTAGTGCTGTAAATAAATTAAAAAATAATATACGAAGACTAATTTGTTTATTTTAAATTAAGTTCAAATGTATTTATTCGTTTGCGTTGGGTAGGTAAGCTGTGCAAATAATGAAAATCAAAAAATCGTGAAATAGCGGAATTTCGGTCGTTTACCAAAAAAATAATAAGTCGGCCATTTCTCATCAGATTTTGTTAAGTAAGGGCTTATTTTCTTTGAAAAAGTGTCAGCTATACGTAAAAAAATTAAAATCGCTGTTAATATCGCGTTTAATATTTTATATGAATTTTTATATGAATTTTTCAGCCACATTTTTACTAAAAAAACCCAGTTTTTTAACCTTTTTAAGCCGCCAACATCAAAACTACTAACCCAATTTGAAAATTTTCTGAAAATAAGTTGTAGACGGCTCAATTGTCTTTAATTTGAGTAGTAGTAGGATATAATAGGTCAAAGAAGACTAAAGATATGCTCAAAATAGTAAGTGTACCTCCAAAAATTAAAAAAAAAAAATTAAAAAATTTGTATCTCGCAAACCAATCGACAGAAAAATTTTTAAAATTCATTTTCGTGTTCAGTAGGTCCAAATCCATGAGAAAAAGTATGCTAGAACCAAATAACAAAATGGCTGTTGCCTAGTGTAATCAGAGGGACAGTTCTCTAACTTATGCTGATGAGTTACTTTCAGTTACCAAATTCTTAAATAACAAGAAATCGTTCGGTTTGGATGGCATTTCTAATTTCATTATAAAGAAACTTCCCTCAATGGCTTTTGATTATTTAGTTATTATTTACAACAACTGTATTAACAATTGCTACTCTTTGGATAACTGTTGTTAAATCCTACTGACGATTTGGTATAAAGCGCCAATAAAAAGCATACAGACATTGCTTAACCACCCAACAAATAAATTTCATATTATAATAGTACAATGACAGTATGTCAAATAGTTAATTTATAACAATTATATATATATATATATATATATATATATATATATATAGATATATATATATATATATATATATATATGTATATATATATATATATATATATATATATATATTATATATATATATATATATATATATATATATATGTTTCTTTTTTAAGTATATATGCATGTATAGGCTTAAACATTTTATTATTGCTCATATATGTTAATTTTATTTAAATTTTGTTTGAATCTTTTTGTATGTATTTTGTTGAGAAAAAGCTTTCATATCTTTGTTTCATAAACAAAATTTTTTCAAATCATATAAAATATTCATATATCTTGAAAAGAGGTAAAAATTGTCCTGTTCCACAGAAAAACAACACTTTTGAATATTTAACTGAGGAAAACTGTTTAAAAAAATTATTAGAGTTAGTATGGATAACAATTTGGAAACTTCTTGTATTCCAGATTATCAATGATATCAATTAAAAAATGTTATTCAACAGATCATGCGCGTTTGATAAGTTTCAAACTTCCCAACTTATTAAAAGACTTCCAAGGACCATCTGAGAATTCTGTTAATAAATTAACTATAAAAATTCACAAATGATTTCAAAAAATCACATTATAATAAGTTAGTAGGCTATGAAACATATACAAACCAAAACCCAAAAAACAACTTTTATTCGATATGACTCCATATTATATTTCTACACCTTTATACAATTAGAAACTCTTTGGATAACTGTTGTTAAATCCTACTGACGATTTGGTATAAAGCGCCAATAAAATGCATACAGACATTGCTTAACCACCCAACAAATAAATTTCATATTATAATAGTACAATGACAGTATGTCAAATAGTTAATTTATAACAATTATATATATATATATATATATATATATATATATATTATATATATATATATATATATATATATATATGTTTCTTTTTTAAGTATATATGCATGTATAGGTTTAAATATTTTATTATTGCTCATATATGTTAATTTTATTTAAATTTTGTTTGAATCTTTTTGTATGTATTTTGTTGAGAAAAAGCTTTCATATCTTTGTTTCATAAACAAAATTTTTTGAAATCATATAAAAAATTTATTTCCTGAGGAAGTCACACAAAGGTGTGACGATATATTGAAAAAAAGAATAATTTTACAAATATAAAGAGACTTAAGAGCTTAAAAGTATTAATTTTAATATTCATTAAAAAGTGGTAAAAAAAACTAGAAGCATTGTGTTTTATTCCAAAACTCCAAAAATTGTGTATCTGATCAGATAGTGCTCACGATTATTTATAGTAAGTCTGCATATAGACAGGAAAACATTTCATACAAAAACATTCGGAATTCTATTTTGATTTTCACTCGCGTTCATACAGGTGAACGCGTGGGACGCAACATTCCGTTATTATTTATATATATATATATATATATTTTCTCAGCAGTCGTAATTTGCTTCCAAAATAAACGTTTTCCGTCCAAAGGATTGCCTGTCTAAGAGAAGATTAATCGAACAATTTATTAATCACTGTCTAATTCGCGGAAGTCGGTTTATTTGAGTATTAAAATAATAATATTTTAGCTCGAAGAGTTCAAAACCATAGAATAGTACAAAAAAAACAGGTTACGACAGCTTTGCAGTTAAAACAGCAAAAAATAATCGAGTGCAAAAATTCGTAAGATATCATGGTATAGGGGTAAGTAAAACTAATCTAAAAGGGATATACAGACTGCATTATATCTGCACATTGAACAATACTCCAATTGGTGCGACTCACAGTTTACTAATATTCAAATCGAATATATATGAAGATAGTGAAAAATTATGTCTGTTTGCACATATAACAAAAGCACACTTTTCAAGCAGATAATTCTGCCCTAAGGAATCTAATTATGTTGAAATCATAAAACAATACATTGATTTATGAAATTTTTCATTACAAAAGGTTGCTTATTTTTATTGTAGCATCGTATATATCCCACATACCGATAGTGTTAATAACTAAAAACTTATTCCTATTATTTGTTGGTCTTCTTTGGCTTTTGTTAAATAGAAAGTGTCAATCATTTAGATTTTGCTATCTATAAAAATGGGAAAATATATACAAATAAAAAAGTATATTTTGCATGTTACAGTTAAGGTTTTAGTAAATTAAGCAAAAAACTGGCAATATTGTTAAACATATTCTGTGTTGCTTGGTGAGACTTTTAGCCGGTGGTATCAGAGCACCAAATGAACAAAATTCTAATGCAGATAATGGCAATGCCTGAGCTTAATGTACATAATTATATGTTTCTTTCTTCCTTAAAAGTAAAAATGTATATATTTAAAGCTTTGGGATATGTTTTTACACCAAAGAGTTTAAACATAATATAACTAATGGCAGGTAAGTATGTATGTAAACACATACATATATATGTAATTTAAAACTTGTATTGTACAATATTTGATTACAGCGGACTCGATTGATGCTGTGTTTTTGAAGAAGCTTCATGTTGCATTAATAAAGGTGACATAATGCTGTAACCATCTGGCGTTATTGGCGACTCATCATTTGGTTCAACCCCGTTTTCGGTATTGTGTGTTGGAATTTCAAGGTTAGTTTCAACAGTCATTTCACTTGCGTTGGAAAAGTTATTGTATCTATCATAATTATCTGTGATTGTAGTCTGATCCACTACATCAATAACGGACCCATATTTTGAAGGTGAGTACTTAAGCGACTTTGGCAAGAGTTCGAGATCATCACTATCAGCCTCTACCATCTCTACAGATGCACTCGGGAAATCTAAACACGCTGTTAAAAGTGTAGGATACCTAGAAATATATTCTACAATCTCAGATGCTGTTGGACGTTTTTTGGGATCATGATTCCAACATGCTTTAATGAGACCTTCCAATTGTGGCTTAATGCCAATAGGTATGCTTAATGTGTTTCCACTTTTTACATACTCCAGCACCTGGTTGTTGGTAAGGCCTTGGTAGGGAAAGGAGCCAAATGTTATGATTTCGAATAAAACAACGCCAAAACCCCAAACATCCGATGATGGAGTAAACATTCCCAGTGCTAAAGATTCGGGAGCCATCCATCGAACTGGTAGCATGCCTTTGCGGTTGAAACGATAGTAATCACTTTCATAAGTGGGACGTGACATTCCGAAGTCTCCCAATTTAACAATACGTTGGGCATTAACCAAACAATTGCGACAAGCAATGTCGCGATGCACGTACTTCTGCTGCGCTAAATATGCCAAGCCCCGTGACACATCCGCGGCATACATTGTAAGGCGCTTAGACGAAATATCCGAGTCATCACTCAGTTTTTCGTTGACCATGTGACGGCGTGCCAATAGATATGTTTTTAGGTCTCCATACAACATAAATTCCATAATTGTGTAAATAGGTTCGGATTGCAAGCATACACCCAACAGCTTGACAATATTTTTTTGATCGAAACGTTTCATAGCTTCTGCCTCCGACAAGAAATCTAACCGATCCTCCGTGGATGCTCCGGTCTTAAGAGTTTTTACAGCAACGGCTATCCAGTCCTCCGTGCCTATTCGAGCTTCCCCTCCATAGACCATACCAAAGGCACCCTCACCCAACCGTCGATTAATTACAACATTTTCTTTAGGTATCTCCCATTTATCCAAAGTGTTGGCGTTGCTACGGGAGGGAGACAAAAGATCAATTCCAAAATTTTTCATTATCTTTGCAGAGCGCTTTAACTTTCTATCGTATTTGCGTTTCCAAAAAATGAATGATATCATAGATATGAGCAACACAGTAAACAGACAGAAGAGTGCTGTAAATGCCACAGTTGCGTTTTTGCATCCTGCATTAAAAAATTTTGCTAATGCTGAAAACCTGCAATCAAATGTTCCATCATCCGGAGTTTTGTTCATGAAAAGCCAAGTAATGGCGCTTTTGTTTAAAACAAGACTTCCACCGTTAGTTCGTAAATTGCGATTTTCACCAACCAACTGTGGTGTGAACTTTCCCACATCAACCAATTCATTATTATGCCAATATCTGATAATCAGTTCAGTTATTCGCGAACCTCCCTGCCCAAATCGAATTCTTCCAGAAAGGCCACTAAAGTTCGTTTCCCATATAATATCAGTCAATCTACTAACTGCATGTTTGGATCGCAAACTATGAACGGAGTTACTGTTTTCTTGTAAAAGTTTATCAGCTGCTAAGGCATATACCCACACAGCATCATAAGCAAACGCCGTATATTCTGAAACACTATTGACTCTCTCAGTATATGTCTCCAGCCACTTTTTAACGGTTATATTTTCTTGCATTATATTTTTATCACTTCCAAATGGGGAATGTATTATACTAAAATGGCCCTCAAAAGCCTGTAAAAGCAAACGGTAATTATCATTTACATATATGATATTTGAAAATTTTTATAATTTTAGTAGTCCTACCTCTTTAAGCTCTTGACTTGTGCAACTCACATTAGCTTCGGAATTAATAAGCTCAAAATCTTTTGATAGCCATGATGGCAAGAACCACACATAGCCATAATATGCCGTCATCTGATACAAATAGACACAATTAAGTAATATAAAAATGCAATTCACTATAAAATTTTTATTGATATCTTATACTACCTTAAGTTTGGAAGCTTCACATAGGGCCATCTGTGCATATTTATTGTGAATATCAGCTATTATTATTTTCGCTCGTCGATTCTTCAAATCAATCAAACACTGTAAATATATAAAAATATATGTATGTATATTAGGGTGGGTAAATTTTTTTTTTTTTGTAAGTAGGCGTATAGCAAAAATGTAATCTATAGGTGATTCTAAGAAATTTTTTTCACTAGACCATAGCTCTAAGTCGGATTTGGAGCCCCCAAAATTTCAAAATAGAAATTTTTCCATATATACATAGAACAATTTAATTAAATTAGTCATAAAATCGGATAGAATTATAATAGATTTCTCAATCTGGGCTTGTTTGAAAGGTATTTTTATCACCTTTCAGAATATGTAGTGATACCAATATTTATTTTTAGAAGAGATATTAGGAATTTTTTGTCGAAAATAGCCTAAAATGAACTTTTAAGTAATAAATTCTGAATTTTTTTCGAGATTTTTTTTTTTCCAAATAAATAAATTTCAGATAATTTCCCGTAACTTTTATTACAATCATTTTTTTTTTTTTTGTTTGCTTTCGAACTCCTTTTTGTAGGAAAACCGATCTGAAAAAAACAAAATTTTCAAGGTATCAACAAAAAAACACTATTTTTACATTTTTAACTCAATTTATTTTTAAATATTGTTCTCGACCTGCAATTTAATGCTTTAACGTGTTAATATTATTTTTTAAGGTCCTTTTTACTTTCCATTCGAGGAGTTTTCTTACGACTTTCTAATATCAATGCCATAACTCTTTCACGATTTTTTTTCATAACTCGTTTTGAAACACTTGTTAATAATTGTACATGTCTTTCTGTTCCTTGCATGTGCATTGGAATTTGTGGATCAGCCAGTGGTGGTTCATCGAAATCTAAGTATTTTACCAAGTGATCATATGGAACCTGTCGAGTAAATGCTAGTTCAAATAATATATCGTCGTTATTCATATCAACCATATAGACATAATTGGTAGCATCGAAACTTAAGATACATATATTTTTTGTAAACTCTGAGTTTAGTTGGATCGTACAATATTTCTCGATAGTGTACAATCTTTTTGATAGCTCTATCCCGTATTGCTTTTCGATCATCAAATAACATTGTTAATAAAATATTTTCTGGATGTGCGTAATATGATTTGTTTTGAATTACACCATCTACAATATTACAAAAATTTGATTGTAAGTATCGTGTCCAACGTATAAAT
>OY776276.1:29644602-29654602 GCA_963675445.1 Linnaemya vulpina
GCGCGAGGAGCAGAACCCACTAAATAAGAAGGACATTTCGATCAAATCAATGATAATTGTGAGTATTAAAATGTCCTGATCTTTGCTTCCCATTTGTATTAAAATCTTTGATATTTACCAGGTCACATCAAAACACTGATACTGATGGAGTAAAAGTGGAAACGTAAGTAATAAATACATAACAGATATGTACATACATATATATATATATATATATATATATATATATTTTTTTTTTTTTTTTGTTTGTATATAATTTTGTGTTGTGTTGTATTTAATTGTGTTTAGAAATAATAAATTTAATGTCAATAAAATAATGAAATATAAATTAAACATGTTTTATTTCATCGAATTTGGTTCGGTTAGGACTGTTAGCAATCCCATCATTGGTGACACTATACTTGACTGTCAGCAGTGACACCATACCCATCAAGGGTGACCGGTCATCACTGAATCCATAGCAGTCATTAGTGAAAAATTTATATAGAACAGCAACATTAGAGTAAGCAGATCGAATATATATTAAACTGGCAATATTATTCAAAAGTTCGAGAGGGATGCAAGATCACACGTACACAAAGTTTCTATCATATTTTGGTTACTTTCATGTACAACCCTGGAATCGAAATCTTTATTTTTGATACTAACTTTGTTTTTCCAGAACTAAAAAATAGTTCTAACTAGTAAAAAACGACGTTAGTTGCTTTTTGGTTACGCTAATGTATAAAAAAAATTTAATAACCCTGGAAGAGAAATTTTAATTTCTAACATTTTCCATCAACGCAAGTCTTCATGTTATATATCATGCGGTCTTATTTAAGAAAGCACATTAGTTATTACATGTACCACAAAATACCGAATGTGCCAAAAAAAATTTAATTTCCCCTCTCTGGTCAAAAGTTTTTTTAAATTTTTATCGACAATTAAGGTTTCCAAAGAATGAAATAGGTTAAATTTACATATATACAAAAAACCAAGTAAAAGTGCTATATTCGGCTGAGCCGAGTCTTATATACCCTTCACCAACGTACTTCTGGCATTACAAATGTTTTTAAATACCAATTTTGTTCTTCCAAAGTTATAAAATAGTTTTAGTTAACAGAAATTTTTAAGCATATTGGTCACTTCCATGTTATACAAAATATTGCAGTTATCCAACCCTGGAATGGAAATTTTGATATTAATTTTGTTTTTCCTGAATTAAAAAATTGTTTTTATTAGCAAAGAACGACGTTCGTTGCCTTTTTGGTTACTTTTATGTATAAAAAAGTATAAATTTCCGTTGAAAACGAAATTTCAGTTGTTTTTATCTTTTTACCAATGCAACTTATTATGAGGCATGAAATAGTTTTATCTAAAAGAAACTTTATAACCATTTTGATCACTTTTATGTACCACAAAATATTGCAGTTATCCAAGCCTGCAAACGAAGTTTTTATTTCTTTTAATTTTGAAACCAAATTTGTTTTTTGTTATTTATGTATCCATCCCTGGAAGAGAAATTTTCGTTTAGAACAAAACCACAGTACGAACGAAAAAGAATTACTAGCCATTGTCTGGGCCTTGCAAAAACTCAGAAATTATCTTCACGGTATTACTGACCTAACAATATACATTGATCACCAGTGGTTAATTTTCACCATTGCAGATAAAAACTCCAACACTAAACTTAAAAGGCGGAAAAATTGTACAGAAGAATACGACCCGAAATTAGTGTACTCGCCTGGCCATCAGAATGTTCATTTGTCCACAACATTCAGCAGAAAATTCACCGCCAGAAGGCACTAGAAGAGTTAAGCAACCTTTAAATGCTTTTAGAAATCAAATAATACCGACATTTGTTGAGAATAAAATAATTGAAATAGATACACGTACAATTTTCCCAGATATAGTTAGAGCAACGCAGTTACACAGGGTTCAGACGATGAAATTTATGACGTCTATTTTTCTTGATTCCCCTTTGAATTTTCCACCAAAAATTCTTTGCGGTCATACGATGAATATTTTTACATTTCTAATTTTTTTATTGATTTTGATTTTTATTTTTCAATCGGTATATCTGGTTTAGTTTACTTTTCTCTTTAATAATAATATAAAACAAGTAAAAGTGCTATATTCGGCTGTGCCGAATCTTATATACCCTTCACCAGCGTACGTCTGGCATTATATATGTATATATATATATATATATATATATATATATAGATATATATATATATATATATATATATATATATATATATTGTTACAAAGATTAGAAATAGATTTAAATAAAACGACAATGTGGCTATGTGTACTTGGCAGCACTGCCTATTAATATATAGTTGTCAAAATGTTACAACCCTGGTCCACACTATCTAGATAATATTCAAATTAACGGAAATGGAATACTCCAGAATATACAAGATCATTCAAGGCTGTGCCAATAAGAGTAAACCACAACAACAACAAACCTAGCAACATAAATGCTAAGAGATGTTATTCTTAATGATCTTGTATGCAAGTATTCGCTGCTAATAAAGCTAAACAGATTCACAAGTATACACAGCCATATACACGTAGAAGAAACAAAACCACACACTCATCCATACAACCACTCATAGTTACCATAGGCAAAACACACAGAACACTCATACATTCAACCACACATAGTTACCATAAGCAAACCAAACAAGTCAGCATTGTCATGTATACAAACACACACATGTCAAGTAAAATACAACCACCATGCCCAGAACTTTCACGAGGTTACCAGACGACGTCATTTTTGCTATATAAAGGTGCTGCCAGAGCTCAGCGAAAATCAGTGTGATTTCGAATATAGACGTCTTAACATCGCTAAGTCTTGAGTAGTACAAATACTCGTGTAAATAAGTTGATAAATAAAGTGTTGCCGCATTATATTTCTAAAATTAATTTTTCCGTGTTTTAATTTGATGCAATAAAACGAATCCTTGAAGGATAAGTAATAAAACCGTTTTTACGAAAAGGTCTGAAAACGTAACAATATATATATATTTAAGTACAAATTTTGTGCTTACTAATTTATAAAAAATTTCAGTAAGCAAAACAAAAAAACTACTTTAGTTGCATTTTTTTGTTACTTTTATACATAACAAATATTCAAAATTTTGCACCCTTGGAAAAGAAATTTTAATTTTCAAAATTTTTTTACCAATACAAATCTTCATAATGTGTAAAGCGGATTTATTTATGCAAAACTGCAAATTTGTATCCATTTTGGTAACTTTCATGTGATACAAAATATTGCAAATATCCACACCTGGAATCGAAATTTTGATTTATTTTAAATACTTTATACGAATTTTCTTTTTCCTATATTAAAAAATTATTTTCTTAGTAAAAATAAACGACGTTAGTTGCTTTTTTGTTACTTTTATGTATAAAAAAATTTCAATTTCCCATACCTGAAAAATATATTATAATTTTTTTGTTGTTTTTTTTTTGTTTTTTACCTACGTAACTCTTAATGGGGCATAAAATAGTTTTATTTAAGTTCTATTTAGGTTAAAAAATGAAGTCTCTATCTCTTCTGGGGGCTTGGGAAAACCGATTTCACGTACAGGCAGACGGACAGACGGACATCGCTCAATCGTCATCGCTATTCATAAGGATCCAGAATATATATACTTTATAGGGTCGCATATTGATATCGAAGAAATTACACACAGAATGACAAACCTAAATATACCCTTTCACTTCTTTGTGAAGGATATAAAAAACCCATAGAAAAGAGAAATCGGGGCATTTTTTCTACCCCTCTTTCTTCTCTACCCCGTTCGCTTTCAAACCAAAAATGACGTCGAAAAATAGACTTCATAAATGTCCTCATGTAAATTAGGTGTTAGACACTATAATAATGCAATTCCCTCCACAATAGGATATAGACCTGAGGACGTTTTTTTCAACAGAGAACGATATAGTGGTATTAAAGAAAAGCTTGAAGAAAACAGGAGAAACTACTTAACTACCATAATATAACCGATACTGAATAATTTACAAGGAAAGAGACATAATTTACGCCAAAACACACCGCCGTAATAAAAATACAATGAAATATCTGCAACATAAAGTAAAAGAAGACCGTGGGGACGCGACCTTAAAAGTGAAGGGTAAGGTTATAGGTAGAGATAGTAGTATATGTAGACAAACTGCACTACGCATAAATGAACAAGAATCTTGATATAGCTTTTTCTATCAATTAATTGCGATAGAATAACTGATTTGACCGCCAAAAAGACGTTCTAGTAGAAACAGACCCTGCATATCTACATGAAGCTACAGCATATTTATATCACATAGTTAACCTCACAAAGATACTTAGACCATATGAAGACATTATGCAAAGTTTATAAAATATCGAACAAAGTCAGGAGAACAAATATTAATAAACAGAATCGAATCATTGAAGATACAATTAATACAAAATACGTACCATGCAAAAAGAGCACTAAATTTTCTAAGCTCAATGTTGAAATTCATCACCGGTTCACCAGACCATGATGACTTGATCGAAATAAAAACAGGACTTAATCAGTTGGTAGAAAATAACAATAAGCAAAATATAATAAATTCACGGTTTGAAAGAATTTTGGAAACACTGGACCCCAAGGTTCTTTCAGATACTATGATAATTAACAAAGTATAACGAGAACTTTAAATTATAAAAAACACAATAAATTTTGCAAAAAAAATGGAAACGATCAGAAAATAGAAGACTTGCCGAACATACTTACGACGTGGAGTTAGCCAGATTAAGAGTAGAAATGAGTCTTATGTAGGAAAGAGACGACACTTTTCTTGAGAAGGAGGGTAGTTAATACATGTTAAATTTTGTCCAAGCAATCACAACATAAACAAGAACAAGCGTCAACATTATCAACACACATTTTGTTGATAACACATAGTAGGCAAAGGTCAACACTATCAACATAAATTTTAGGAAACCCAAGCAAAAGGTATTTTTTATCTTACGTATTTTCCAAACAAAGAAATAAGTATTTTCATAACAAGAAAATAAGAATTTCATCTCATTATAAATAGTTAAGTAACATTTGTAAGTTAGTCTTTAGAATATAAGTAATAAAAAGCACACGTTTCGGTGTAGCTAAAAAATTAATATATAATTTTAGATTCATTCCTTAGCCAAGGATTTAACTCCCGCGTAACTTCTCAACCGAAAAATACAAATTGCTTGAAGCCATTTCCTTTTATTTTATATGTAGAAAAATTTCTTTAAGAAAATAGAAAAAGTGGAACTATATAAATATATATATATATATATATATATATATATATATACATATATATATATATATATATATATATATATACATATATATATATATATATATATATATATATATGTACATATATATATATATATATATATATATATATATATGTACATATATATATGTACATATATATATATATATATATATATATATATATATATGTATACATATATATATATATATATATATATATATATATGTGTATATATATATATATATATACATATATATATATATATATATATATATATATATATATATATATGCAGATATGCTTACGCAGTTGTCCAAGTACTGCACGCGTCGTGCAAGACGGCTGCTCGACTTGTCTTATTTACTCGACGACAAGATGAACACAATCCTGAACGAATACTGACGACTTTTCGAACAAAGGGCACTTTTTTCGTGCAAGACAATAAGCGTAACATTATTATGCAAATTGTCGTAGACGACAATGTTGTCGGGATTGACGTCGAAGACGAATTCAAAGACGATGGCGTCGATAACAGTCCTAGCGATAACGTTATAGAAATTGACGTCGTATATGGACCAATATAAAGACATTGTTTCCAAAGAAATCGTTGGCAACAATAATAACGGCAGTGTTATCGAAGTTGACGTCAACAATCAATACTTGTATTCTTTTTTATAAAACAAAATAAAAATTTCCGCTTTTATGGAGAAGTTATATTAAATTTTTTTCTCTTTATTCATTCAGGCTTTAATTTTATAAAATTTAGATATTGGTTTTTAACAATTATTCTTACTAAACTAAAAAATTAACATATGGATGTAAATATGAAATCAACGGCAACTTTCACAATGTCGACACAAATCCAAAATACCAATTAATATTTTTGTTGCTTCTCTTGTATTTACTCGAAAGGAAAATTATTTTACACATAATGGAATTGGATATTAACGTTTCTGAAATTCATTCTTACATATGTTTACAATTGTATAAGAGACTTGTATAAGAGATGAAAAATAAAAAACTTGTTAATACAAATTTTAATTCAATGCATATCTTTACTATTTACATTTAAATGTTCCTTCTTACGTACGTATATAATGTTACGTTTTTAGACCTTTTCGTAAAAACGGTTTTATTACTTATCCTTCAAGGATTCGTTTTATTGCATCAAATTAAAACACGGACAAATTAATTTAGAAATATAATGCGGCAACACTTTATTTGTTACTTTATTTACACGAGTATTTGTACTACTCAAGACTTAGCGATGTTAAGACGTCTATATTCGAAATCACACTGATTTTCGCTGAGCTCTGGCAGCACCTTTATATAGCAAAAATGACGTCGTCTGGTAACCTCGTGAAAGTTCTGGGCATGGTGGTTGTATTTTACTTGACATGTGTGTGTTTGTATACATGACAATGCTGACTTGTTTGGTTTGCTTATGGTAACTATGTGTGGTTGAATGTATGAGTGTTCTGTGTGTTTTGCCTATGGTAACTATGAGTGGTTGTATGGATGAGTGTGTGGTTTTGTTTCTTCTACGTGTATATGGCTGTGTATACTTGTGAATCTGTTTAGCTTTATTAGCAGCGAATACTTGCATACAAGATCATTAAGAATAACATCTCTTAGCATTTATGTTGCTAGGTTTGTTGTTGTTGTGGTTTACTCTTATTGGCACAGCCTTGAATGATCTTGTATATTCTGGAGTATTCCATTTCCGTTAATTTGAATATTATCTATATAGTGTTGACCAGGGTTGTAACATTTTGACAACTATAGAATAATTGGCAGTGCTGCCAAGTACATATAGCCACATTGTCGTTTTATTTAAATCTATTTCTAATCTTTGTAACAATAATATTTTTCAGGCTTCCATAAAATATATTTATTCTTAAAAATTTAAAATTGATTGCATTCATTTTTTCCCTTTTGTGTTTACATACATATATGTTTGTATGTGGGTATGTAAATTTTAAATCAAAATTTTCCTGGAATTAATTTGCTTACAGATATATCCATAAGTATAGACTTTCAGTCTTTTATGAAATTTAAAAATTAATTACTTATATATCGAGTTTTTTATTATACAAACAAAAAGAAAATTATTAATTTTTTTGTTCTCTTTTGCTTTTTATCATCATAAAATATTATATTATTATTTCCGCTACCATTTATCTTAAAAAAAAAAAAAAAATTAAAGGATATATATATATATAAGTTTGTCATTCCGTGTGTAATTTTTTCGATAGTAAAATGGGGCGCCATATAGTATATATATTCTGAATTCTTATGAATAGCTATTGAGCGATTTCCGTCTGACTGTACGTGAAATCGGATTTCCTAAGCCGCCAGAAGAACTAGAGACTTCGTTCTTGGACTGATGTATTCGCCCATTCGCCTGCGCTAACTTAAGCGCATTCATTCTTTTTAAGACATAAAGCCACAGATTAGTGTCTTCGATACCATAATTCGATTTTTTTATTATTATTTTTTATGAGAACAGGAGACATCGTCGATAACATAATTTTAAGATATTATGCCTAGATCTCTACGCAGGGAAATATCTCGCAAAATATGAGGTTTTTTATATCGACCACATGATATTATAGGTATATATGTGTGTTGCCCATTCTATTTTCTTATAAAAATATATTATTTCATATAATTGTGTTTAATAAGAATAATTGTTAAAAATTAATTTAATTTTTTCATAAAAGTAGAAGTTTTTATTTTGTTTTATAAAAAAATACAAATATCGAGTGTTGACGTCAATTCCGATTACTTTTAAAACAGTGTCATTGTATTGGTCGTCGACGTCAAATTTGATAACACTGCCGTTTTCATTGTCGTTTACGAAAACTTTGAATATGTTGTCTTCGAATCTATCGTCGACGTCAATTTCGATAACGTTATCGCTGGAACTATCATCAACGCAATCGTCTTTGACGTCAATTCCGACACTACTGTCGTCTACGAAAATTTGCCTAATAATGTTAAGGCCCAACTATAATATGCGTACGCTAGCGCAGGCGAATTTGCGAATACATGCAATCAAATGTGTACAAACATAATTTGCTTTGCTAACTTTTCGTTGAATTTCATTTTCCTACGCATTAACCGAAACTGATCGCATTTTCTTGAAAGGCCAACTGTTTGTTCGTTGTTATTGATAATTATTTTTAGATACACACATAGCATAGACTGTGATACGTGCACACAAGAGAAGCTGCAATGTACGCCGAAATCAATTCTAGACATAATTGGATAAATAATGTTTAAAATTAATGGAAACATTAAATGTTTAGCGATTGTTTATTGTATATATATTATAATGTATTTGTGTATTTTCCTACCATTTACGATACGTTGCCAAGCACTTGCACACATTGTTATACATTGTAGTACTTTCCAATTTATTTCTTAAATTACCTTCTAAATTGGTAACAACCTACTTGTGATAATATATTTATGTATGTATAAATTGAAAATATTTATATATGTATTTACATGTTATGTATATATCATAAATTAGTTTTTGCAAAAGTGCATTGCTTTACAACTGAGTGTAAGAATAATATAGCCACACAAATGTTCGCTTATGCATTTGACAGTCTTTTCGTCGAGTTTTGACAGTAGCCAAAGCTAGCCTACGCATATTATAGTTGGGCCTTTACTCTTATTGTCTTGCACGAACAAAGTGCTCTTTGTTCGAAAAAGTCGTCAGTATTAATTTGGGATTGTCTTCATCTTGTCGTGGAGTAATGAAGACAAGTCGTGCAGCCGTCTTGCACGACACGTGCACGACTTGGACACTGGGTATATATTTTCATATGCATATGAATATGTATCAATTTAATAATGCTTGCCAATGTCACACACATTCTCTCAATGAACTGAATACATTTTTTTATGTTTTTATTTTCTTCATTTAGTTAGTTTATTATTAGCTAATTTTTTATGAAATAAAGCATGGGTTTCTGTATGAAGATAATTGGTTAACTAAAGGTAATATGACAACATATGTAATTGTCGGTCATTTTAGTAGTAGTTTCGCTAGATATAAAACAACAATCAAAGAAGGCAACGTATTCTACGACGATTGAGCCTTCACTTCACGCACCAAGCGTTTTACGCTTTGTGCTATGTAGTTTGTCAATTATTTCTTTGACACACTCTTACAACACAAGTTATGTACTTTTAGCTTAAAAGAAAGAGGGTAAGAATACGCTTCAAGTTCTCTCAACCGAAATGAATGTGTATAAAACTTGTTTTACTAGTTGATACACAAAAAAAATTGTCTTATGTATATATCGAGTGATTTTTTTGCTATTATCTTTTTGGCAACACTAGTTTTGACAGCTCGCGCACGTTTTGTATCTTGTGTCACTGTCAAACATCTTCAGTTTGGTCTGTAATTTAATCATGAATCGTCTTACAAACGAACAACGCTTGCAAATTATTGAATTTTATTACCAAAATGCGTGCTCTGTTAAGAAAGTTCATCGCGCGCTTCTTCCATTTTATGGTCAGTTTAATCGACCTACTGAGGCTTCTATTCGGGCTATTGTAAAAAAATTTCGCACCAAATTTACATTGTTGGACATTAAACCACCAACACGCTTACGTAGAGTGCGAACTGAAGAAAATATCGCAGCCGTATCGGCCAGTGTTGGTGATGACCGTGAATTATCGATTCGGCGCC
>OY776276.1:29659602-29669602 GCA_963675445.1 Linnaemya vulpina
ATAGTTTTATGTTTGACATTTTTATATAATTTTTCAGTTGTAGTGCAATATACATAGAAGAAAATTTAATAGTTTTTAAATTTAAATAATTTTGGCAGAAATATACATACTACGTAATACAGGTGTTTATATGTAATATTAATAATAATAAAACATTAAAGGTGGCAAATGTAATAAGAAACATATGTCTTAAGCAGGATCCGTTGCGCGAGGAGCAGAACCCACTAAATAAGAAGGACATTTCGATCAAATCAATGATAATTGTGAGTATTAAAATGTCCTGATCTTTGCTTCCCATTTGTATTAAAATCTTTGATATTTACCAGGTCACATCAAAACACTGATACTGATGGAGTAAAAGTGGAAACGTAAGTAATAAATACATAAAAGATATGTACATATATATATATATATATATATATATATATATATATTTTTTTTTTTTTTGTTTGTATATAATTTTGTGTTGTGTTGTATTTAATTGTGTTTAGAAATAATAAATTTAATGTCAATAAAATAATGAAATATAAATTAAACATGTTTTATTTCATCGAATTTGGTTCGGTTAGGACTGTTAGCAATCCCATCATTGGTGACACTATACTTGACTGTCAGCAGTGACACCATACCCATCAAGGGTGACCGGTCATCACTGAATCCATAGCAGTCATTAGTGAAAAATTTATATAGAACAGCAACATTAGAGTAAGCAGATCGAATATATATTAAACTGGCAATATTATTCAAAAGTTCGAGAGGGATGCAAGATCACACGTACACAAAGTTTCTATCATATTTTGGTTACTTTCATGTACAACCCTGGAATCGAAATCTTTATTTTTGATACTAACTTTGTTTTTCCAGAACTAAAAAATAGTTCTAACTAGTAAAAAACGACGTTAGTTGCTTTTTGGTTACGCTAATGTATAAAAAAAATTTAATAGCCCTGGAAGAGAAATTTTAATTTCTAACATTTTCCATCAACGCAAGTCTTCATGTTATATATCATGCGGTCTTATTTAAGAAAGCACATTAGTTATTACATGTACCACAAAATACCGAATGTGCCAAAAAAAATTTAATTTCCCCTCTCTGGTCAAAAGTTTTTTTAAATTTTTATCGACAATTAAGGTTTCCAAAGAATGAAATAGGTTAAATTTACATATATACAAAAAACCAAGTAAAAGTGCTATATTCGGCTGAGCCGAGTCTTATATACCCTTCACCAACGTACTTCTGGCATTACAAATGTTTTTAAATACCAATTTTGTTCTTCCAAAGTTATAAAATAGTTTTAGTTAACAGAAATTTTTAAGCATATTGGTCACTTCCATGTTATACAAAATATTGCAGTTATCCAACCCTGGAATGGAAATTTTGATATTAATTTTGTTTTTCCTGAATTAAAAAATTGTTTTTATTAGCAAAGAACGACGTTCGTTGCCTTTTTGGTTACTTTTATGTATAAAAAAGTATAAATTTCCGTTGAAAACGAAATTTCAGTTGTTTTTATCTTTTTACCAATGCAACTTATTATGAGGCATGAAATAGTTTTATCTAAAAGAAACTTTATAACCATTTTGATCACTTTTATGTACCACAAAATATTGCAGTTATCCAAGCCTGCAAACGAAGTTTTTATTTCTTTTAATTTTGAAACCAAATTTGTTTTTTGTTATTTATGTATCCATCCCTGGAAGAGAAATTTTCGTTTAGAACAAAACCACAGTACGAACGAAAAAGAATTACTAGCCATTGTCTGGGCCTTGCAAAAACTCAGAAATTATCTTCACGGTATTACTGACCTAACAATATACATTGATCACCAGTGGTTAATTTTCACCATTGCAGATAAAAACTCCAACACTAAACTTAAAAGGCGGAAAAATTGTACAGAAGAATACGACCCGAAATTAGTGTACTCGCCTGGCCATCAGAATGTTCATTTGTCCACAACATTCAGCAGAAAATTCACCGCCAGAAGGCACTAGAAGAGTTAAGCAACCTTTAAATGCTTTTAGAAATCAAATAATACCGACATTTGTTGAGAATAAAATAATTGAAATAGATACACGTACAATTTTCCCAGATATAGTTAGAGCAACGCAGTTACACAGGGTTCAGACGATGAAATTTATGACGTCTATTTTTCTTGATTCCCCTTTGAATTTTCCACCAAAAATTCTTTGCGGTCATACGATGAATATTTTTACATTTCTAATTTTTTTATTGATTTTGATTTTTATTTTTCAATCGGTATATCTGTTTTAGTTTACTTTTCTCTTTAATAATAATATAAAACAAGTAAAAGTGCTATATTCGGCTGTGCCGAATCTTATATACCCTTCACCAGCGTACGTCTGGCATTATATATGTATATATATATATATATAGATATATATATATATATATATATATATATATATATATATTGTTACAAAGATTAGAAATAGATTTAAATAAAACGACAATGTGGCTATGTGTACTTGGCAGCACTGCCTATTAATATATAGTTGTCAAAATGTTACAACCCTGGTCCACACTATCTAGATAATATTCAAATTAACGGAAATGGAATACTCCAGAATATACAAGATCATTCAAGGCTGTGCCAAAAAGAGTAAACCACAACAACAACAAACCTAGCAACATAAATGCTAAGAGATGTTATTCTTAATGATCTTGTATGCAAGTATTCGCTGCTAATAAAGCTAAACAGATTCACAAGTATACACAGCCATATACACGTAGAAGAAACAAAACCACACACTCATCCATACAACCACTCATAGTTACCATAGGCAAAACACACAGAACACTCATACATTCAACCACACATAGTTACCATAAGCAAACCAAACAAGTCAGCTTTGTCATGTATACACACACACACACATGTCAAGTAAAATACAACCACCATGCCCAGAACTTTCGCGAGGTTACCAGACGACGTCATTTTTGCTATATAAAGGCGCTGCCAGAGCTCAGTGGGAGTCAGTGTGATTTCAAATATAGACGTGTCAACATCGCTAAGTCATGAGTAGAACAAATACTCGTGTAAATAAGTTGATAAATAAAGTGTTGCCGCATTATATTTCTAAAATTAATTTTTCCGTGTTTTAATTTGATGCAATAAAACGAATCCTTGAAGGATAAGTAATAAAACCGTTTTTACGAAAAGGTCTGAAAACGTAACAATATATATATATTTAAGTACAAATTTTGTGCTTACTAATTTATAAAAAATTTCAGTAAGCAAAACAAAAAAACTACTTTAGTTGCATTTTTTTGTTACTTTTATACATAACAAATATTCAAAATTTTGCACCCTTGGAAAAGAAATTTTAATTTTCAAAATTTTTTTACCAATACAAATCTTCATAATGTGTAAAGCGGATTTATTTATGCAAAACTGCAAATTTGTATCCATTTTGGTAACTTTCATGTGATACAAAATATTGCAAATATCCACACCTGGAATCGAAATTTTGATTTATTTTAAATACTTTATACGAATTTTCTTTTTCCTATATTAAAAAATTATTTTCTTAGTAAAAATAAACGACGTTAGTTGCTTTTTTGTTACTTTTATGTATAAAAAAATTTCAATTTCCCATACCTGAAAAATATATTATAATTTTTTTGTTGTTTTTTTTTTGTTTTTTACCTACGTAACTCTTAATGGGGCATAAAATAGTTTTATTTAAGTTCTATTTAGGTTAAAAAATGAAGTCTCTATCTCTTCTGGGGGCTTGGGAAAACCGATTTCACGTACAGGCAGACGGACAGACGGACATCGCTCAATCGTCATCGCTATTCATAAGGATCCAGAATATATATACTTTATAGGGTCGCATATTGATATCGAAGAAATTACACACAGAATGACAAACCTAAATATACCCTTTCACTTCTTTGTGAAGGATATAAAAAACCCATAGAAAAGAGAAATCGGGGCATTTTTTCTACCCCTCTTTCTTCTCTACCCCGTTCGCTTTCAAACCAAAAATGACGTCGAAAAATAGACTTCATAAATGTCCTCATGTAAATTAGGTGTTAGACACTATAATAATGCAATTCCCTCCACAATAGGATATAGACCTGAGGACGTTTTTTTCAACAGAGAACGATATAGTGGTATTAAAGAAAAGCTTGAAGAAAACAGGAGAAACTACTTAACTACCATAATATAACCGATACTGAATAATTTACAAGGAAAGAGACATAATTTACGCCAAAACACACCGCCGTAATAAAAATACAATGAAATATCTGCAACATAAAGTAAAAGAAGACCGTGGGGACGCGACCTTAAAAGTGAAGGGTAAGGTTATAGGTAGAGATAGTAGTATATGTAGACAAACTGCACTACGCATAAATGAACAAGAATCTTGATATAGCTTTTTCTATCAATTAATTGCGATAGAATAACTGATTTGACCGCCAAAAAGACGTTCTAGTAGAAACAGACCCTGCATATCTACATGAAGCTACAGCATATTTATATCACATAGTTAACTTCACAAAGATACTTAGACCATATGAAGACATTATGCAAAGCTTATAAAATATCGAACAAAGTCAGGAGAACAAATATTAATAAACAGAATCGAATCATTGAAGATACAATTAATACAAAATACGTACCATGCAAAAAGAGCACTAAATTTTCTAAGCTCAATGTTGAAATTCATCACCGGTTCACCAGACCATGATGACTTGATCGAAATAAAAACAGGACTTAATCAGTTGGTAGAAAATAACAATAAGCAAAATATAATAAATTCACGGTTTGAAAGAATTTTGGAAACACTGGACCCCAAGGTTCTTTCAGATACTATGATAATTAACAAAGTATAACGAGAACTTTAAATTATAAAAAACACAATAAATTTTGCAAAAAAAATGGAAACGATCAGAAAATAGAAGACTTGCCGAACATACTTACGACGTGGAGTTAGCCAGATTAAGAGTAGAAATGAGTCTTATGTAGGAAAGAGACGACACTTTTCTTGAGAAGGAGGGTAGTTAATACATGTTAAATTTTGTCCAAGCAATCACAACATAAACAAGAACAAGCGTCAACATTATCAACACACATTTTGTTGATAACACATAGTAGGCAAAGGTCATCACTATCAACATAAATTTTAGGAAACCCAAGCAAAAGGTATTTTTTATCTTACGTATTTTCCAAACAAAGAAATAAGTATTTTCATAACAAGAAAATAAGAATTTCATCTCATTATAAATAGTTAAGTAACATTTGTAAGTTAGTCTTTAGAATATAAGTAATAAAAAGCACACGTTTCGGTGTAGCTAAAAAATTAATATATAATTTTAGATTCATTCCTTAGCCAAGGATTTAACTCCCGCGTAACTTCTCAACCGAAAAATACAAATTGCTTGAAGCCATTTCCTTTTATTTTATATGTAGAAAAATTTCTTTAAGAAAATAGAAAAAGTGGAACTATATAAATATATATATATATATATATATATATATATATACATATATATATATATATATATATATATATATATATACATATATATATATATATATATATATATATATATGTACATATATATATATATATATATATATATATATACATATATATATGTACATATATATATATATATATATATATATATATATGTATACATATATATATATATATATATATATATATATATGTGTATATATATATATATATATACATATATATATATATATATATATATATATATATATATATATATATGCAGATATGCTTACGCAGTTGTCCAAGTACTGCACGCGTCGTGCAAGACGGCTGCTCGACTTGTCTTATTTACTCGACGACAAGATGAACACAATCCTGAACGAATACTGACGACTTTTCGAACAAAGGGCACTTTTTTCGTGCAAGACAATAAGCGTAACATTATTATGCAAATTGTCGTAGACGACAATGTTGTCGGGATTGACGTCGAAGACGAATTCAAAGACGATGGCGTCGATAACAGTCCTAGCGATAACGTTATAGAAATTGACGTCGTATATGGACCAATATAAAGACATTGTTTCCAAAGAAATCGTTGGCAACAATAATAACGGCAGTGTTATCGAAGTTGACGTCAACAATCAATACTTGTATTCTTTTTTATAAAACAAAATAAAAATTTCCGCTTTTATGGAGAAGTTATATTAAATTTTTTTCTCTTTATTCATTCAGGCTTTAATTTTATAAAATTTAGATATTGGTTTTTAACAATTATTCTTACTAAACTAAAAAATTAACATATGGATGTAAATATGAAATCAACGGCAACTTTCACAATGTCGACACAAATCCAAAATACCAATTAATATTTTTGTTGCTTCTCTTGTATTTACTCGAAAGGAAAATTATTTTACACATAATGGAATTGGATATTAACGTTTCTGAAATTCATTCTTACATATGTTTACAATTGTATAAGAGACTTGTATAAGAGATGAAAAATAAAAAACTTGTTAATACAAATTTTAATTCAATGCATATCTTTACTATTTACATTTAAATGTTCCTTCTTACGTACGTATATAATGTTACGTTTTTAGACCTTTTCGTAAAAACGGTTTTATTACTTATCCTTCAAGGATTCGTTTTATTGCATCAAATTAAAACACGGACAAATTAATTTAGAAATATAATGCGGCAACACTTTATTTGTTACTTTATTTACACGAGTATTTGTACTACTCAAGACTTAGCGATGTTAAGACGTCTATATTCGAAATCACACTGATTTTCGCTGAGCTCTGGCAGCACCTTTATATAGCAAAAATGACGTCGTCTGGTAACCTCGTGAAAGTTCTGGGCATGGTGGTTGTATTTTACTTGACATGTGTGTGTTTGTATACATGACAATGCTGACTTGTTTGGTTTGCTTATGGTAACTATGTGTGGTTGAATGTATGAGTGTTCTGTGTGTTTTGCCTATGGTAACTATGAGTGGTTGTATGGATGAGTGTGTGGTTTTGTTTCTTCTACGTGTATATGGCTGTGTATACTTGTGAATCTGTTTAGCTTTATTAGCAGCGAATACTTGCATACAAGATCATTAAGAATAACATCTCTTAGCATTTATGTTGCTAGGTTTGTTGTTGTTGTGGTTTACTCTTATTGGCACAGCCTTGAATGATCTTGTATATTCTGGAGTATTCCATTTCCGTTAATTTGAATATTATCTATATAGTGTTGACCAGGGTTGTAACATTTTGACAACTATAGAATAATTGGCAGTGCTGCCAAGTACATATAGCCACATTGTCGTTTTATTTAAATCTATTTCTAATCTTTGTAACAATAATATTTTTCAGGCTTCCATAAAATATATTTATTCTTAAAAATTTAAAATTGATTGCATTCATTTTTTCCCTTTTGTGTTTACATACATATATGTTTGTATGTGGGTATGTAAATTTTAAATCAAAATTTTCCTGGAATTAATTTGCTTACAGATATATCCATAAGTATAGACTTTCAGTCTTTTATGAAATTTAAAAATTAATTACTTATATATCGAGTTTTTTATTATACAAACAAAAAGAAAATTATTAATTTTTTTGTTCTCTTTTGCTTTTTATCATCATAAAATATTATATTATTATTTCCGCTACCATTTATCTTAAAAAAAAAAAAAAAATTAAAGGATATATATATATAAGTTTGTCATTCCGTGTGTAATTTTTTCGATAGTAAAATGGGGCGCCATATAGTATATATATTCTGAATTCTTATGAATAGCTATTGAGCGATTTCCGTCTGACTGTACGTGAAATCGGATTTCCTAAGCCGCCAGAAGAACTAGAGACTTCGTTCTTGGACTGATGTATTCGCCCATTCGCCTGCGCTAACTTAAGCGCATTCATTCTTTTTAAGACATAAAGCCACAGATTAGTGTCTTCGATACCATAATTCGATTTTTTTATTATTATTTTTTATGAGAACAGGAGACATCGTCGATAACATAATTTTAAGATATTATGCCTAGATCTCTACGCAGGGAAATATCTCGCAAAATATGAGGTTTTTTATATCGACCACATGATATTATAGGTATATATGTGTGTTGCCCATTCTATTTTCTTATAAAAATATATTATTTCATATAATTGTGTTTAATAAGAATAATTGTTAAAAATTAATTTAATTTTTTCATAAAAGTAGAAGTTTTTATTTTGTTTTATAAAAAAATACAAATATCGAGTGTTGACGTCAATTCCGATTACTTTTAAAACAGTGTCATTGTATTGGTCGTCGACGTCAAATTTGATAACACTGCCGTTTTCATTGTCGTTTACGAAAACTTTGAATATGTTGTCTTCGAATCTATCGTCGACGTCAATTTCGATAACGTTATCGCTGGAACTATCATCAACGCAATCGTCTTTGACGTCAATTCCGACACTACTGTCGTCTACGAAAATTTGCCTAATAATGTTAAGGCCCAACTATAATATGCGTACGCTAGCGCAGGCGAATTTGCGAATACATGCAATCAAATGTGTACAAACATAATTTGCTTTGCTAACTTTTCGTTGAATTTCATTTTCCTACGCATTAACCGAAACTGATCGCATTTTCTTGAAAGGCCAACTGTTTGTTCGTTGTTATTGATAATTATTTTTAGATACACACATAGCATAGACTGTGATACGTGCACACAAGAGAAGCTGCAATGTACGCCGAAATCAATTCTAGACATAATTGGATAAATAATGTTTAAAATTAATGGAAACATTAAATGTTTAGCGATTGTTTATTGTATATATATTATAATGTATTTGTGTATTTTCCTACCATTTACGATACGTTGCCAAGCACTTGCACACATTGTTATACATTGTAGTACTTTCCAATTTATTTCTTAAATTACCTTCTAAATTGGTAACAACCTACTTGTGATAATATATTTATGTATGTATAAATTGAAAATATTTATATATGTATTTACATGTTATGTATATATCATAAATTAGTTTTTGCAAAAGTGCATTGCTTTACAACTGAGTGTAAGAATAATATAGCCACACAAATGTTCGCTTATGCATTTGACAGTCTTTTCGTCGAGTTTTGACAGTAGCCAAAGCTAGCCTACGCATATTATAGTTGGGCCTTTACTCTTATTGTCTTGCACGAACAAAGTGCTCTTTGTTCGAAAAAGTCGTCAGTATTAATTTGGGATTGTCTTCATCTTGTCGTGGAGTAATGAAGACAAGTCGTGCAGCCGTCTTGCACGACACGTGCACGACTTGGACACTGGGTATATATTTTCATATGCATATGAATATGTATCAATTTAATAATGCTTGCCAATGTCACACACATTCTCTCAATGAACTGAATACATTTTTTTATGTTTTTATTTTCTTCATTTAGTTAGTTTATTATTAGCTAATTTTTTATGAAATAAAGCATGGGTTTCTGTATGAAGATAATTGGTTAACTAAAGGTAATATGACAACATATGTAATTGTCGGTCATTTTAGTAGTAGTTTCGCTAGATATAAAACAACAATCAAAGAAGGCAACGTATTCTACGACGATTGAGCCTTCACTTCACGCACCAAGCGTTTTACGCTTTGTGCTATGTAGTTTGTCAATTATTTCTTTGACACACTCTTACAACACAAGTTATGTACTTTTAGCTTAAAAGAAAGAGGATAAGAATACGCTTCAAGTTCTCTCAACCGAAATGAATGTGTATAAAACTTGTTTTACTAGTTGATACACAAAAAAAATTGTCTTATGTATATATTATATGGAAGCACTCCTATTATTCTGAACACAACTGTATACGGTTATTATGCAAGTTTCAATCGAGTTGATATCATGGTACAATAATCAGGTAACACCAGTAGTTCAGCTGCTTCAAGCTTTTTAACGTAAAATTGTCAAATTTTGTTTTGAAAGTTCATATATGTGCACTGCCGACCACTAGAATAGGTTCACTATTTTTATTGCAT
>OY776276.1:29677102-29792102 GCA_963675445.1 Linnaemya vulpina
AATAATTTTTAGATTGCAATATCCTGTGTGTTTTGTTAAACAAGCAAAACGCTTTGTGCTTCGCTTTAACATATAAAATCAAAAGTATTTGTCTGATTACATTATGCAACAGTGAAAATTGTATTTAAACCCTATACTCAGTTTGACCAATTTGGTGACCGTTTTTTTATGGGCCTCCAAAGTTTCTCAGTATTAGCATGATGCCCAAAAAAAGGTGTCATCAGTGTTTCTCGAATCGCTAATCAGCATTTAAAAATATCGCTTAACTATGTTCGGCAAAAATGTAGCCAAGAGTAGGTTGAATATATCTAGCTAAAACTTTATGACAGAAATTTATCTCAGAGTTATTTTAAAAAAGTTAGAGAACAAAAAATTTTTCATACACTATGTTTGGAAAAATTTTAGCCACGGTAAAGCTGAACTAGTTTTGTGAACGTACCAATATAATCTGGGGCCAAATCACCGCATTCGTTATCGAGTACCGTTCGTATAGAATAAAATTTTCGAAGGTTAGAATATTTTGGATCACGGCATTCGATCGTAGTTTAAATGCCTACTACTATGTACTACAATCCTGTGAACATATGAGAATAAGAAAAACAAAACAAAAAAGAAAACCAAGTGTAGACAAATTTGTGAAAAACTTTTAAATTAATAGCAAGAGGTATTGGCGCATAAATTGCGCCAAAACCTCTTTTTGCTCGCCATTTACTTTATTTGAATTTGTTCTGGCTTTTACCTTACTTATTTGTTTGGCACTATTTTTTACACTGGTCCTTGATAATCGCTTTCCCCAAAAACAATTAAAATCTTATTTTATGGAAATACTAAAAAAATACTTACATTTTTAATTGCTTCCTTCTTTTGTTTCTTGTTTCTTTTCTTTGTTTCGTACCACAAAATGAGTCTTTGTTTGTTCTCGATAGAAAATTACCAATCGAGTGCAACTTCAATTAAAACCATTTCGATAACGAGTACCGTGATCCACGTTAGCCACATTTCGATGATACAGTACTCGATATCGAATGCGGTGATTTGGCCCCTGATCGTGTCTAGATACCAAAAATAGGACATAAAGACTCCCTTATGTCTAAATATATAAATTTTTAACTCAAATTTTATATTAAAACTAAATTTATGGAGAATAATTTAATAATGTATTTGTTTTGGTATTTATTTGTTATATATATATTAATTTAAAATTTTTTCGAGCTATGTACGAAGAGCCGCCATTTTGAATTTTAATACAGCAATACATGAAGACTTTGACAAATTTAGTTTTTTAGTATACCCTCTTGAAGTTGTAATTTCGTGTAAATATATAAAAAATATATAAAGTGTAAATCAAATAAAAGTTTAAGTAGTTATATTAAAATTATTTAAAGTCGCGAACGAATAAACTGTTTTTGAAAAGTGAAAATGGGTAAATGCAAAGGTAATATAAATAATTGTTGTCATTGTTGCGGTATTTTTACACCAAAAATCAAAAGAGAAAGCTTTGCTAAACAACTTAGAGATATATGTATACTTTGAGTATTTTAAAAGAAAAGTTGTTAAAAATAAGAAATTTCCGCCGAACCCAGTACGCCCACCAAGCGATAAAGAGTTTATGAAATGGCAAAATGAAAGCGGGAATTGCTCCTTTGTGAATCCCCAATGATTTGGAAAAATTCGGGTAGAAACATAGTTTAAGAAATTGCTACTCCTGCTAAAATACCCTCCAAGGGATGAATTTAACAAAAAAATAAAACTTTTATGTAGCAATATGTTCCTACTGCTCAGTTACCAAAAACAAGATCAACTTACGTTCCTACACAACCTCTCCAAAACAATATCTTTGACAATAATCAGGAGGCTGCTTCAGTTTTCAGCTTTAAAAGTGAAGAATGCGAAAATGTTTCTCTGTATGATCCTGGAACATCATGCGCTCCAATCTTAATTACGGAAGAGCGACTGGATTACATTGTTTCTAAGCTGCAGCTCTCACAACGAAAATCTGAAGAGCTTGTATAATTTTTAAAACAATAAAACTTACTGGAACCTGAGTCAAAGCTCACAAAATTTAAAGACGACAGTCAGACCTTCAAAAATGTTTTACTATTGATGACTCAAAAATGTTTTCCTAGGACACGAAGATGCTCATTAAATTATTCTCCAAAAAATTTGAGTTAAAAATTTAAATTTTTAGGAATAAGGGGGTTTTTATGACCTGTTTTTGGTATCTAGACACTTTCAGATTATATTGGTATGTTCACAAAACTTGTTCAGCTGTACCGTGGCTACAATTTTTCCAAATATAGTGTATGAAAAATCAGGATTTCCTAAAAGTTATTATCAAAAACCTAACAAAAAATTTGTTTTTCTTTAACTTTTTGAAAAAAAACTGAGAGAAAACACATTTCTGTCATGAAATTTTAGCAAGATACATACATATATTCAACTACTCTTGGCTACATTTTTGCCGAACATGGTCAAGCGATATTTTTGAGTGCTGATTAGCTATTTGGGAAAACTGATGACACCTTTTTTTGGTCATCATGCCAATATTGGGAAATCATGCCCGTAAAAAGAAAACGGTCACCAAATCGGCCAAACTGAGTATAGGGTTTTACTATAATTTGATAGTAGAATCGAACCCATTTAGTCACGACCTTGCACTTTTCAAAAGGTCTTCATTTGTCGCATAGTGTTATGTAAGCCAAATGTAGTTTCTGTGCAAAATTAAAGAAACATACAAGCTGTCTTCGGCGTAAGCCTATATATATATATATATATATATATATATATATAAATATATACATATTTGTGTACAAGGTACCTTATTCAATTCATCCGAAGTTGTATCGCTCAAGAATTTCTTATTAATAATCAGCTCTAGATTATTATTCTTCAATGCCGTTTCCATGTGAGATATATATTCAGTGTATTTCTGACCATCTTCCGTTAAAGCTGCCACGCGTCTCCATCCGAAAGCTTTCATAATACTTATATAGACATCTTCGTATTGGCGATTCGAGCCAATTGTGCGAAAGAAGAATGGATATGATGAGCGATCTAAAAATGAAGCTCCTTCTGCCGAATATGATATGACAGCCATATTAGTGTGTCTTGATATACCAGCAATCGGCTCAACGGTTTCACTACAGGCTGGACCAACAACACCCAATAACTTGGGAACATTAAAGAGATGAATAAATGATTTCATTACAATATCTGCTTTACATTCCCCATCATTTTCAATGACATTAAGATTATAGTTTTTTAAAATTGTATCATTTCTGTTTACAGCACGAACAGCTCTTTTCACTGCGTAAACTAGATTTTGATGTCCTCTGGTATTTTTCTTTATGGGGAAAATAGCGCCAATTGATATTGTCATTGGTTCTTTTGATGTCCACAAATCTTTCGTATCAGAATGACCTCGCAACCAGTCACATGACAGCTCATTGTACATTTCTTCCGACACATGGCCCATTTGTGAACGTTTCTTGTTTAGATCAACGAAAAGTTGCGTAAGTTCATAATTACTGATCCAAAATATTCGCAAGGCATGCATCAATCGCTCATCAACAAAGGCATGTTTAGAGTGATATTTAAAAATTGGAGTTAGTTCATATTTACAATAAGATTTCCATAATGATAACGATTCTTCACAAAGGGGCAATTGAACGTGTTGATACGTGTGCTCACCATCGATTACATCTGAAGGATACCAATGCAAAACTATAAACTTTTTATCACTACCATTTGCATTGCTTTTGGTATAATTCATATACAAATGATCGATTTTTGAACGAAATTGTGATTTTAACCAAATGATATTTAGGTAAGCCTTCATTTCTTCAATATGTTTTTGTACGAATGAGGTCTCGTTTTTGAACTCCGCCAGCAGTGTAGCACATTTAATATTCTTACACATGGGACTAGTGAAGTATTCATATCTAAGATGATGTAATATTTTAACTGAAACGTTATCATAAGTGTGAAGAAATTATATAGACTTACTCGTTTTCCTTTGTTAGTAGACTTATTTCACCTTCATCCATTATGAATTGATGGTAGAATCGATTTGATGTGTCCAAAAAAATTTTGTAATCCAATTCCTTACTAGTGACGTTTAATTGAGATGGGCCTACGAACCAGCCGAAACGTCCTGGGTCTAATGAAACACCTGACTCGTAAACATCACTTGGCCTTAATCCATGCGCCATCGGTGGTGTCCAAACGCCTAGATTTACCATTGGTAGATTTGAATATTGTGGATGTTTTCTGCAAAGCTTATGAAGAGATGAGATGACATATATATTTACGTAATCGAACTTACATCAACAAGTCTAGGGTATTGGTAAATTTCTTAGCTTCATAGTATTCTTCATCATTATTTCCATTAAAGTCAATTGGAATAATATAAACATTTTGATGATGAAGAACTTCACGAAGAAAAATTGCAAATATACGACTGATGATTTGATGCGCTGGCCTATATGAAACTTGTATGCCAATGGAACTTTGACGAAAACTCAAATTGGAAGAAGCATTGTCTTAAATAAAAAAGTTTACTTATTATTAATATGTGCGTTAAGTTGTACAGGTCAACGTAATTTCTAAAGCCGGTATTTTGTAAGTCAAATTTCGTACATATGCTACTGAGAATATATGTTCTGAGGGTGGAATGTCCCCGCCGGAGATATAACATATTATTGCAATAAGTGAATATATTGCCTACAATATTAAATTTCTTAGCTTTCATTTACATATGAAAATAACTTACCTTATCTTTATAAAAATGTCGTTTCTAACAATCGCTAAACGTTAATTCGTTTTATTAGTTAAAATCCCTAAGAACTTACAACACTTCAATTTATCAACAAATACATAACTCCATATCATGGTGATTAATTCACCATAATGGAACATATGGATGTATCTAACAGTTTTGTATATGTAGTTAATTACATATTATAAAGCATCTCAAACTAGTTGTAATAAGACTGACATATTATATCATATATACATGAAAAAGGTAGACCCTAAAGGCTATCTGTTTAACTTCCAGCTGATTTAACCGCAAGGCTATCGTAATGTGGTTTATGTCCTATTCTATGCTTTTGAGCTCTTCATAGCTCTATGTCGGATTTGGAGCCTCCCAAAATTTCAAAATAGAAATTTTTCCGTATATACATAGAACAATTATATAATTAATATAGTAGATTTCTCAATCTGGGCTTGTTTGAAATGTATTTTTATCACCTTGCAGAATCTGTGTTACATAATACCAATAAAATGAACTTTTAACTGATAAATTCTGAATTTTCCTCGATTTTTTTAGATTTTTTTTTCAGATTAATAAAGTTCAGATAATTTCCAACAACTTTTAATACGATCGATTTTTTTGTTTTCGAACTCCTTTTTGTAGGAAAACCGATCTGTAAAAATCAACATTTTCAAGGTTTCAACAAAAAAAGCACTATTTTTAAATTTTTAATTCAATTTATTTTATTATAATATTATTCTCGACCTACAATTTACTTTTTTAACGTGGTAATATTATTTTTTAAGGTCCTTTTTACTATACGCCTACTTACAAAAAAATTTACCCACCTTAATATATATGTATGTATGTATATATATATATATATATATATATATATATATAATATTTATATATATATATATAAATATATATATATATATATATATATATATATATATGTATATATATATATATATATATATATATATTTATATATATGTATATATATAAATATATATATTGTCAATAGTATAAATAAGCATTTCTAAAAGTTCTATTACGCTATTGTGCACTAAAGCTGAAACATTTAGGTTTTCTGTTAAATATAATATATTAAAGAAAACATTTATTTTGGTAAAATCAAGAGTTGGAGATTTTAATAAAAAAATTTAAACACTTTTAAAAATTTTTATATAAAAAAAATTTTTTTTAAATATTAGTACTATTTTGTTTATTTTACTTATTATTATTTTTTTGTTTGTTATTTTTTTATTAATTTTTCACAGATTTGCTTTTGTATTTTTATTTATTTTATGTATGTATGTAATACTCTTAAATAGTGTTATTCCAATAAAATATATTTAAAGTCCACAGTATATGACACGAAACCATTTCATTAGCTTGGAAATACAGTTTGTTGCTTCTTTTTGTAAAACAAAACAATATATTTTGAAGTCTATAATAATTGAATTTATTTATATTATACTAAAAACATTCCATCTACTCATTTTCGTTCACCCAAATGAAAATTAGATCAATTTGGCTACAACCACAAAAACAGCATGGACAACAACCCGTAGTCGTGTTGCCTGGGGTAGTATATATAAACATTCTCATATATGCGCATCAGAGAACGAAATTGTGTACAAGGAAATAGAATGTACACCCGATGTACAATGTACACCCTCAATACATTGAAGACATTGCCTTTCTTTCGTTGTGTACACTTTTCGTTGTGTACACCTTCGGCCTGTACTTGTGTACAGCTCCATGTATATGGAGATGCCATATTTCACAGTGGCAAGCCTCTATAGTGATGGAAATAATAATAATTGGGGGATTCACACTGCAGTCATAGAGTCATAAGTCATAAAATAATAGCCCTAAATATATGACAAATGTGAACAACCCGTCATAACTTGGTCTGCTAAATAAAGTTGTATGTATAAACTCTAACAGCTGCTGCCTTGTTATGAGAAGAATAAGTTTTTTTGAGGCGGCATATGAAAAACGTTCAGTGGCTGCCAGCAACGTAATTTAAACGAGAAAAATGTTTCACTTTTATATATTTAGTTTTTCCGATTTAGTGCTCCTTTAACATATTTTATGTTATAAAAATGTGATTTAATGTACACACATATGAGTATGAATAATTTTTTATTCGCTTTTTAGTCGTGAAAATATATGTTTCCTACATATGCAAACATATACTATCGCCGTCCTGCCTAATGATTTTCAGAGTTCGACTTAGACCTCTAGAGCTATTTTATGACAACACAAAAACATACCTGAAAGAGTGCTATTATTTTATAACTTTTTATATGCAGGACAACAACAACTTTTTTAAACCAGTCTATAATTTTATGACTCTATGACAATATGACTAAATAGCACGAAGTGTGAATCCCCCAAATATCTTTTGAAATTAGTTTTCCTGGCAATTTTATAAGGATCGTTTTATTTATGAAAGTATACTTACCTCTCTCACATTTAATTTCATTTGCAAAATGCAGCAAATTCTTGGAAAATAGCCGCGTTTCTGTTGTTTTGTGTTATTGCTTTCCCGAAAAATGAATATATTTTATTTGACCCTTTTTATTATGAGTATATCTGTTTTTGTGGTGTTGTTGTTATGTGTGCGTCTATTTAAATTTTAAAAACTCTTGGCTCCTCATAGTCGCACACATAAATTTTATAAAGATACAAAAACAAATACAATGTTATCATCACCGCAAATGTGTATACGGACTTATGAAGTGAATTCAATGTTTTCAATGTCTTCAATGTCTTCAATGTTTTCTATGTCTTCAATGTTTTCAATGTCTTCAATGCACAGTCTTGTACACTCAAGATGTATTTGTGTATAAAGTGTGCCATGTATACATTTTTCAATGTCTTTTTTTTCGATGTCGTTGATGTAAACTTGTGTAGACAAAGGCTAAAAAAGTACACTATTTCGTTCTCTGATGGGCATGTATTCTATTTTTGACAAGTTGTAGTCTGCTGTCGTTATTGTCCTTAATGATTTAGTTATTTAGGGAGTTGCGATCGAACTGTCATGATAGACGGACGTGGATCATTACTTTGTCGTTTATTCTTTTTGACTTTTTGTATATATTCATATTCTTGAATAAAATAGTTGTCATAAATTCCAAGAGAAATAGGTTCTTATTCATATATAAAAAATTAACTTAACTATGAGTGAGCATAATGCTCTTTACTCATTTACAAACGGCGACAAAAACATTGAAAAAAACAGATCTATTGATACACCAAAAATAATAAATGCATGCAAAAGAAAAAGTGTTACAATGCTAGAATCAACACCTAAACACTTAAAAAATAATTATTGGGCACTTCTTGCCGATGGGAAAAATTGTAATAACGAAGTGATGCAACAATTTAAAAAACATGTGCAAGATAGAGAAGTACCTACAACATCAAAAAACGTTACCTCAATTAATTCTCTAAATAGCGAGAACATAAATAATAATAAGACTTTTAATAATACTAGCAATGTTGAAAAACCGAGTGCTAATCAAAGTAAAATTAAAAAATCACCTCCACTCTACATTTTTGATGTGGATCCTAACTCTCTTATAGAATTCGTTAAAAATGGTCTTAATATAAATGATTTCAAGATAAGAGAATATAATAATAGTAAAATCCAATAACTCACCTCTTCGATAGACGATTACTCTAAAATAAGAGCATATCTTCTTGAAACCAAAACTAAATTTTTCACCTTTACTCCGAAAAATCTAAAAACAAAAACCTTTTTATTAAAGGGCTTAACTGCCAAAATGGCAACCCAACCTAATACTAACCGAATTAAAAATATTTGAAAATGACAATTTGGAATTCATTAAAGTAAGTCCTTTTACAACTAAAAGAGCTGAAACCAATTGCCATACCTTACCAATTTATATGGTTCAAATAAGCGGTGAGAGTAAAGTTAACGAGCTGAAAGCAATTAAGGGGCTGCTATATCGATGCATCCATTGGGAAGGCTACGTAAAACTGAAATTACACAGTGTAGAAACTGCCAAAGCTTCCTGCATAGTGCTGCAAATTGTTATTAATCGGTAAATGTTCGCTTCAAGAGGTTCCAGAAACTGAAAGAAAGAGGCTTTTCTGCGTTTTATGCAATAATTACGGACATCCAGCTTCGTATAAAGGTTGCCCAAAGTACAAGGAGCTTCAGCAAAAGTTAAGGGCTAAAAAACAACAGCTGTCAGTTATGCCAATATGTTAATAAATAATTTTACACAAAATGTTAACACAAACAACACTATTAATAATATCTTAGAAAAAATTAAATAACTGAGTACAAGCTTTATCTAATCAAATTATTAATTTGAACAAACAATTTCAATTACAATCATCTAGAATAGATGCTCTTTATTCTATGATAGAAGCTTAACTATCAACAATGGCTGAAACTATTGTAAAACAATTAAATATTATACACATAAATATTAACTCCTTAATCAACTTAAGTAGAAGATATAACCTTAATGTACTCTTAAGTAATAACAATCCAGACTTAGTTTTAATTAACGAAACAAAGCTTAACTCCAAACACAAAGTGAATTTTGAAAACTACAATTTTGTACGAAACGACAGAAAGAACGCTGAAATGGGGGGAGGAACAGCTATTCTGATCAGAAAAGGAATAAAATATAGTGATTATAGTAATAAAAACATTAATCTATTTAGATACCTAGAAACATCTTTAGTAAAAATACCACTTTTTCCAAATAAGACTCTTCTCATTATGGCTGCCTACTATCCTTCCGGAAACAACTGCAACTTTTTAAAATCAGAGCTTATAAGTCTTTTTCAAACGCTAAATCTCGCCAGTTCAGATAATTATTATATTCTAGCTGGCGACTTAAATTGTAAACATACTGATTGGAAAACCTTAGTGTCGAACACTAAAGGGAACCATTTGAAAGAATGGATTGAGGATTACGAAATAAGATATAGATGTAAACTGTGTGCGACTTATACCCCATCATATCCGAGGTGTAATCCATATTTAGACTTATGCATAATTGATTCGAGACTGAAGCTTCATACAGTAAATGATTCCATAAATTGTCTTGAGACCCAGGAATATGATAGTGATCATGTCGCAGTTAAAATTAAACTACTAGGAGTTGAAAATGACCACCCTTTTTCATTCTTTAAAGAGTCCCCCGAGGCAATACTTAACTTTAAGAAGACAAATTGGAACAAGTTCAAAAATATTTTGCTAAGAGAAACTAATGATACTATTATAATTCTGAATGAGAGGAATCTGATGAATAACGAAATAGGTTTTTATTTGCGTGAAATGAACAATTATATTTTAAGAGCCATGGATACGGCAATCTTAATATATAAAACACATGACTCTATTGAACGATTCACCAATTCGACAATTAAAAAGTTACAAGTGGAGAAGAGTAAAATTCTTACCATGATTAAACGCTTTAACAGACTAGAAACCTCTTTAACACAATCCGAAATTAAAGTTCATAAGGCGAAGTTGAAACTAATTAGAAAACTTTTGAAAGATAACTTTATAATTGCAGTAAATAAACATTTACAAGATAAACTTACTAGATTGAGTCCTAAAGACTCATCTAATATGTTTGGAGAAATTAGAAAACAGTTTAAGACTAGATATAATGAGAATTTCTCTAGAGGATGAAAGGTTGATAAGAAACGCTAATATTGACCCCCTAGATCTAGAAAAAGAAGGTAACAACTATTTGAGTATCGGTGAGTAGCAAAACCTAAACATATTTGGTTCGTTTTTAGAATCGGTTCACTCTTATAAGGAGATTGATCCTGATAATACAGTTCATGTGGAAGTTGATAATCGTTTCAATGTATTTTTGGAAGAAAAAATGCAATATGAATACAATTTTTCAACCTTGACAACATTTTCTGAGTCAAATAAATCAGATGACTTAAACGAAACTCAATTAAATAACACATTCGTACAAAAATATAAAGTTTTACTAATTTTAAAAAAATTAAGACCCAAACTGTCATCAGTAGTTGATAACATTCCCAACGTTGTCTTGCGTAATTTACCTCATAGTTTCATATTCAAATACGGAATTCTTTTCAATAATATGTTAAATAATGCTTACTTTCCGCGGGCTTGGAAACAAGCCAAAGTAATAGTGCTACCCAAGAAAGATAAGGATACGTCAAATCCAAAAAATTTACGGGCAATAAGCTTACTTCCGAACATAAGCAAAGTATTTGAAGTATGTATCAATATGACTATTATCAAGCATTGCGAGAAAAATAATTTAGTTGGTGAAAAACAGTTTGGCTTTAAATACAAACATTCAACAATACACGCGATTCATTTACTTGTTTCAAATATTCAGTGGAACCTGAGCAAATCTTTATATACTGGCGCTTGTTTAATTGATTTTGAAAAAGCCTTCGACAGTATTTGGATTCGTGGCCTTATTTTTAAATTATTTAAGTATAAATTTCCATTTCATTTCATAATCCTTATACATAACATGCTAAATAACAAAACATTTTCAATTTATGGGAAGAAAAAAGTTGGTACTGGAAAATTCACAATTGTCAATGGACTACAACAGGGCACTGTTAATTCTCTCATACTATTTACTTTATACTTGTTTGATTTATTAGATAAAATAGACAATGTTATAGCCTTCGCAGACGACATAACTATATATCATGCAGACAATACAGTTGACAAAATTAATGATGGTTTACAAAATAAATTTTTGATTATTGAAAAATATTCTAACGATTGGCAAATGAAGATCAATTTAAACAAACGTGAATGTATTCTTTTTAGACCACCAGTTGGGAAATGTACCAATAATATTAGAAGAAACTGGAAGTCATTTGGTATTAGGTCCACAAATAATATAAACATTCCTGTAAAACATACTGTTAGGCTATTAGGCATAGACTTGAATAAATTTTTATACCTTCATAACCACATAAACCAGAAAATTATAAAAGCTAAAAATGCTTTTTTTGTATACAAAAAATTTTTCTTTTCTAAGTATATACAATCAAGGGTTAAAATTATCATGTATCAGAGTTTGATTAGACCAATTTTATCATATGGCTGCCAAATTTGGTTTAATATATGCCCTTCGTATATGGAGAAGATTCGCGTATTCGAAAGGAAATGCCTCAGATGTTGTACGTCATTGTACAGGTCAACAAATAGTAACTATAAAAAATATATATCTAATAAAATTCTCTATGAAAAAGCTGAAATATCTAGATTTGATAACTTTCTTTATCTTGATAAAAATGGTTTTGTTCAAAACGATGATGGCATTCCTATACTTTATCACATTTACAGACGATCCAATATAAAAACTATAAATTGTAACGAAATAACACCACAAAACTGTCGTTTTGCCACAAGTATTTTTTTGGGTGATAAAAATATTAAGTCTAATTTAAATCCTAATAAATATTGATGGCTAACTCAATAAAAATTCTTTGATTTTAACCCTTGACCTTACGTTTTATCTTTATTATTAATAGTAAGATTTTTATTATATTTTTGCTTACTACTAATCTGGATACCAAGTTTTTATAATACATATAATTATATATAATTAACCGAAAAATTAAATTAATTACTAAATACGTTTATACTTGAGAGCTCGTTAAAATGGGACTTTGTATATAAATAATATCATTACACTTTTTGCTTATTTGGAGTTATAACTTTTATTCTAAATATATATTAAATAAACATTAAAAAAAATTATTTAGTTATTTACAAAATTAGCGGAGCTGTTATGGGATAATATTTTTTTTTATTATTCCATAATTATTGAGTTGAATTATTATATGAATTGAATTAAAATATATATTAATTCATGATGAACTAAAAATTTTTAATGAATTTGCTTTGTTAAAAGCGAAGAATTCATTTTATATTAGAAATAAGTTTTTAAGGAATTAAAAGAATATTATTGTAAAACTTTTATTATTTATATATATGCATTAAGCCTTTCAATAAATTCTATAACGTACTTGTGCATTAAGGCAAAAGCATTTCGGTTTTCTGTTATATATAACATGATAAAGGACACCTTTATTTTGGGAAAATCTAGAGATTTTGATAAACAAAAATTTAAACCTTTTAAAAAGTGTTTATGTAGATAAAAATTTCATTATTATTTTTTAGTGATATTTTGTTTATTTTATTATATATATATATATATATATATATATATTTATTTATTTATTTATTTTGTTTTTTGTTATATATCTTTTTATGAATTTTTTATAGTTTGCTTTTGTATTTTTATTTATTTTATAAAATCTGCACTTTTGTTTGCTTAGAACTATTTTTTTCTATAGCCCAGGAGCAGTGCTTTCGAAGAAGGACAAATAATAAAAACTCCAATATTTGCTGTTTCTGATTGGAACAAAATCACTGAACCATTCTGGGGTTGAGAGTTTGCACAAGTCAATAATAAATTATTTTGTACCATTTCGCTCCGGCTCGGCTTTTAAATATATATATTGTGAAATATTACAATATCTTTCTTACTTGCATCCATTAGTTTGTCTGATGGAGCAGCTAAATTCCAAAAATCTGATAGTTCTTAAAGAATATAAAAAGCTCGCTTGGGGCGGTTAAAACTTCATTCATCTTTTTAAACTTATTACGGTATTTTTCGCTTTGAAATTTTGGAATAATTTTATATATAACATAGCCAACGAAGTATTTCATAGAAACCTGTTCAATGTTTATGTTCTCAGAATTATCAATAATATCATACACATCATCGTCAAAATCAACATCAAGCCTTTCATTAAAGCCTATTTAAAAATGTTCGCTTGAAGAATATATACCATAATCATATCGTTTTGGTACACTTATATCACAAGTATCAATTTGGTCTATCTCGTCTTGTTCAACTTCACAGTTACTGGAAAAATGCGATTGAACAATTTTAGCAACTATAACTTTCACCAAAATAGTATATAACTCGGCTATGTAAGGGTTGCTATTGTTGCCTCCCTTTTGCCGCAGCACAAAAAATATATTTTCTAACTTGTCCTGAGTAAGAAATTTTGTCATGACATAACATAAATCACCCCCTTCTTTTAAAATGTCATTAACCAGTAATTGGACTTAATTAAGAATGAGCTTCATACCAACGAACGAGCTGGTCAACGAATTCCACGTCATCCAGATATTCCATAAAGTTTAGTATAAATTTGTGAGGTTCATTGTTAAGTTGAACTCCAGATCTGTAACAGTTATCGCCATAAAGGGAACCACTATTAAGACAATCGAAAATCTTATAAAATTTTTCCACAAACCAAGCTGTTGAAAGAACACTTCTGCGGCACAGCTCTGATATTGTGTAGTTATGCATTTTGTTTTAATAGCAGCTACAACATTTCTTCTAAAAATTTAGTTTGCGAATTTCACACGCATTTTTTCAAATGTTCTTAGATATGTAGGTCAATTTTGGGCACATTTTGGTTTTTGCAGTTGCTTCCACTTCGCATAGTTCTTTAATTACTTGCATACTTACAGTTCTATCAGGTGTTTTAACTTCACAAAAATTTTATTAGGAGCGGGAAATCATATACACAAAAAATGTTTTGGCCATTTAGTTAAAAAAAAAATGGAGTTTGTATAGATACCTTCAGGTTGGAAAAACATTTTCTGTTAGTTGCTTTTCAAAATGGTTATATTTTTTATTACAATATTAGTTAAAGTATCCGAAGATAAACCGTTTTGGGAAATAAAATAGTTTAAAATTATAATGCATTTAGAATACAATGCTTTTACCATAAAAACACATGCATGATTACCAATATTTTAGTTCTTACAAAACCTGTTGTTTCGAATCCATCTATTGAATCTTAACTCTGATTGTACCTTAACTCTTTTCTTGTGCTCATTTCGTCTATAACCAAAACCATATACTTATAATCTCTTTCATCCAACTGTGCGCATTTTTCCTTAACGATCTCAAACGCAGTATTCTTTAAGCCAGGTTCAAAAATCTTCTTGCCGCCCACCGATTCAGGGTGGAAATATGCGGAAAGTTAACATGTAACTTGTGTCTTAGAAAATTGTGTGTGGATTGAGACTTGTGATATATATTTTGAGATAAATTCTTTACGTCTTCAGAATATTCCCTTAGTCGAGAAGTAACCAGAAGCTTACAAAATGTTTTGCTTTCCATGCTAATATTTTGGAGAACATCAAAAGATTTTTTAATAGAATTTCCTAACTTCTGGCAGTTCTGGTTTTCTTTCTGGAATTCAAAACTTTCTTGTGTTTTCGTTAAAGATCGTAATTTGATGAAACCAACTTTAAACAAGTTCGATAACCTCCGATCCTACACGTTGGTTTCTGCTTTTTTCTTCGTTTTTGCCCTTACCTCCGGAACCAATAAAGATTTTAAAATTGTATTTCTTGCTTTCGACATGCGTCTTCTTATAGTGTACATTCTTGGGTTCTACGCAGTCCACTAATTACTCAATGTATGGGCATAGTGCCAAAAACTGTTGAAGCAAGAACCTCTAGGCTTATGCCCCAAAGTGAAACCGGCGTAGTCATTCCTAGAAATTCAACAACGAATAGCGTATAAATCTAAAACATATGCTTTGAAACGTAGCGCAGCTTTTGATACCGAGGACAGTAACTTCTCGCAACCATACCGACATGAGCATGTTTGAAATCTTCATAACTCATCCTTTTTATGAAACTGCGACTTTCTGACGTTATGTCCTATGAGACTCTATTACCACATTAAAAATACATAAAAATATAAGATTATTTTGTATTTTAAAAATATAGTTTACAAAATATATTTTTCTTGTTTATTGATGGTGTTTTTGATCTACTAAAAACTAGAAGCTCTAAAAAACGTAACTATACAATGGTTTCTGCCTCTAATAATTCTATACCGTCACTAGCAGTATGCCTTCTGCGAGTCATACTACATTTACCCTTTCATGTAAACTCAGCAATGGTCCAAGTATCGATCCTTGGGAAACTCCACCACTAATCCTTCGTTTTCGTATACTCACATCTATATCATAGATTAATTATCAGGTATTCTGGGATGTCTAATCGAGCTAAAGCATCAACAATACGAACCCAGTTTGCTGTGTTGAACGCGTTTTACATCTAACATCACAACTACACAGTACTCTTTTGTACTATTCCTCCAACTCTTCCCATAGATAGCACGAGTAGCAGTTTCTACTACCATATGTATAGCATCCACTGTTGACTTGACTTTCCTGATGCCAAATTGGTTGTCTGATAGGCCATGTCTATCTACTAACACCAGCTTCTGTCTTTTCCATCTGGCTGGAAAAGTTCCCTTACTTAAGCATGCATTTACCACTCTTAAGAACTTCTCGAGACACAGCTTGACAGCCTCACTTAATATTGAGTATTTGGAATACAGTATAGGCCCGGTGCCTTTTTGTCTTTAAACGTAGAGACAACGTATTCGATCTTAGCTATTGAAACCGAAGAAAAGTATAAAGTTTCGCAAGGAGGATTGTGCTCCCGAGGTGGTGCTTTCTGATGGGGGTCTACAATTCCCTTCAGGATTGCTCTTGCACTCGGTTGCGATGGTCCTAGACATATAAGCTGGTGACCAGTGTATATGCAGGACCCCAGGGATTACTATATACATCATCATATTAAGCAAACACTGCCGCTTGCTGCTAGGTGACCCCTTTACAGATCTCTTCCGCTTAAGGTTCTAACCCTTAAGCTTTTGCAGCGCTCGCTTGTAGTACTATAAATATGAAAGGAAAGTCTTATAACAATAATATATTTTTTCCAAACTCAAAAGAAACAACATTTTTTAAATGCTGTAAATTAGTAAAAGACATTTTTGATAAAGAAAATCCTTTAGAGATAATAAGAATTTCACAATGACAAGAATCATATTCAAATTTATGAAATTTTATTACTCAAGCTCCTTCGAGTTCAAACAAAAAGGTTACAATTTGAATTTAGGTTTCACTAGTTTTTATACAGATAATGCAAATGTCAATTTTGCGAAAAAAAATTTGACATTGGAGTGGGACGTTTCTGTCACATCATTAATAATTAATTTAAAGATACTTTGAAGTTTCTAAAACTTAATATAGAATATATCGTTATTATGCCGTTCAATGAGAAAGAGGCCTGCAAATCTTAAGGAGATATTAGAGATTTGTGATCTTGAATGGAGCGGAATGCTTCGTCACATACTGGAGTCTAACTCCAGCTATTTAATGTTTTTAAAAGAACTTCTCAGCTATAAAAACGTATTTATATATTTTAATAATTTTTCGAAATTGAAACTTCTAAGCCTTATTTGGGATTTACTCATCATATAGGTACACTGCAATACTGTCGTCGATAAAGATATTGGAAGAAAGCAATTTATCTATTGTTGACCTTAATAAAATAGTTGAAATGCTTCGTGACAATAGTAAACAGCGAAAATATTAACAGTTCTGTGGTCAAAAGCCACAGTCTGAAAAGTTACAAAAAACTCTTTTATTTAAGAAAAGGGATGACGCTGTTCTATCATATATATAAGTTGATGATTTCTTTGACTTAGAAGTAATAGGCTTAAAAAGTTAGATATTTTTAATTTAAGTTCAGAGAATTTTTTGCAAGATTTTTCTGATATTGTTAAATTGTTGTCAATTAACAATATTAATATTGATATTTTATTTATTTTATTTTTATTTAGGATTCGATTATCCCATACAACAGATTAAAATCTTATAATTACAGTAAGGGAAAAAAAAATTGATTTACAATTACACTTTTAAAATACAATATTAAGAGTTCTAAAAACACAGAAAATGCTACATTAATTATATATATATATATATATATGTATATATATATATATATATATATATATATATATATATGTATATATATTTGTATATATATATATATATATATATATATATATATATATATATGTATATATATATATATATATATATATATATATATATATGTATATATATATATATATATGTATATATATATATATATATATATATATATATATATATATATAAACTGATCTATTAATTATAAATTATATAAATGATATATTATAAAACCACATTAGAAGTATCATGAGACAAGAGAGGTTGAATCTGAAATATGTATGTTCTATTAAACGTTTTTTAAATTGAACTGCGTTGTTGTTTGTTTGTATGTGGCATGGAAATAAGTTCCAAAGACGGATAGAATATATGAAGAATTTATGTTCAGATACGAGACTCCGTTGGATTATGTTTACGAAAGGCAGCCAGAGATTTCAGAATAAAATTTCTGTGAAAAGGTATCGTAAACTTGGCAATAATTATTTTATTTTGCTATCCAAACGATATATGAATTTAATAGGTGGTGTCTTTATATTCAACATATGGCATGTATCATCAAATATCACAGGCAGGTTTTCGTTATTAAAAAGCGCAATACTATTTTTTCGCAAATCACATGAAACTTGAGAATTTTCTTGCCTCCGATGTTGCAGTTTTAGTTCTTTCTGTTCAGATTTTAACAAACTGATTTCACCCATAACTCTCTCAAGCTTAGAACTCGGCAAGTAACATCTATGAGTTCTTTCTTCAGTTCAAATACATTTTTTTCTATGGCATCTATATTTTGCATAATGCGACTTTCACTTTCAGAGATTATTGTTTTCAGCAAATTATTTAAGGCCTCAGTTTATTTTTTAAATCTAGAGTCCAATATTTGTAACATTCGAAAAGGAGAACTAGTACTAAGATAAGTAGGAGTTTTACAAACGTTATCGGATATAGATTGTTGTTGATTTGGTGTACCAGATTTTGCTACCGGGGTGTTGAAATGTGAGGAGATATGGCACGAGTTATAATCTTATTTCTATTTTTGCTCATTTTGTTTAGTTACATTTGCAATTAAGTGTTAAGTTAATATGAACTTAAAGTTTTTAGTGTATTACAAATATTAAAATGATGCAACTCTGTGGTAAAGAAGATCCACTTGAATAATTGCGCACAAATTGATAATAAAATTGAGATTTTAACTAAGTTAGAACAATTTAGCCTATATAAATATTAATATAGCAAAATAAAAATGTTCAATAATAATAAAATCAATAACAGCTGTTGTTTATGTAAATGGTGGGGTATATAAAGTTAATTAGCTATTTTGTTGTAGTTTTTACTCTTGTATGTCTGTTTGCATGTATTTTTCAATGCCTATATTATGTTATTTGAGAAGATTTTTTCTTATAAAAATGCAGTGTTTTGTTTTAACTTTGTTTACAACTTTAAACGCAAATGCACTAAGTTCATTCCTCAATTTGTTGTTACTTGCTCAATGTTACATATGCATACATACATGTATATGTATATGTAATTTCGTTATTATAATTATTTATTTAAAAGAAGATTGATGACGGTTTATTATTTTTAGTTAAACCCATTTATAAAAATTGTTCTGTTGAGTATTTAAAATTTTTCATTCCAATAATATAAAGCACATCAATGAGATTTCGTACAGAAATATCTATTGTAAACCTCAACGCTTAGCCAAGTTGTGTGGACCGTAACGACAGGTGTAGCTGTGTGAAGTAGCTTCTCGTGAGGTCTTCCACGCCAAGGAGCTTAAACAAGATCCGATAAAGTCTGTTTTTGCCCTAAGTGGCTATCGTGTTGTTGCATCTTTTGCTTCCCATAGTGGCAGTGATAGTCTTCGTCTGAGCCCCAGTAGGGCGGCGGCATTAAAGACAGTCCCTACTGACTAGCTTTCTGAAATGCAGGTAGCCTGCCAAAGCGGGCAAGGGCTCACAGAGCTGGGCTGCAATCAGGGCGCTGCAACGCAATCTACAAGGTGATGGCAGCTAAGCGGCAGTGTTCAAGGAAGGAGAATGACCCAGCTTAATCTGGGATACAACAGCCAACTGACGCATTTAACGAGATGGCCAAATGTAGCATTATTAGAGCCATCATCGAGAGGTACGGGTCTGACGGTGACATTTCTCGGCGGGTGTATTCTGCAAACCTTACCAAGAAAATTCAGAACCACCGACTCAACGCGTGGATGCAGGGTAGCGCGAGCGAAGCGTGGAGTTGTACACGCTCAGCTTCGCTATTGAGAAGACTATCAACGCTATAAGGAGAGTATTGAAAGCCTCTTGGGTGGATGTTGTTCTAAAGAATAGAATATCTAGAAGGCTTAGTGTCATGACTATGGTCCTCGCCCAACCTTTGCCCCTTAAGGAGACTTTTAATGTTTGCAACCTTTATCTATGTACCTGTTGATGACGGGAAGATAGATAGGTTGAATGCATCCCAGAGGTTCCGATAAAAAATTTTCTCGAACCAATCTGAGATAGGACTAACAAACTCTTAATATTTCAGTACGATTTCGAAGCACCTATAGCGGAGTGATGCCAAGAGGAACCGCGACTGAAAGGACGTAACTTCATCCCATTCAGTTGCTGAGATTATAAGTGGCTTCTTTGAATGAACGCCCTCTTGGAATTCAGTTGAGAGAACATCTATCTTACCGTCGTTATTGCTCCTGATGGGGGAAGCGACGCGGATCAACCTCTGAGTGGTAGAGTTAAGGGACAAGAGCATTATGGTTTAAATTTTTTGGATCCATCAAGCACAGATTCAGCGACTGAATATCAAATACTAAGAGATTTTGCTTGCCCACGTAACAGGTAATATCCGATCCTTCATTTTCTAATTACAGTGATGACAATATCATACTTGCGGCTTTGGAGACCTCGTCAGGCATGGTATGGCTAGTATCGAGCTATATGCCGCACGACTACGTAGTTAGTTTATCGATCGGCAAGATACATACTTAGAACTTTGTTTAAGTACAATTAAGTCGGTAATTTATTTTCTGATGAAAACTCGCACCACACCCCTTATTGAAACAGCGATAGCAATAAGTGAGGTAATGATTATATATATATATACATACATATACATATATATATATATATATATATATATATATATATATATAGAGAAAGTATTGGGTGTATTGACTTGGCGTTACGGTTTTACTGAACCTTTCTACTATACTATACTATGCGTACCAGTAATTTATTGAAGTAGGTTCAAGCTACCTGGGTGGACCTCATAAATTACACATTCACCTGAGGAATGTCGTAATTTATTCAATTATGCTATGCGTTCTGGGAACTAGTCGACTTAAAAATCCTCAGCGAACCACATCAACAATCTTGTAAGGTCAAAAGAATATTTCGAAAGACCTTCGGTAGCAGTATTCCGGGTTGTCATTTGTACTAGTTACATACACACACTTTTTGGTGGCTAGACCATTATTAGTCGAAAAACACTAAGAGTTCTACTTCAAACTCATTTTTCTGCCAGTTATGCATAGCCTATTGGAAGAGTTGCTAGTGACTGCTCAACTATTGGCACAGCTGCGATTGAAATTTATATCGAAAGGCTACGGTGAGCTGTTAATACCTTCAATCCATGTGAGTCCTCGGAACCAGATGAAATAGTTTCAGCTATCCTAGAGAGGAATGAGGACGGCTAGCTTTTGATGGGTGGTGAATTCAGATCATCGGTGTCCGGGGTCGTTATCGTACCAAGACAAGCGTGAAATCTAGCAATCTATCCAAAGCGTTTGGCTGGGAGAGAGTGTTCTCAGCAAGCAAGAACTCCCGCTAGGAGGCAGTTCGAAAAATACTTAAGCACCTCACTCAAAAAGGCATTATATAACTGTTGCTCATTCTTAATGAGTCAAACTAGCTCTACAAATATAATTCAAGTATAGCAATGTAATAGATTAGGATGAATGGTTGTATAATTAAGGATATAGTACTCAATTAGTTAGCAGAGTTATAAATAAGTGGATTCATATCATGACATTTCCCTTTTTATAAAAAGTCATCTCATATATTTTTGAGGTGTTTTAAAAAATCTTGCACTTCTAGTAATTCTTTTATTTGATTGATTTTCATTATGGTACGAATTCACTTTTAATTTTTCATTTACATTTTGATTTGTTTTATTTTCATTATTTCAATTTACATTGGCGTTTTCACTTACATTTTATTAACATTTTCTTTATCATTTGCAATTGTGTCTGCATCTTCATTGACATTTTAGTTATTATCCCTGATATAATTTTCATTCTCATTTTTATTAATATGTTGCCTATTTCTTATATGTGTTGACCCATCCTTATATTAAATAAAAGATTTAGGTTCTTTACAGTTTGCCACTATATATAGTTCCAGGGTACCATATAAACGAAGGGGTCTTTTTAAACATGATCTTTTCTTCTACAGCCCCGAGAGTAAGACATGTTATAATTTGAGCTCTGTTAAAACCTTTAAATTCTGTCAAAAACTGTATACAAATAATAAATAAATTTGATCTTTCATTACTAGATCGTTATTGTGTGTTTAAATTTTTTGTTTCTAAGATTTTATTATTCTTAAAAGAAACAAAGCAAAAATGAAATAATACTAATCAACATTATATGGTGCAAAATACAATAAGTAGCAAGACATCGAACAAAAACACTGAAACCAATCGAAGACAAAATCAGTAAACTTACATACAATATCAAAACTTATAATCCCAATACTTCTGAAACAATAATTAAAATTAAAACCATATTCCAGCTAACAAAATAGTAACGTTTAAAGTTATAATGACAGATATGGAATATTTAGCTAAACATTGTATCAACTGGCGAGAATGACAGAATGGGTGTCTGTTGGCTTTTCCACGAATGCGGACTTTCTAGGTTAGTTGGGGAGGCTATAATTTAAAATAAGGGGTCACAATTGTGTTGCGTTAATTGCAGAAACATTGGTGTTCATTTTTGTCACTTCTTCCCAAATACCAGTACTGTATTTCTTGAACTGCAAAGTGAAGCAACTAAGTTGAATACACGCATATCGGCTTATGCAAAATTATTTCATGACTTTAAATCGTTGGACAATTTAAAATCTCCTCAGCCTTGTCCTACATGTCGTAAATCGCCTAGAATTATTAATAAAGAAAAATGCAACTTCCATCGCAGGCCAAGAATAGTGAACAACATAGTGCTAAATCACCAGTAAACTCGGTCATTACTACTCCTTTCTGAATATCCCAGACTCGAAGTGTAATAACACATCATCTACATCGAATATTGTGAATGCTCTGGTTTCAGTTCTTAGTAATGATATTTTAAAAAATTCAAATAATAATATAGTGGCGTCGGGTACGTTTAGTTTTACTTAGAGTAATGTAATGGTTGAGTCAATCCCTCATGTTTAACTTCGATAAACAGCCAAGTAGTACAGAATTCGTTAAGAGCCATTACACCTAAAAAGGCTGTTTTTGTATCACGTTTAGCTTTTGAAACGATTGTTGCTGATGTTGAAATTTTTATAAAATCTAAAATCGATTCAACTTCAAAAATATCAACGTTTAAATTCAATTATTCTCAACCACGAAGGATAGCATCTTTTAAAGTTACTGTTACTGATTAATATTTTAATATAATTCATGATCCTGCCTTCTGGCCTAAAAATGGTTTTGTGCGGGAGGTTACGTATAGAGAAAATCGTAGCACCGATGCTCGGCTTCCATCACACAACACGAACATCTCAAAAAACTAAATCCTGCTACTGTGGATGCAATTGCTTTGGTTGATAAAAATATTCGTGGCTTAAATACAAAACTATCCTCTCCCTCTCTTTTTATTGATAGTTTCAATTTTAATCATCATATCATAATATTTACCGATACTTGGCTCACTGCAAGCGTACTAAGCTATGAGATTATGTGTGATCATTTCCAATTATTCAGACGTGATCGTGGAAATAATAGAAAATCCGGAAGAGTGCTGATCGTTGTTTCGAACATTTTTCTCTCTGAAGCTTTAATTTATGATTCATCTTCTAATATTGAAGTTATTGCTGTATTAATAAAAGTGGAACATAAAAACTTATACATTACTTGTTCTTACATTCTTCCATCATCAGCTCAGCCATCGAATACATCGAACATGATAACGCGATTAAATCTGTCGTAATTCTAAACTAAATGATTTGGTTCCATCAGTTGGGGACTTTAATATGCATTCAATGGAAATATTCTCCCGATGGTGGGTTCTTTTCACCAATTATGTCAAAAAATAAAACAGGATGTTATATTAATATTTATATAGGCTAATTGTTCTAACTTAGTTAAAATCTCAGAAAGACATGATGATAAATATTCCTAGGCACAAAGGAAGTCAACATCAGTTTTATTCAACTTACACAGCAGAGCAGAACAGCTGTTTTCGAAAGTCGCTACACTTTCATCTTCAGTGCTCATGTGTATATTGTGCTTATCACCACTGTTTAGGTGGCTTAGTTGAATGTGATAACAGTTTTCTATTTACATAAATTTTATTGTGAAAAACAATCCGAGAACTGTATCAACCTGATGTTAGCACTTGTGTGTTATGATACCTGTGTTACCATTTGATTATTTTCTTCATGTCCCATTTTTCAGAATTTCATTATGAAATGAATTTCTCAACTATCTTATGGGTTTGTCGCCTTATGCGAAATTATTGGTCTTAGTGTATGTAAATGAACATTCGGATATCGTTGTTAAGCGTTCTGTGCCAATCACAACTCCGGAGGATCGATATCAACCTACAATAGATTCAAAATTTACAATTTCTTTTACAGCTAACGCGCAATTTACAGATATAAAAGATAAAGCACAATGTTTTAAAAATAAAAGCTTCCATTTGTTAAATAGCCTGTTGTATAATATAAACTGGGATGAATTATTTTTGCCCTCAAGTATTATTTTAGACGAAACTGTACAAAGTTTTTATTGTAAAATTTATTCTGTTATGAAATTATGTATTCCTAAGCAATCTCGACGCAAACATTCTAGTCCTCCCTAGAACACAAAACATGTGTTCACAGTAAAAAATAAGTTTTATAAAATTTACCAAAAAATCGATTATACTAAATATGTAACTGCTCGAGCAGAATATAATTCGTTGAATAAATCTCGGTACGCTAATTATTTAAGTAAGATGAGGAATGATTTTAAACATAGTCCCAGAGTGTTCTATAAGCTTGTAAGCTCTAAAGGAAAATCTGACCTATTTCCAACAGTTATGAAGTTTCGAGACAGGGAATCCTGTGATGTCATTAAAATAAGTAACATGTTTGCCGATTTTAGTTCTAATGCTACTTCATACTTCCAATCTGATAATTAAATTATCTCAATTCCATTCTTTGAAGTGTAAACAGTTTTACATAACTTAAAAAAACTACAATTTTTATATAAGAGTGCTCCTGACAATATTCCCAGCTGTATATTAATAAGATGTGCTGAATTTCTTTCCGTACCATTAACATGCATCTTTAATATGTCAATAAAATGATATTTTCCTGATGTCTGGAAAAAGTCTTTTATTTCTTTAATTATATTGAATTTTACGAATTCCTAAACTTTTTGAAATTATGGTAAGAGAATGCGTTTCTCATCATGTGTCATCACTATTGTCACCTGCTCAACATGGCTTTCGAAAAGGCTGCTCTACTACAACAAATTTCTTACAACCAACCACCATTATAAATAGAGGTTTTGTGCAAAGAAAACAAACTGATATTGTATACACTGATTTAGCAAGGCGTTTGAGAAAGTAAACCATAAGCTGCTCTTGAATAAACTTAACAAGATGGGGTTTTCATATATCTCTCTCAAATGGACTGAGTCTTTTTAAAAGAGTTAAATCTAAATCGATATATGTTTTATCCGGAATAACACAAGGTAATCATTGTTATTTACGTTTTTTATCAATGACCTTCCTGACTTGATTTAACTTCTCCAATGTATTTATGTATGCCAATTTCCTAAGCTTTAATCAATATAATGATCACAGTCTACTTAAACAAGTCTTGAACAAGTCAAATTGTAAACGTATATATTTTTACAGAGGAAACCATATAAGTGTGAATTATTATCTGGGGAACTACCAGCTAGAAAATGTTGTTACATTTTTGGATCTGGGAGTTCTGATGGACGCTAAATTGAACTATATAAAATATATTTCCGTTACTGTAAATAAAGCACGGTGCATTCTTGATTTTATCAAACGATAGGCACAGGAATGTAAAGAGCCATATATTACAAAACAGCTTTATGTTTTTTATTTTGCCTTCGTGGTCTACAATGGAATCCAATCCAAGACGGCCGTCGTACACTAGCCGTCTTGCTCTAATTAAACTTCCAATTCTTAAAAGCCGAAGGACTATGTTGAATGTGTCGTTTACATTAAATTCAATTAATGGTGATATTTGTTCTGTTTTCCTGCTCGATGACATCTCACTTAATGTTCCTCATCGTCCATCTCGACACTTTGAATTGAAGTCAATTAAATACTTGTTATCAAATTATGGAAATGCTGCTCCATTTAGATGGATGTGTTGTAACTTTAGTAAATACTACTTTTTCCTGACTTCTAATGTTATTAAACGCAAAATTATTGTCTTCTTAAACAATCAATAAGCTGGTACGTTATTGTTATATATTATATATATGCTATTATGTCTTGTAAGAATATGATATCCATTGATAAGAATCGTAAACAAAAAAAATCTGGCAGTGTATTCTGAGACATAATAAAATTGCAATGTAAATCATTTTTTTCATTAAGATCTAATAAAGCATTTTCGTTAAGGGGGCTCTTGAAAGAGCATCGACTGTGTAAAGAAATTTACCTGGTTTGTATACTAATTTAGTGTTATATGTTAAAACACATAACATAAACCTTTGTAATCTAGCCGGTATTTTATAGAGTGGCTTCTTAAATAAACGAGAACGATGAAAACGGGTACACCCGAACAAAATCGAGAACAGCACTTTTTCAATTTGAGCATAGTTAGACTGACAATCAGTCAACGAAGCCGATGCATATGCCATTGAATTGTCTACATGCATAATCGTTAAACCTACTGTAAATTTACATGCATCCACTAATAACTTTAATTGTTTTTGCGGATCAAAATAAACTAAGATGGGAGAGTTAGTAATTTTCTTTTTTAAATGTAGAAACTCATTAATTAAGAGCAAGGATCCATTGCCATAAAACATTATTTCTTAAAAGATCTCTAAATATTTAGTCTTCGCAGACAGGTTTTGTATTAATGACCCTATATAGTTTACTATTCCTGAAAATCTTTGCAATTCTGCTACATTGATTGGCGTTGGCATATCTAGAACAGCCCTTACTTTTTCCATATCTGGTTTGACCGCATTGCTAGTAGAAATATGACCAACAAATTTAATTTCTGTTCTTAAAATTTTTTATTTAAACTTTCTAAATTTAAGACCAACTACTTTTGCTCTTTCTAAAACTTTTACTAGTACTTCATCATGCTTATCAACGAGAGAAAACTGGACCATTTATGTCAATGAAAAGACGAATCATTTTCGAATGGAAGATTTCCGACGCCGCATTAATAGCAAATGGCAAACGAAGAAAACGATAACGACCCATAGAGGTGTTATGCAGAACTTCAATGAGCTTTTATCTAATGGGATCATCTTCAAAGCCGAATTAGCGTCAAGCTGCTAAAAAATATAGGCCCAGTAATTTGTGCTTTACACGCGTCAATATTCGGAAAGCGGAATCTCGATCTAACTATAACCTTATTTAAGTTTCTGGGGTCAAGACATAAGCGCAGGTTTCCATTCGGCTTAGTCAGTAAAACGATTGAATTTACACATTCTGTGGCTTCATTTTCCTTCACTATCACTAATAAATTTTCTATTCTGTAGAGTTCTTTAACTCGAAGATGACACTCTTTGTGTAATTGACCTAAACCCTCAAATACTTCATTTTATTTTTTAAAAGAATATCTAAATTGATAGCATTGATTAAATCTATTTATACAATTTTTACAAAAATTAAAGAATTTTTGTTATTATAATTAATATATAAATCAATCTTTCCTAACACGCGAAGTTTTTCCCCACTAAAAGTAAGTATGTTAGTACAATTGTTAGTATTAAATTTAGTTATTTGTAAACTACATATGGTTTTCTCCGACAATAGATTGGCTTGTGCGCTCCACTCACTAGCTGCAATTGAACCAATAAAGTTGTTGTTAATAGTATCGATGAATAATTCTTTATCGCAGTTATTCTCCATCCCCTTAACGTATTTGTTGTTGTTTCTAAAAAAAACACATTTTGGTAAAATAGGTAAGCTTTCCACAGACATGGCTCTTCACACCCTCTGCTGGGAATTTATAACAATGGCTTTGCTGACCATACTTATTACATTTTTGTTGATGTGAAGACGGAACATTTTCATTAGTTTTATGATGATTGCTGTTGGAGTTGTTGTTGAGTTTTGGTTTGTTGTATTTATGTAATCAACAAATATTTGCATTGTTTTTGTTGCTGGAAGACACTTGTTGAATTGCCGAAGCATTTTCTCGGGCAGCCTGAATTCCCTTGGCTTTATCCAGTGCTTTATCCCATTTAAGGTCATCTTTATTAAGCAGTCTTTCTTTTATTTTAATAAAACTTGGGGATAACCCACATACAAACTTTCTCTAAGTGAACCAAATTCACACGACATGCTTAGACCTTGCAAATCAGTAGCATATTGGGTTATAGATTCACCACCTTTTTGTCTTATAAGAACAAAGTAATGGCGGTATTGACTTTCGAACCGAAATGGAACTTACAATTTTTAGTGCATTACTACTCATGTAATGTAACATCAAAACGACTTTACGAAAATCGGTGTCATCCTCTAGCGCTGATGCTCCAATTTATCCACTCCTGGCAAAGATATGTAACATTTAAAGGTACCATATACGTAGGAAATGATATCGCCTTTTTTGACTCGACGAAGCTGTCGTTATTTTTAATTTTGCAATTAATTGTGCATTAGCAGCCCACTATGGATTGCATGGTCACTCGCCAGACATAAATAATTCAGAAATATTATAACAAGAACATAATTATAAAAAAAAGATTCAGAGTAGAAATGCTACATATGTATAATTAAGACCCCCTCCGAAATTAGGATGAACTAGAAAACAGACACGGAAAATTGCGCGGATACGTATAGGCTAATAATAACAAAACAAATTTAGAAAACATTTAACCCGTTTTAAAACTAGACGACTTTACTCAAAAGTAAGGCAAAATATATGTACGTATTGTTATTTTTATAATTTTAGACACTTATGTATATATAAAAACTCTTTACTTAATTTAAATTAATTTATTTTTGAGATACTAAATGTTGTGATAACGAATTTTTTTTCAGTTTTTCCTGAAAAAGAACACCCAAAGTGTTCGAAATATCAAAATAATAAAATCTATAGTATACCTACACATATACGGAAATAAAACATAATCAGAGTTTTATTTTATATTCTTAGTCCTAGAGCCTAAAGAATAACTACAATAAGAATTTTTAATTTGATTAATTTCTTGTTTTAGAATTTGTTTTATTACTGACTGCTTTTATATTTTAGTATTTGACCTATGTCTCTTTATTGAGTCAAACTAACAACTAGCTAGATTAAGATGAATCCCTCCTGTTATGTGCAACAAATATCCTAAAGTAGTCGCAACTTATATCTTCTTAATTTTGTATTCATATAGCAAGATAAATTACAATTCAATTGGCAGTTAACTTTATTATTAATGCCTGTCATGTAAAAAACATGTCGTGTATGGCCGGTATAAGAAAGCTTTCTTACTTAATTTTATGTATAACTCCATACAGACATTATTTTGATATGTGTGTATTTGGTCATGTGAAGGTGGAATATAAAACAAAGTTTCACATCCTGGACACAAGTATGTATGGCTGTTAGTTTCTTCCATATAAAACCATTTAGCAAGTTCTAATTATATATACGGACAACGGGTGTGTTGTGTGATGAATGCGTGGGATATAAGTAAATGAAATTTAATTCAATGTTTCATACAATAACACTGCTCTGCAAAAAATAACTTTTTGTCGCTCCTTTAAATAAAACTATGTGCACTATAGGGATTCTAATGCGCTTAACTAGAATCCGTTTTCAGTTATTTTCTATCAGGTCCAGATTTTTTTTATGGGTGTGGCAATTTTTTGCTCCTAAATTAGCCAGGTACGTAGACATATTTCGCCTTAACTCGGGAACGAGGCATCCGATTTTAAAAATCACCACAAGATGTGTAACAAAATTGTTCTTGTTTCAGTCAAATACACTTTTTCTTTATCTCTTATCGTTTTGGAAGTATTCAGAAATTAATCGAGAAAAAAATTTTTTTTCCTACAAAATTCGTAATTTTTTTCAGATTAAAAATGGAATTTAAAAATATTTAAAGCAAATATTCAACACTTTGCACCTTTGTCTAAAATTTAGATTTTATTTTTAATTTACCGCAGGTACCCAATATTGTAATGCAACCAACCTTGCATCACGATAGCATTTCTTTAGGTGAACAGGTAAAGGAACTAAAGTGTAACGTATTTTGCATGATTCTTGGATTTAAAAATTATAATATAGTGTTTTTCATTAACCTGTAATTCTAAATCGTGAACATTAGGGCAGATTATAATATTTTTTGTAGCAGTGTGAAATTGTTGGACAATAAGTTTGACTGCTGAGCAGTATAATCGTTAACAAATATACATATCAAGGCAATTTTATAAAAAAAAAGTATATCAAGGAAATTAAAAGATACGTTAGTTATATAAAACTGTAGATGTGCTCAAAAATAAGCAGAAAGTTGTTTGGTCGTCACCTTGCAGTACCCATCGTGTGGTGGCGACTCTGGTTTGTGCTGTCAGTTTGCTTTTTTCGGTAGTTTTTTAGGTGTGGTGCTGCATCTAAAAATTACTAGCCGGACACATATGTAGTTGGGGTTCGCAGGACTGATACCCTAGGTATCGTTAAGTCCGTTTGTGACGTTCACCCACCCCAAACCTCTACATCGAGGAGGCATAGGTGGCTTGTACTCATTGTTTTCTTCATCGAAAGAAGATGACGGTTTTGCTCACGATCGGCAATAGATAGATGTCTTTTCGTTCCACACGAAAAGAGGATGGTGTAATTTCTCTATCAAATTATTATCATAGCCTGCGAGGTACGTCTAGTTCCAGAGAAAAGGGTGCGTCAGCTATAACTTGTGATTATGGCGATGGTTTTTACACGTTTATCAGTAGTAAAGGCGAAGGGTGAGCGCCTCGTATCAAATCGTGTTCAGCTATCAGAAGTCTGTACTAATGCAATTGGAAAGCAATATGGGCTATGCGAAGCTTCGATGCAGCCATGCTTAGTCAACTATATGATTTCCTGGTTGAATATGGCCTACACTACAGGATTGCGAGAGCAAACCTGATCATGTTCGTCTTGTAAAACTTGTACATATTTTCCTGTTGCGCACCGTGGTCAGGTATAGCACGTAGTGCTGACTCATTTGCATTTTTAACATATTTTTACCTGAGGAAAGTGGTTATGAGTTGGAAGCTACACGTACAGTTCTCTTACTATATGTCAATAAACCGGCACAATACGGGTTGTTCTGACAACGGTATTACTGACGGAACCGTCAGGAACGACACAGAATTGATAAACTCAATGACCATTCACGGACATTCCCTTATTACGTTGCAAATTTCAACTTCCATTATCGTGGTACGGCATGACTAATATCTTGGTTTGAAGGGCCGCATATTACCACTATGATATGCGCAGACAAGATATGAGGACAAAGCTTATCTGCGCCAATTGGTGACTTTTCTAACACGGAACTATAACTTTGTGGCGTATGCACGAATAATGTATCTGTTTTATAATGAATATTGTAGAAGCTGTAGTTATGAAGAGGAGAACGGGACAGTGCTCCATATTCTATGCCAACACTCTGTCTTGACCAGCGGTAGTGCAACGTCACAGTGCTTCAACTTAGGCTTAGATGGTCTGGCGAACACAGAGCTTTTCAGGGTATTATACTTTTTAAGGAAGACAGGATGGTATAATGTGCCGAAGGACATTTCGTAGGAGGTCCACTTCTTAGTATGACAAAGGGACCGAACCAACGGACCCAAGTCTTTTCCGATTAAAGCATTATTAGCCTATAAAAATTAAATGTAATATACACAGCAATAAATAGTTTGATTCAAAACACTTAAATGTGCCAACCCAAAAATAAGGGCAGAAATATTCATATACTTATACTTACACCATGTTATGAAAGTCTACATACGATATAAATTTTAAACATAGATCAAAATTTTTGATATAATTCCCTAAATTCTCTTCTAGCATGATGCAAGTACAGTTCTTGTAAGTTAAGCAAAATATATAAAATCAATATTACAACCGTTTACTTATAAAACGCAAAAAAATCTCATGTGTACATACATACATGATTTTTAATGGTTGTGTTCAACATTTACGTCTTAGTTACATTGCGACATTCAATGTGATAACAAGATAAATTGGTTTACATATTTTAAGAAATATTTGAAAAAAATAACAAAAAAAGAAATTGACCCTCAGTTACGCGAAGCCGACGTTAAGCTTAAAAATGAAGGAAAGAGGCCGAAGTATTAGGTCTATGTAAGTCTACGGTGCAAACAATAATAAATAATTATAATTCCTTCGGATCTTTCGAAAGTCAGCCAAGAAGTGGTCGGCCATGTAAACTTGATGAACGCATACAGAGGAAAGTTGTGCGTTATGCGACGGAAAACCCAGAAATTGGTGCTGTGAAATTGTCCAAATCCTTGCAAGAGTTCGACGGAGTAGAAGTGCATGCTCAATGTATTCGAAGGAGTTTAAAAAAAGCAGGCATAGCTTCACGAGTTGCACAGGAGAAACCCTTAATAAGCAAAGTAAACAGAAAGAAACGCTTAAATTACTCCAAGGGGCTTGAAAATAAACATATTGACGACCCAAGTTTTTGGTCGCGTGTTATTTTAATATGTATTTGAATATTTTGAAAACAAATTTCATTGGTAGTGTTGAAAAACTAAACTTGAGAGAAAATTCAGTCCTCATGCACGACAACGATCCAAAGCATAGTTCTACCTTGGCTAAATTATGGTTGTTATATAATCAAAGCTTGACCAGCCGCCGCACTTGTGGGCGCATCTGAAAAATGAAGTGGAAGAAAGAAATGTAACATCGGTCTAGTCACTAAAAACGGTAATACTTGAAGAATGGCAAAATGTTTCTCCGGATATCACAAGAAAATTAGCTTTATCCATGCCATCCCCACTTAAAGAAGTAATTAAAGGAAATGGTGGACCAACATATTACTAATGTTGTAGAGATTTGTGTTTAAAATTAATTGTATGTAGACTTTTGGAACACGTGAATCTGTCATTTTTTTAGTTTGACTTAATTTCATATGAAAGAATTGCTTTAATTTTAAATTACTTTTGATCTCCTTAATCGTAAATAAGACTTTTGTATAAAAAATACACATTTTCCATTATTTTTTCACAATTTTAAAATATTCCATGGTCGTATGTAGACTTTCGAAACATGGTGTAGATCTCGCAATATTAATTTTAAAAAAACTTTTAGTACATATTTACATATGTGCACGTATTACTTTTTCACTTCTAAGAAAGACGTTGTTTTTATGCCTATAAAATAATCCATTTAAAAATTTTAGAAAAAGTTGTGTGTGCAATAATATCATCATAAACAAATCAAAAACTGTTTATTGTCACATACGAAAATCAATACAATTACTTTTAACTGAATAAAGGCTAGTGATAATATCACTAGATAGATGTTGGTGTTATTAGTTGATTTGGCGGCATATGAAATATCATACCCTCTAATTAAATGCAATGCATATGTTTTTGTTGCCAAATTAGCTGGAAAAATTTTAGGATGTGGTCTGGCAATTATTTGGCGAATTGGGTATTTATGCTGTATAGAGAGTCAACACAAAATTTTCATACATTCACTCGTTACAACCTGCGATGCCAATTTAACGCTAGACCAAACGCACTTATTATACCCTTCACAAAAATGTGAAAGGGTATATTTAGGTTTGTCATTCCGAGTGTAATTTCTTCGATATTAATATGTGACCCCATAAAGTATATATGTATATTGATTGAGCGATGTCCGACTATCTGTACGTGAAATCGGGTTTCCCAAGCCCCCAGAAGAGCTAAGACTTCGTTCTTGGACTGATAGATTGGAAATAAACTTAAATAGAGTGGTATTTCAGCAATACTCAAAATATTCAGCAACATCCGAAAGATGGTTCCAGAGGTGGGAAGCTTACACCTATTTCTCGACGCAAAATTAACAGGGAAAACCAATTATTTTGGCACTTTCGGGAATTTGTGGTACATGTAATAACTAAAATGCTTAAAAATTTTAGGTTTTTCTAAAATAAAATAGATCATGAAGATTTGCATTGATAAAGAACCAACAAGGAAAATTTAATTTTCGCTTCCATGGATGAGAAATTTAAATATTTTTGTACTTATATGTAACGAAACAGACAAAGTAGTTTTTTAGTACATAAAAGTGACCGTAATGGTTACAAATTCTTCTTAAATAAAACCGCTTTATACATTATGGAGATTTGCATTGGTGAAAAAATCAAAATTTCATTTTCAGGTTAGAAAATTAAATTTTTTTTCATTCATAAAAGTAACCAAAATGGCCACTGACGTTCTTTGTTTTAGTAACTAAAACTATTACAAAGACCAATATTGGTACCTAAAAATATATGTTATGCCGGACGTACGTTGGTGAAGGGTACATAAGATTCGGCACAGCCGAATATAGCACTTTTACTTGTTTTTATCTCTGCGTTCTGTAATAGGCACGACAAAAATAAAGTTAAAATACCACAATATATGATTATATAAAACAAATCCTAATCAACACAATGCATTATTTGATACATATTATATATGTATCCTTTGAGATTAGAAATTTCATTTTGTAAAAGATATGGTTTTTTATTAGATGTGTCAGCGGAAATGTAATTGACATCTTTAACAATTTGAATTATCACATAAACCTGATTTGTGACTGGAAAAAGAGCCAGATACTTTACTTATGTATGTATTTATATATATATATATATATATATATATATATATATACTCGTATATATATATATATATATATATATATATGTATATATATATATATATATATATATATATATATATACTATATATATATATATATATATATATATATATATGTATATATATATGTATACTCGTATATACATATATATATATATATATATATATATATATATAAATTTTTTTTGTTTTTTTTTTTTTTGTTGCTACAATCAATCTTAATTCTACTTTTGCAATTTATTTTTGAACTAAGATCTTCCTTGCATATTTTCTTATATAAATTATAAAATAAACAGCAATATCTTGGTCCGTCGATTTTTTTGGCTAAAGAAGTTTTCAACAATATGTTAAATGGAAAAAGGTTAATATAATTCTGTAGTATATAAAACAATTAGCAACTAATTAATATCACTATTTATTACAAAAAACTATTTCTAACGTAATTTTAGTTTTGTTTAAGAAAAACTTAAAATATGTAACCATTTTGTTAACTTTCAGTTCTACAAAATATTGCTGTTATCCAACACTGGAATCGAAAATTTGATTTTATTTTAAATTTTTGATACCAATTTTGTTTTTGGGGAACTAAAAAATAGTTCATATTATATATATAATATGAAATTTATTTGTTGGGTGGTTAAGCAATGTCTATATGCATTTCATTGGCGCTTTTTACCAAATCGTCAGTACACTTTAACCACAGTTTCAAACTTCTCAACTTATTAAAAACCTTTTATAAACCATCTGAGAATTATGTTAATAAATTAACTATAAAAATTAACAATTGATTTTAAAAAATCCCATTATAATAAGTGTAGTAGGCTACTACACTATTTATTAACAATTAAATTGAAGTTTTATTTTTCATTTTGCCTTATAAATACTTTCATTGTTATCCGAAGGACTTCTAATTGTGAAAAGGTGTAGAAAAATAAAATAGAGTCATATCAGTTAAAAGTTGTTTGTTGTGTTTTGGTTTGCATAAGTCTTATAGCGTACCATTTTCATCACTTCTATGTACTACAATATTGTATGTACCAAAAAAAACTTTAACATTTCCTACTCTGGAAGTGATATTTAAATTTTTTGTTGTTGTTATTATCAATCAACTTCATGAGGTATAAGGTAGTCATGTTTAAAAAAAATTTTTAATTTTTAACGAATTTGGTACTTGTCCAACCCTGGATTCGAAATTGTGATTTTTTGAAATTTTTTATACCAAATTTTTTCTTCTTAAACTATAAAATAGTTTAGTTAGCAAAAAAAATAAGAGAACAACTTCAGTTGCCATTTTCGTTACATTTATGTATAAATAAATTTTAATTTCCCAACTCTGGAAGAAAAATTTTAATTAAAAAATTTTTTTTATTAATGCGAATCTTCATGATGCATAATCGGTTTTATTAAAGAAAAACTTCAAATTTTTAAACATTTTATTTATTACATGTACTACAAAATACAGAATGTGCAAAAATAATATATATGTAATTTGCCATCCCTGAAAATTTTTTAGAATTTTTTTGTTTTTAATAGACAATTGAGGTTCCCAAAGCTCAAAATAGGTTCAATTTGAAAACAAACAAAGAAATAATTGATTTTTGGTGTTAATTTTGCTTCGAGAAATAGGTGTAAGCTTCCCAGCTGTTGAACCAGACTTTTTAAGGTATGTTTCCAATCCATCAGTCCAAGAAAGAAGTCTATATAATATATTTACACATACATATATATATATATATATATATATATATATATATATACCACATGGCGTCCCATATTGATATTGAAGAAATAACACACGGAATGACAAACCTATAGATACCCTTTTACTTTCTTGTGAAGGGTATAAAAAGTGCAATATCTCCAGGGTTGCCATAGCGGTGCTACGAAAAACGTCGCGCATAAATCTATACCCGCGTTGAAAATGCCGAATTTACGGAGGAATGCGCAATTTTATTGAATTTTATAAAAGCTTGAAAGGTCTTCGAAATTGTGAAAACTAATAAAGTTTTCTTTTCTAGAAAACATGCCACATTTTTTCATTTATTTTCTAAAATGTGGAAGTTTGGAAATGTTTAAAAGCAGAAATAATTTTTCGTGATTGATGTTGGATTCATTTCTCATAAATTCCTTACTTTGAAATAGCAAAATGTTGGCATTTTCTGTTAAAAAGTGTGAAAAATGTATTATTTTGTAGAAAAGAAATCGACATAAAACTATATAAATAATAATGTTAGAAATAAAAGCTATATATATATAATTTTTTAGGGCCCAAAAAGATTCGTTTCCTTTTCATATTGCAGTTATAAATTATTTTGACTCATAGCGATGAGAAACTCTTAACATACTGAATACAGAACTATCAAAGTAGGAGTTCAATACACAATTTAAATTTTTTTAAACATATTCCACCTAATCCTCTTAACATAAGTAAAAAGAGAATGCAGACTAAAAATCCAACTGTCATATATGTGTCTCTAAGTATTTCTTGTGGTTACACAGGCTTACCTCAATCATCAACTTCTGAGAAGTATGGGAAGATTCGATATGAATTCCCATATAGTGATCATTTTGCAATATGTATTATTTCATATGTTGAGAAGCTACCGTTCTTGTCACAAGCTGGAAAAGGTGCCCCCTAATGTACAATGTGTATTCAAACTCACCTTTTTCAATGAAGCATTGGTAGTTGTACAAATTTGCTTTTGGATATTTTGCATCTATATTGCCATTGGCTGTTGTACCAAATGGCAGTAGTACAAGAACGGATACAGAGAGCCAAACTGCAAATGATGACTTCATATTAAACGATGTAAGCCGGAAATGTTTATGCGGATGTTTATGTGATATTTCAACCAACTCTTTCGTAAAGTGATAAAAATGATTGATTACACATTACTTTTTCCCGGCAAATGTTGTTTTATAAAATAAAGAACGAGAAGTAATATACAGCTGAAAGGAGAATAAGAGATGCACGTTAGTTTGTCTTGTGTGTCCTGATTTATTTATATATTATATTATAAAAATTGATTCATATTTGATGCTATTCACACTACATTGAAAATGTCATTAATAAAATAGGCTGTATATTACAGTAATTTTGATTTTAGTGCAGATAGTGAGTACAGCGAAAGAATATACACTATAAGAAGACGCATGTCAAACAGAGCATGAAATAAAATTTTAAATTCTTTATTGGTGCCAGGGTTAAGAGAAAATGAAAGAAAAAAGCAGAAACCAACGTGTTGGATCGGTGGTCATCTAACTTGTTTAAAGTTGGTGTTTTTGTTAGAGCTGTACCGAACTGAATCAAACGCTCTCAAACACTCTCAAACGCTCGTTTTTGACAAGAACCTCTAATCAAACCCATGTAATTTAAATGGGTTTGATTAGAGGTTCTTGTCAAAAACGAGCGTTTGAGAGTGTTTGAGAGCGTTTGATTCAGTTCGGTACAGCTCTAGTTTTTGTGTCTGCAATCTTTTTTGCAGGCAATTGTTCTATTAAAAAAAATCACGGATTGATTTTGCTTGAAATATAAACCTTTTATTTATGCGCGACAATTACGACTGGTAAAAAGTAAAATATTTATAAAAATATGCAAGATCAAAATTACTCTTTTCTATACTTTTTTCATAGTTATATAGTACATATATTTTCAAAGAAGTAATGAGCGAACATACACATTAAATAAGGCATGCATACATGTTTGTAAATATGTATGTTGGCTTTGCAGTTACACATTTCAGGTTTTTGTTTACAATAATGAATTTTAAAGGCATTTAAAAAGAATACATATTTTAAATTAATACAGAGGCGTAGCTGCATTCAACATCCTCCCCCCGTTGGAAGGCTGCGGCTTTCAACAGATGATTCTATGGGAATTACTGCGAGTTTAGTAACTGCTCGTCTTATCAACCCATTAATTGTCCGAATAACTGCGACACGAGCCACACCATCAATGCCAAGCACTAAGTCGGTTACACGGCCCAATTGCCATTTTAAAGGTGGTTGATTTTCGTCTTTTACAATTACCATTGCACCGCAGGTGATATTTTTAACATGCTTGCACCATTTTGTACGCTCTTGTAGCAGGGATAGATATGAGTGGCTCCACTTTTGCCAAAAGATCTGCTGCATTTGAGAAATTCGCTGCCATCTGTTTAAACGACTTATTTCTAAATCAATGAGTTTCGGCTCAGCTATAGAAGTCAGTGGTCCACCTATTAGAAAATGCCCGGGAGTAAGCACTTCAAGATCATTGGGGTTTTCAGAGATTGGACATATTGGACGTGAATTCAAAATTGCAGAAATTTGACATACCAAGGTTCGCAACTCATCGAATGTTAATTTACTTAGACCGACTGCACGGAAAAAATGTAGTTTGAAAGATTTTACGGCTGCTTCCCACAAACCACCAAAGTGTGGCGACCTTGGCGGAATGAATTTCCATTCTATTTCATCTTCGAGACATTGCAGGTTAATTGATTTTTGATGCGATTCACTTAAAAACAATTTTTTTAATTCTGTCATCTCATTTTTGGCACCTACAAAGTTTGTTGCATTATCTGACCAAATAGTTGCAGGTTTGCCTCTTAGGGCAACAAAGCGACGGAGAGCTGACAAAAAAGATGATGTTGTTAGATCTTGAACCAACTCCAAATGTGTAGCCTTTGTTGAAAAACATTCGAATATTGAAACGTAACATTTTATTGGTGGACGATTTTTCACTTCGGACTTGTAGTAAAATGGACCACAAAAGTCCACTCCTGTAGTGTGGAAAGCTTTGTTTGGCCTTACGCGATCTGAAGGCAAGTTGCCCATAATATGCTCGAACATTTTCGGTTTCATCTTGAAACAAATTATACATTTAGAAATTGTATTACTTATTAGTTTACGCCCGCCAATGGGCCAGTACTGCTGTCGAATTGAAGCAAGTAGCGATTGTGGGCCAGCATGTAGCATTTTTTTGTGAAAATGCATAATCAAAGAGGTAGTAATAGGATGTCGTTTAGGCAAAATGATAGGGTGCTGAGCATCGAAATTAAGAGTTGAATGGTGAAGACGACCACCTATACGAATTAGTCCAAAAGAGTCTATAATGGGCATAAGCGACTGAAGCTTGCTAGTTGAAGGTATATTTTTATTTATCTTCAAAGCCTTATATTCAGCTGCAAAATGTGTTAGCTGTATGTTTTTTATTAAAAGATATGTGCCATTTTTGATGTCTGTGGGAGTTAATACAATATTCTGACCTCGCGATTCAGAATACAAGAATTTAAAAATGTACGCAAATATTCGTTGCATTTTTGTAAAAGAATTGTGGTACTTGCACTGTGTTGACAAATCTGTAAGCGAAATCATTGTCAAGATATTTTTACGCCGCTCTGGTAGTTAAGTTAAAATTTCAAAATTGTTAGGCCACATTGATGATTCCTTACACAAAAAACTAGGCCCATTGTTCCACAGCGTTGACTTAAGTAGCTCTGTGGGTGAAGCACCCCTTGAAAGTACATCTGCTGGGTTCAAGTTTGTAGGAACATAATGCCACGTCATTTTGCTTGTGATGGTTTGTATACGTGAGACTCTGTTTGATACAAAAACAGTAAAATTTGAAGGTTGCTCCTTTAGCCACGAAAGAACGACCATAGAATCGGACCAACAATGTACATCACAATTGAATGGTAGAGTTTTAACAACTACTTGTACAAGTTCTGCTGAAAGACACGCTGCGGCGAGTTCTAACTTTGGCACCGTTAAACTCTTTAGAGGAGAAACTCTCGATTTAGAGCACAATAATGATGATTTGATGACATTACTAGTTTCAGATCTTATATATATACATGCGCCATAAGCAGCCAAACTGGCATCACAAAATGCGTGAATTTGTATTGTTGAATTTGGCATCAACACATAGCGCGGAAACTTGAAGTGTTCAATGGATTCAAATTGAGAAATATATTGGAGCCATAACGAGTGCAATGATTGTGGGAGGCTTTCATCCCATTGCAGATCCAGCTTCCATAAGTGTTGCATTATAATTTTTGCCCTTGTGATAACAGGGCCAATTAAACCTAGAGGGTCATAAAGGCGAGCAATTGACGAAAGAATGGAACGTTTTGTGACTACTTTACAAATGCCCACTGCATTAAATGCAAAAATAAAATTATCGTTATAAGGGTCTCATATTCGGCCGAGCGTTTTAGTGACGTCCGTTCCGTCGCTGAATTTTAAATATTTCTCACAATTTCCTGGAGTTATGCCGTTTAAAACTGTTGCATTATTCGAACACCACTTTCTGATTAAAAAATTTCCACGCTGTAATAAAGCTGTCACCTGACGCCTTATTTCTACAACCTCTTCAATGGAGTCACCACCAGATAACATGTCGTCTACATAGAAGTCACGCTTTACAATTTTTGCTCCGATGGGAAAATTCTTTTCTTCATCAGTTGCCAATTGATGCATTGAATGAATTGCCAGGAATGCTGCCGGCTTTGTACCATATGTGACTGTGTCTAACTTATATGTTTTAATCTCTTCATTTTCATTTTCTCTCCATAGTATGCACTGCAGGTAATTGTCTGGATGAGAAACCTTTACACACCTGTACATTTTACAAATGTCGCCACTGAGCACAAATCGAAAGCAACGATATCGTAAAAGTGTGTTAAAAAGCTTGGGCTGTATAGTTGGACCAGCATATAGTATATCATTAAGTGATAAACCAGAGGTGGTTTTAGCAGAGCCGTCGAATACGACCCTTAACTTTGTCGATGTGCTGTCAAGTTTTTGCACACAGTGATGTGGAAGCACGTACTGCTTATGAGCCACCTGGGAAGAAATTAATGACATATGCTTCAAAGAGATATACTCACGAATAAATTCTGTATATTGGGCCTTAATTTCAGGTTGCCTCTTTAATTTCCTTTCTAAGTTTCTAAATCGCTGTAATGCATATACATACGATTCATCCAACAAATGCGTACCACCTCCGTCTATTTCAGGAAGGCGAACAGAAAACGAGCCACATTTTAAACGTGTAGTATTTTTCAAAAAATGATCTTCGCAAAAAGTATCCTGCTTTGAAAGAGGGTTGCTGCTTGAAAAGTTGTTCTCTACTTCCCAAAAATCTTTTACAATAGCGCACAGCTGATCATCTTGACTTGTATTAGAACTGACGACTAAAGAACACGAATGATGTGAATTAGAACCACCTCCTGCGACTACCCAACCAAATAATGTTTTTTGTAGCACGGGCAGGTTGTCAGCTAATTTTATTTGCCCAATTGACATTACATCGAAAAACAGTTCAGCTCCAATCAACAGATCGATGCGACCATTTTTATCAAATGACGGATCTGCAAGTTGTACATTTTCAGGTATTTTCCATTCTGATGCATTTCCTATAATATTAGGCTGATAATCGGTTATGTTTGGAACAACCATAGCCCTCAAAACTGTTGAGTATTGACCATTTTTGGACTTAATCGCAATATCGACCGACTTATTGATTGTAGTACAACCATCGCCTATTCCTGAGATAGTTGCAAAGGTTCTACTGCACTTCAATCTTAAGTAATTTACGAAGCGTGTTGTAATTAGATTAAGTTGTGATGCAGAATCTAGAACTGCGCGACAAGGCTCAAAACTTCCGAACTTGTTTTTTACCATAACAACTGCAGTTGCTAATAAAACACTTGTAACAGCGGCTGAATTTTTGTCTGAATCACTTAACGAATAAAGCACCGATTTGGGTGTGATTGTATCTACAGGAACACTATCGATGTGCAACATTGTATGGTGCTTTAAGGAGCATTTACGACAACAACCCGAACTACAATTTTTTAGCAAGTGGCCCTTTCGTAAACAATTTAAACACAACTGCATTTTCTTTGCCTCTTTAAACCGAAGTGATGGTGATAGATTTGAAAATCGCAAACAATTACTAATAAAATGGTCCTTAGAATCACAAAAGGTGCACGATTTGGCATGAGCTAGATGAGTAGACGATATATGAACATGTTGATTGGTTCGATTATGTTCCTTTCTTAATTTTTGTTGATTTGTAATTTTGGTTATAGTAGAATTTTCGAGGTTTTCTACCATACGACATCTTTTTTCTAGAAATGATTCCATTGCAGACCAAATGGGCAACTCATTCATAGGTAAGTTTTCTTCCCATTTCACGAGCGATTCCGTATCCAATTTTGTTGAAACTAAGTGAATTAATAGCCCGTCAGCAATTTGCTGTTGACTTCCAATTGTTCGCATTGCACGCAAATGTGCATTTATACTATCACTCAATCGACGCAAGCCTGCAGCAGAACCATTTTCTATGCGGCTAAAAGCAAAAATACCTTTAATGTGCGAATTAAAATTTAAAAGCTTGTTGTCAAAACGATTTTTTAACAACGACAAAGCTTCCGTATAATTTGCTTCATTGAGTTCTAATGAAGCAATTGTGTCGAGGGCAACATTTGTCAAGCTTGCACGCAAATAATGAAATTTTTCAAGTTTGCTTAATTCACCGTTGTCATCTATAACAGTTGAGAATAACGAAAAGAAATTTGGCCAGTCTGAATAAGAGCCACTAAATTTAGGTAGTTGTATTTCAGGCACCCTTGTACGACGATATAATCGAGGTGGCGATTCATCCAATGAATATTGATGAAATGTTGATGCAATTTGGTTGGAATCGCCTTTAGTTATAGAGCTGATTTGGCGCTTCAATTTGGCCTTTGTGTCAAAATACAATGATGTGAATTGCATATGAGAGTTACTCACCGCTCCACTACTTTCTAAAATTTCTTGCGTCCGTTGGTAACTTTTATTTATATCTTCCACATAGTCCAAACGCACAGACAATTGGGCTTCATCGTATTCCTTTATATTCAATGTGCTTAATTGCCTGTTTACTTCCTGCAGCCTTTTAACCATTAAATCAAGTTTGGAGTAAAGCTTCGATAAATCAATCGAATTATTGATTTCTGAATACGCCTCTACAGTTGACATTGCAACAGCAACAATTAAAACAATAAAAAAAAAATCAGTTCTATATACCGTACCACGAATTGCTTATTAATATCCGAATTGATATTAATAATATTAAAAACAAAACGAAACAAGTTAAATATTACTATCCGAATTGATATTAATACTTTGAAGCCACTAACTAATTATCAATATCCAAATTGATATTGATAATTTAAAGTCACTAATTAATTATCAATATCCAAATTGATATTAATAACTTTAAGTATCACGTCGGGGTCACCAATTTTTTTGTGTCTGCAATCTTTTTTGCAGGCAATTGTTCTATTAAAAAAAATCACTGATTGATTTTGCTTGAAATATAAACCTTTTATTTATGCGCGACAATTACGACTGGTAAAAAGTAAAATATTTATAAAAATATGCAAGATCAAAATTACTGTTTTCTATACTTTTTTCATAGTTATATAGTACATATATTTTCAAAGAAGTAATGAGCGAACATACACATTAAATAAGGCATGCATACATGTTTGTAAATATGTATGTTGGCTTTGCAGTTACACATTTCAGGTTTTTGTTTACAATAATGAATTTTAAAGGCATTTAAAAAGAATACATATTTTAAATTAATACAGAGGCGTAGCTGCATTCAACAGTTGGATTCATAAAATTTAACTTATTTAACATGAGCAAAAGACATATGCAAACTTGTTTGAAGTTCTTTACAAAAAATTTATTTTCATTTAAAACAATTTCATGTGCGTGTGTAATTTTCTTTTGCTTTACATGATGAATGCAAGTGACAAAAAAAAACAATTTAGTATCGGGCAAGAAAAGGTGCGTAAAAATGTGTAAAAGATCTAAAAGACATTTTAAAGGTTTACGATTTTTTGAGTGTTCATCTTTAGACAAAGTCTTAGGGCAAATTTGGCGGGGAAATGTCAAATTTCTGAAGAAGATTATATTAAAATCCTTTATATATGCGACCGTAATTTTGAAAAGGCGGAAGCCTTTGAAACTATGGATTTAGATGAAATTGAGGAAGGGAAGATATTGAATTCCAGAATTTGCCAACAAACACACAGTGAAAATGTCGTCAATTCCTTCTGTTTAAATTACGAAAAACAAACAAAACTGTCAAATCTATAACGAACTTTTACAAAAATGAGAGAAAGTTTTGAATTCCAGAAAGAAAACTAGAACTGCCAGAAAAAGGTTAGGAAATTTTATTAAAAAATCTTTTGATGCTCTCCAATTAGCATGGGAAGCAAAACATTTTGTAAGCTTTTGGTTACTTTTCGACCAAGGGAATATTCTGAAGACGTAAAGAATTTTCTAAAAATATATATCACAAGTCTCAATGCATATACAATTTTCTAAGAACCAAATTTAATTTTAACTTACAGCTTAAAGTATAATGTGTTTGAGGTCGTAAAGAAAAATGCGCCCAGTTGGATAAAAAAGATTCTAAGTATATGGTTTTGGTTATGGACGAAATGAGCACAAGAAAAGAGTTAAGGTACAATCAGAGTTAAGATTCAATAGATGGATTCGAAACAACAGGTTTTGTAAGAACTAAAATATTGGTAATCATGCATGTGTTTTTATGGTAAAAGCATTGTTTTCTAAATGCATTATAATTTTAAACTATTTTATTTCCCAAAACGATTTATCTTCGGATACTTTAACTAATATTGTAATAAAAAATATAACCATTTTGAAAAGCAACTAACAGAAAATGTTTTTCCAACCTGAAGGTATCTATGCAAACTCCATTTTTTTTAACTAAATAGCCAAAACGTTTTTTGTGTATATGATTTCCTGCACTTAATAAAATCTTTGGGAAATTAAAACACCTGATAGAACTGTAAGTATGCAAGTAATTAAAGAACTATGCGAAATGGAAGCAACTGCAAAAACCAAAATGTGCCCAAAATTGACATATATATCTAAGCACATTTGAAAAAATGCGTGTGAAATTCGCAAACTAAATTTTTAGAAGAAATGTTGTAGCTGCTATTAAAACAAAATGCAAAACTACACAATATCAGAGCTGTGCCGCAGAAGTGTTCTTTCAACAGCTTGGTTTGTGGAAAAATTTGATAAGATTTTCGATTGTCTTAATAGTGGTACCCTTTATGGCTACAGATCTGGAGTTCAACTTAACAATGAACCTCACAAATTTATACTAAACGTTATGGAATATCTGGATGACGTGGAATTCGTTGTCTAGAAAAATGGTGTTTTCTTTTTAAATGGTATGAAGCTCATTATTAATTCAGTCCAATTACTGGTTAATGACATTTTAAAAGAAGGGGATGGTTTATCTTATGTCATGACAAAATCTCTTACTCAGGACAAGTTACAAAATATACTTTCTGTACTGCGGCAAAAGGCAGGCAACAATAGCAACCCTTCCGTAGTCGAGTTATATACTATTTTGGTGAAAGTTATAGTTGCTAAAATTGTTCAATCGCATTTTTCCAGTAAAAACTGAACCGGAACAAAATGATACAAAATCATGAATTACTGACTTGGGCAAACGCTTAAAACTGCTCTTGGGCTATAGAAAAAGGTAGTTTAAGCAAAAAAAGTGCAGTTTTATCAAATAAATAAAAATACAAAAGGAAATCTATAAAAAATTAATAAAAAGATAGATAACAAAAATAAATAAACAAAAATTTGCATAATATTACTAAAAAATAATAATAAAATTTTTATCTATATAAAAATTTTTTAAAAGGTTTAAATTTTATGAGCTATCTTCACGTAAATGCAAATTTCAAAGAATGCTCAGAAAAAAATATGTCAGATTGTTAAAAAAATCTTTCGTTATCTTCACGTATTTGCCAAAGGTAAAAATTAAATATAATTAAGGTAGGGTATTGTATTATTTTTACATTATTTTGTACTTTATATTTAGAATTATTTTACAAATGATATTTTGTGGCGAATAATATTTCTTTCTTACTGAGGTATAACTTAAAAGCATTACATTCTTATACCCTTCACAAAAAGGTGAAAAGGTATATTTAGGTTTGTCATTTCTTGTGTAATTTCTTCGATATTAATATGGGACCCCATAAAGTATATATATTCTGGATCCTTATGAATAGCGATGTCCGACTGTCTGTACGTGAAATCGAATTTCCCAAGCCCCCAGAAGAGCTAGAGACTTCATTCTTGAACTGATCGATTGGAAATGAACTTAAAAAGAGTGGTATTCTGCAATATCCGAAATGCGGTTGCAGAGCTGGGAAGCTTACACCTTTTTTTCGATGAAAATTAACAGCAAAAAAAAATTCTTTTCTTGTTTGTTTGTAAATTGAATTTATTTTATGCTTTGGGACACCTCAATTGCCTATTAAAAGCGAAAAAAAGTAAAAAAATGTTTTTCTCAGATGGGAAATTAAACTTTTTTGGCATGTTTAAAAATTTTAGGTTTTTCTGAAATAAAAAATTTAATTTTCGCTTCCAGGGGTGGGAAATTGAATTTCGTTTATACATAAAAGTAGCAAAAACAGCAACTATCGTCGTTTTTTTACTAATCAAAACTATTTTTAATTCAGCAAAAACAAAGTTGTTATAAAAAATTAAAAAATAAATTAAAATTACGTTTTCAGGGTTTGATGACTGCAATATTTTGTGGTACATAAAAGTGACCATATTTAAAATTTTTCATACAGGGTTGGGATATTTATATTTTTTTATACATTAACTAAACAAAGAAGAAAACGTCAGTTTCTTTGCTAACTGAAACTGTTTTATAATTTAAGAAGAACAAATTTGTTAGAAACAATTAAAAGTGCTATATTCGGCTGTGCCAAAACTTATATACCCTTCACCAATGGACGTCTCGCATTATATATATTTTTAAGTACCAATTTTTTTCTTCCTAAGTTATAAAATAGTTTAAGCCAGAAAAAAAATATATATCGTCAGTTGCCTTTTTGGTTACTTCTATGAACGAAAAAAAAAATTATTTTCCACTACAAATTTGTAACCACTTTTGTCACTTCCATTTACTACAAAATATATTAGTTATCCAACGATGGAATCGAAATTCTTATTTATTTTTATATCTGATACCAATTTTGTTTTGCCATAATAAAAAATAATTTCAACCAGGAATAAACAAAGTTGATTTTTGGTTACGTCAATGTATAAATATATGTAAATTTCCGAACCCTGGATGGGAGTTTTTATATTAAAATTTTTTTTCATCTATTGAAATCTGCATAATGTATAAAACGGTTTTAATTAAAATAAACTTAAAATTTTTAAACATTTTAGTTATAATATGTACCACAAAATTCCGAATGTGCAAACAAAATTTCAATTTCCCACCCCCGAAAACCAAATTAAATATTTTTTTAAAATATTTTTTAACAATAGAAGTCTTCGTGAAGAATAAAGCGGTTTTATTTAAGAAATACTACAAATTTGTAACCATTTTTGTCACCTTCACGTACTACAATATATCACAGTATTCAACCCTGGAACCGAGATTTTGATTTTTTTATATTTTTGATACCAATTTTGTTTTGCCAGAATAAAAAATAATTTAACCCGGAAAAAACGACGTTAGTTAATTTTCGGTTATATTACTGTCTACAAAATTTTAGTTTCCTAACCCTGGACTAGAGTTTTTAATTTTTTAAATTTTCTTTTCATCAATGCAAATCTTCATGATGTATAAAAAGGGTTTAATTTAAGAGAAACTTAAAATTTTTAAACATTTTAATTGTTATATGTACAACAAAATGCCAAAAAAAATTAAATTTCCTATCCCTGGAAATTTTTTTTTAGTTTTAAATAGACAATTGAGGAGTCCCAAAGCATAATATAGGTTCAATAGTAGTAGGGAACTGTATGTGCTAGGACCATTAAAAATATTAAATTTCAGCAATTAAATTTGAAATTTTTCAATTTTAATTGCCAAAATTCTCAAATTTCACAAAATTCTCAAATTTCATTTTGTGTGTGTTCGTGTGTGTATTTTTTCCCACGGTTTAATAGGGGCGTCCACATTGTTGTTTTTTTAATATAATGTTGGGCTAGGCGTGGGAATTTGTGTCTGTCCATATGTGACCTTGAGAATATATGTCCGTCGGTATGTGAGCGTGGGAATTTGTGTCTGTCCATATGTGACCTTGAGAATACATGTCCGTCCATATGTGACCTTGAATATACATGTCCGTCTGTATGTGAGCGTGGAAATTTTTGTCTGTCCATTTATATTGTGTACGCCTGGTGAATAAAAAAATGTAGAAGCATTTTTAGGAATTACACTATTTAAAAAGTGTAGTAGTTATATATGGATCCCCTTAATGTTTGTGGTTCGTTCCTTCTTGCTGGAGTAAGATTTTTTCTTTTATTTTTTTGCTTATTAAAATTTGGTGTGTTTACTTAAAATTTGTCGTCCAGCAATTCAGTGTTTTTTTTTACTTTTTTGCTTGCAATGCCTGAGTCTGGAGGAATAATTTGATTATTCTGATCTTGAAGACGTTGTGAAAAAAAAATTAAATTACTATTGCATAAATATTGAAACTGATGTTTTGTTTATTTTATACATGACGATCATCCATGGATTTTATTTGGGGATCTGGATGGTGGTGCGATTTCTGTATTTTGTAGAATATGAATATTTATGCTATAATAAAGTGTGTGTGTCGTTTGTGTTCTGGGTGGCGATTGGAATGTCTGGCTGCCAGACAGTCTGTGTGTGTGACGATTTGTGAGTCTGTATGACAGTCCGCTTTTTTGCTTTCCTGGTCGGTATAAAATGTGATAAGATGTACATATTCATGCGTACATAAATATCTACAAATTTATTTCATTTACGCATATACATACAAACAAATAATAAGCGTTTATTCGTTGTGCCCAAATATTTCCTTGACCATTTGAATGAATGAATGAACGATTGTGTATGTTTGTTTGTGCGTTCTCTGAAAAAAATAAATATGTATGTAGGTTTTTTGTTTGAAATAAAAAGACATTTATTTTAATATTTATAAGCATTTATTTAAAAGTTTGTTAACACTTTCATTTTTAAGTAAAATTGCATTCCTTAAGGCACAAACACCATAGTCGTGATAGCTACAATAGAGATATATGGAATGCTTAGTTTCCATTTGTTTGAAATTAATGCAGCCAATGTCTTCAATGTTATAAACTGTTTGATGAATAATTTTTTCCAGCCATTTTTTCTTCTCTCCCCCCTTAACATATATTTGTGAATTTCTTATATTCGATTTTAAAAACTTGCAAACGCTTTGAAATGAGACTGATCCATCATTCCAGTTAATATGATGATAGTTTTTTGTTAACTAAACTGCTTCTCTCTGTTTTTTGGCTGATAAACATGCGAAATCAAAAGGAGGTTTTATGATGAAATTGAACCATTCCTTGTTGCTGAAAACTACAGCTAGTTCTTTTGCGATGAAGTCATTTGAATTAGTTTTGAAACCTTGCAAGTCTACAAAAACAATATCACCATCCATGTTATTTAATTTATAAGAGCTTCCGGACTTGAACTTTTATTGGTATGTATTCTATTACGCGGTCATGAATAAGAACGCAGTAAGCTGATGTTTTTGCTGGAATATTTGTTGCTGTTTCAAATTCAATTTTTATGTCGATTGGTCCGGTATTGAGCGTTTCGTTTTGGTGACTGACATCAACTAGAATAATTGGAGCGTTATTTTTAAACTCTTGACCTGTTAGAAGAGGTTGGGGTTGTTTCATGTAGTAGCTTTGTTGGAATCTTAGATACATATCATATAGAATCGCATAGCGCTCATTTTTGAATTTTATATTAAGATCGTCATATGGGTAAGAGGTTGAGTTTAAATGTACTTTTAAGTTAGTAAGATCACAATGAACAAACTTGTTTTCTTGTTGAAAGGCAATCAAGACAAAACGAGGGCGTTCTTTATTAGCGGCCAGTTTAACATTCCATATGTGATTGGTTCCCGTATTAAGGTGTGGATTCATATGACAAACCCAACTACGGAATGCCATTGGTATAGCAGCACCATTATTAAGTATTTTGATCATATTCAATTTACTATGATCAGGTAATTGAACATGTGGAATTCTCCATGATATTGGTGAAATTGTAAGTTTTGCTTTCTCAGTGGAAACATTCGAGTGTACAAGATCTTCATCGTTCTTATTACGCAAGAGTATCAATTCATGTTTACCATTTAATAAAACTTTATTGTAGTCTTCAGCGAATCCTAAAAGAAGTTTGAGTGGTACATAGAAATTTAAATTTCCATTTTGAAGATCTATTTTATCAAGTTTATTCCATCCAGCATTTTGCAACACAACGCTTTCCGTAGGTGATAAAGAAACCAAATTTTTTGTGGTACTGGTGGCTCCCAAATATTTTGTATGATCAATTTCAATACCATTCAGTTCATAGCGGATTTCATCAAAGAGATATGCAAAAAAAATTATTTTTCAACTGAAAGTTGGGTGTAGATTTCGATGTTTTTTCGTCTACAACAAGTCCTTCCACATATATATAGCTTTCACTGGGTAACACATATAGATCTTGGTTTTGTATTGAAATTCTTATTTCATCGTTGTTGTTAAAAGGCTGAAGGTATGGTATGTATGTGTGATAATCCTTTTTGATAATATTTTCGTCAGATATTGGTTTATCTAAAACGTCTATTATTGAACTCATTTTGTTTTCAATTTAAAGTTCAGTGACTTGAGAAAACTCTTGTTTGCTGCTGTAAGCGATTTTTGACGAAGAGATCTTTTCAATTGTTGTTTAGGTTGTAACGTTTGGGAATTAGATGTTGCTGTAGTATTCTTCGATATACTCGTGTTGTATATTATCATTATTTAGTTGTCCTTAAATGTATTCGTATTGTAATTTCCTCACCTCTGAAATTAATTAAGTCGCCGTTTTTATCAACCACGCGAAGAGCTAGTGAACTTATCTCTCTGGAGTTTACTGGCAAATAAATAAGATTTTTGGGAATCTCAACTATTTTATATCCAGCCGGTACATTAATCGGAAATTCATGTAGTGTATGAGCTTTAGAATTATTCATATAAGTATTAACCACAATACTGCTTTCAATCCTCAAGAGATTCACCTTAAAGATATTCACTGGAAGATCAGAGTAATGTTCTTTGTTTGGCGTTAATATTCTGCTATTGAATCCTAAAAGTCTACCTATTGTATTTTCTTTATTAAAATATATTGGTTCTTTAGAGCTGCTGACTTTGACTTGCATTGTATTGTTATTAGCTTCAATCAAAATTTTGTTTTCTGGTCTATACCGTTTGTATTGTTCTTCTACATAGTCAACTATATCATTTAATTCATAAGATCCGATCGGTATTGCAATTACAAGTTCACCGATATAAAATATATTGTTGTAGACATCCACATTCGGGATACTGTTGTATGAATGAAAATCAGTTAGAGCACATTCATAGGTTCGGTTTAAATCAATAGAAGGAAAATAATTAGCAGATAGCTCTGATGAATTGGAGCTCAGAGTCAATGTTATTGACTTTGTGACTGTTTGATTGTAAATAAATGAGGTTAAACACACAGTATGATTTATAAGAAGCAGTTTCGTATTTATTGTTTATTTACTTATTTTGAACTAAATTAAATATTGATGTCATTGTTGTTGTTTTGTTTATTTATTGTATTCTTCCATTTACAATGTCTCATCTTTGCTTATCCAAGAATTGTGCTCATTACCAAAGCCCAGCCACTTGATAAACACCTTATGTCCTTTAGTTTTGAGAACCTTTAGAACTATGTATGTATTAGGATATCTGGTTTTTGAAAGTTCTTCTTCATAGAATCCGCCTTTAATAGGATTTCCGCGATAGTCTTCTAATATATATGTTGTAGGATATGTATTTTGTACTCTTTTAATTGTAAAGATTTCTGTTGTCCAATTTTTCAAAAATGTTTTTATATTTGCTTATGTGTACATGGTCTCCTGCATTAAATTTTGACATTTTATACATCTTTAAATGACTGTATACTGTGTTTAAAAGCTGTTTTTCATTTGTCGAATTTACTTTAATCGGTGACATTTTAATGGTGCGATGAATTTTTCTATTGTATGCATCAAGTAAATCTCTATACATATCAATCCAATTATATGAACCATTTAAGCTAAATTCCTTCCACATCATTCCTTTTAATGTTCTATTGAATCGTTCTACTATTGAGGCTTTCATAGTGCTATATGTTGAGTAGTGATTAATATTGTATTTATTCATCAACTGACTGAAATATTTATTGAAAAATTCTTTACCATCGTCTGTTTGCAAGTTTTTCGGTATTCGTCCCAATTTGAAAATATTCTCCATTGCCTGAGTTGTTTCGAATGCATTCTTTCTTCTCAAAGGTACTCCCAAGCAAATTTTGAGAATGTATCAATTACAGTTAGCAAAAATCGATAATTTCTATTGCCTAAGGAATAATTTCCCATTTCAACTAAATCAGCTTGCCAAAGATCATCTATTCCTTTCATCACAACTCTACGACGTACAAAACGTTTTCGAGCCTGCTTATGCAATTCATTTACAACATTTCTCTTTTAAGACATCTTATTTTTCCAGTCGCTGTTTTAAGTGTGTTGTGATCTACTTGATGCACTTGCACCTATTGATACGAACATGTAATTTTCTATTCTATAAATTTTTTCTCCTAACTCTTCAATTTCCATATCAAAAAGTGATTTATTATCATTCATTTTCTTATTGATATCCTGCATATGAGCATTAAGATTTTCTAACTGGAAAGCTACTTCTTGTTGCTGTTTTTTGAGTTCAGTTTGCAAAAACAATTTACTGATAACATCGTTTTCCTCCAGAGCATTTGCAACATTTTTGATTCTCTTGTATTGGACATCAATGTTTTTGGTCGTATCCATAAAGAAGCCCAACAACTTAGGCGCATTTTTGGTTGAAATTACTTCACTTCTATCGTTAATATAATGCCCAAATTTATCAACGGACATGTTTTATATAAAAATCTATGTATGTATATAGTTTATACAATTATATTAGCTTCCCGTAGTTCTTCAATAATTGAGACAATTTCGTTGTTGTGATTAGTATGGCCTGCAGACTGTGATGCAAGCAGTAGTCTAAGTCGATCTACCAACTCGTTTGCATCATCCCAGTATATATAGTTTGGATTATGAGGGTTAAACTGCATCAAACCTCTTCCTAAATAATTACTTTTTGTTACATCTGATGAGCATGTATGATTGTCTCCTTTGAAAAGTTTTCCAATAATATGTTTGCTCCCTTTGATTTGACCATCAGACTTATAGCCTCTCCTGTGGGCATTGGTAGCAAGTAATATTTTTTTATAGATTTCAAGCTCGAATTTATCATAGTTTTTGGGTGCTTTATGAAACATTAAAGAAAAGAGTCCTGGCGTGAGCGCCCATATTTGTCCACCAACCTGTATCTTATCTTGATTTAACTCGATGGTGCTATTACCAACTCTCCATTCGTTATTATTATCTTTATGTGGACCATAGTTAGTATCTAGTTCGTTTCTCGATTGCAATAGTGATAAGTCAGAATAACTTTCTTCATTATTCGAATTTTGTGAGTAAAAGTCATCTTCATCATAATTACTGCTACTTTTACTATTAGATTGCTTAAAAATTTTTTCTTCACTTAGTTTCTTGGGCGTACTCGTTTCCAATTTTATTGTTGAATTCTGAGGATGAAAACTTTCATTGTCATCAATTCCAGTTTCCTTATCACTCGGTTCTTTTTTAAATGGTCTACCAACGTATTTAGAGCTATTGATAAATTCTTTTAAAGGTTCTGTGATAGGCTTGAATGTATCTGTTAATTGCTGATGTGTATCTATTTCACCAGTTTTTATACTACGAAGCTTTTTCTTCAAGATATTTCTTGTTGCCACCAAGTCTTTATCAGGTCAGTTTAACAGCTATCATGTCAGTTTATCAGGTACCAGATCAGCTTATCAGGTCAATTTAACAGCTATCAGGTCAGTTTATCAGGTATCAGACCACCTTATCAGGTCAGTTTAACAGGTATCAGACCAGCTTATCAGGTCAGTTTAACAGGTATCAGCTAAGTTTATCAGGTATCAGATCATCTTATCAGGTCAGTTTAACAGGTATCAGGTCAGTTTATCAGGTATCAGATCTGCTTATCTGATCAGTTACAATAATCACATGTATAAAGTTTGAAGTCAGATTAAATACTGCAGGGTGCATTTGATGAACAGTAAATTATATTATGATGAAGTAATCAAATGACTTTCTATAACGACCATTGTTTAGTTCATTATCTTTACTTATCACCAAAAATCCGTATTTTTCCTTCCAACATTCTCTACAAATTCGTTGAAACATTTCAAAGTTCATGTCGCTGGCAACGTGATCATCATATACATGTTTCATATTTGTCGCATCTTATTTAAACATAATAATTACATTAGCTTTATCTCTTATCAAATGTTTTGGAATCCGCGTGTAAGTTTGACACAAGTAAAATGAGTCTACGTTCTTATGACGACCCATACAAAAATATGCACGTATATTGTTTTGCTTTTCACATGCAACATCATCAAAAATCATAATTGAATTGCTTTTAGCAAAGATTTTGAGTACAAGTAAATATTTTCAAACTTGAGACCATTAAGACTTTCCAGCAAACTAATCATTATGTTAGTTTTCCCACAATTTGAAGGACCAACTATTAATGCTCGAATAGAATTCGGTAACAAGGAACTATATCTTATTTTTTTACTGTCATTTGAACAAATATCAGCATTACGAACTAAAATATTTTTATGTTGTTTTATGAAGCGTATTTTAATAACTACTTGCTAAACTTGCAAACAATATCTTCTATTGTAGATTAAATTAATATGGTTGTACTTTATAACAAAAGTTTTAGTCACAAACAAACTATCGTTGGAGAAGGTTTACTAAATAAAGCAATAAATTCTCTACCTTTTGAATTACATCTTCCTGGATACTAGTATTGTGGACCTGGCACAATTGTAATCTTGTTTAGCGTTTAGATAGAGGAGATAAAGGAATTAACTTATTGGATGCTGCTTGCAAAAATCACGATATTGCTTACTCGAAAAATAAAGACTTAAACAGCAGACATCAAGCTGACAAAATTCTTGAAAATAAGGCTTGGGAAAGAGTTCTTTCAAAAGGTAGTGATCTTGCAGAAAAAACATTTTCTTATATAGTCACCAACGCAATGAAGGCAAAAACTAAGCTTGGTATTGGTGTTGAAGCAAAGAAAAGGAATACAGTGAAAAGACCATCACCACGAATTCGTATAAATGACAAAAATCTGTTTCATAAAACAATTAAATCAGCAACAAAGATATTGAAGAAGGAAAAAACACAAGATATTAAGATTCAGCCATTAAGATTGCTCGTAAAGCTATCAGTAAATCTCTTAAGGGGAAAAAGCTCGTGTTATAATACCGCGTATTATAAATGTTCAAAAAATTTGTGGTTTTTTGCCCATAATATAGATTCTAACTGCTCTAGGTGCACTTGGTAGTATAGCAACTGGAGGTGCCGCTAGAGCTAAAGCTGTAAATGCAACAAAGAATGCAAAAAAACAACTTGAGGAAGCCACCAGACACAATAAGGCAATGGAGTCTATTGCTGTGGGAGAAGGAGTGTACATTAAACCATATAAAAACGGTTATGGACTTGTTTGTAAAGATCATTCAAAAAACTATTAGAAATGCTACCCAACAGACCATTATCAGAATTTGATCTAAGAAAATTTTCAAAATTTATTCCACAATTTAGAGGAGTTTATATGTTGCATTCACTACCAAAACGACCAAAGACTGTAGAGTGTGGAATAATCAATTTGGATTTATCAACAGGCCCAGGTACTCATTGGGTATCATACTATAGAAACAAGAATGAAAAACAATATTTCGACAGCTTTGGAAATTTACAACCTCCTCTAGAATTAATCAAATATTTAGGGAGAAATATTCAATACAACTACAATCAATATCAAAACTTTAATACATATAATTGTGGTCACTTATGTTTGAAATTTCTTTATGATATAACCAAAGATATTAAATAAAACACAATCATATATATTTATATACATACATATTAAAAAAAATTTTCTTTATTATTATTATTATTTTTTTTTTCTTGTTAATTACAAAATATATGAACATAACATATTTTTTACTGCCAAACGGGGTACTGGGAGTTTGGTATTAAAAACTCATTCATCTCGCTTTCTAAGATCAGGTTTCGCTCTCGTTTTCTTTCTAGTCGATATTTATTATTCGAAAGATCTTCTAATTCTACATTGGTCAATGCATTGTATCGGTTGGGGAGAAACATTATGTGGTTTTCCAGCTCAAGTTGAACTATTTCCCCATACTTTGTTGTTACCCGCTTTGCACGTACGATAGTGTGTTAGGATAATTCATCTAGATCCTTTATATGGATTAAGGATTTTGTATTGTACGAATTAAATTTTTCCAGTAGATCCATTGCGGTAGAAATTTTTCAGAACTTTTATTGCAAACTAATCTCGATTTTAGCTTTCTAGACTGTAAGAAGCTTAACAGAAAATCATTATACAATGATTTTTTTGTTTTATTTTTGACAAAAGACGAAGTGAGGAAAAATTAAATATATATAAGTATTTAAGACTAAGTAGTTGAAAAAGGATAGAGAGATGTCATATATACGTATTCATTTTTTTTGAGTCGAATTTTAAATTATTTTCTGGACTAAAAACGCTGACATCGTTTTTTTTTTTAATTTCATAACATACACCTTAGTACTGGTTCGTTGAAAACAATTATTAGTAGAGAACTAACAGTCAAAAAGATCGGAAGTAAATTTTAGTAATAGTATAAAATATTTCATAAAACCATGAGTGACATCAGAAACAAGCTCGCACAATTCTTAGTTGATTTTGAGAGATGTGTAATTACGAACACATGGAAATGGTGAAAATGTTCCTCGATATGTTGAATGAAAATGATGATTTTGGTATAATGGAAGATGAGGACAAGGACGATGGTCACTTTAAGTCTTGTCCATGTAGCCATCCAGATTGTGAGGAGGGGCCAGATACCTGCCGGTGCTCCGTATTTTACTTAAGAAAAATGATGATAATTCATTTAATTAATTTATATTATGCAATATTTCGATGAAACTAAATAATAAATCATCAAACAAAATAAAACAAATTCTGAATGTTTTTTAATTTTAAATATATTTGTACAATTTTTTTGTTTATTTCTCTTAACAATACAACAATTTTTTTACTTATTAATAGATTTAACTACTTAAATAAATATAAAAATTATTACTTAAAAATAGGGATACAGTTATAGCATTGCTTCTTCCTCTTCTAGTCTTGAAATTTCCCACAGTAGCATGTCAAGTTCATAATCAGGATTAGTTTCCTCGATTCGAAAATGATAACATGCATATGTACTCATCTTATCACTTCTTATTTTTCTTTTATCGTCTGCATAATTTAATACTACTTTATTTATTTCATTTGTATAAATTTGATGAATTTTTGATTTAAATGTTAGCATATCATCATACACAGTCGACTTATTGAATAAGCAATTTCTATATGAAGCTATACTATAATTATTAAGAATGCACTTTTTTACTCTTTTCGATTTTTTAATATCACTTTGATGTTGCACACTAAAAGAGTACATTTTTGATCGCAATCCTACAAATTCCTTCATTACCTTTCCACAATTCTCATCCTTCATCATACCCAATACCTTTTTGTTTACCAGAGGAAATCCATATACATTGTCTTTTGGGTAATCTGATGTATCAAACTTATGGTCGAGGTCAGTTTTTATGTCAGCATAAAAGTCTTCTGTTTTTACTGTGTAAATGAAAGAGTCAGTATCCATATAATTCAGTGATAAGTTTGACTTGAATTTGGGTTGCATGTACCCATAATGGAAATCATACATTTTCCATTTGGAAAGCTCTAATACACAAAATCCTAAATATATAGGCTTATTGTAATAGGTTTTCACTCTATTCATTTCAATCGCTACTATATTCTCAGAAAATATTGACAAACTATGAAAATTAGGTTTAGATATCCAATCTTGAGCTCCTAAATGATTACAGTTTGTCCTTTTCCAGTTCGTAACTATTCGTACATCTTTTCTCTTTTCCACATTCTCCATAGTTTTACCGTATACTGCACTATTTAACAATTTGAAAAAAAATTTTTCAAAAGTATTTTTTGCAGTTGCTCTATGTTTGGTATTCAAGTCTATATAACTTTTCAACCAGGTTGATTGCTTATAGGTGAGAATTCGATGCACTTTCTTTAGAACTAGACCATACTGTAAACATTGTTTAAGAACTCTATAATGAGTGACATATGTTTGTTTTGTTGAAAAATCTGCAACTAATTTAATGTGCTTTGTTTGCAAAATTTTCTTATTTTCTGGACAGAAAGGTAGGTCATTGTGAGAGTCATGCAAATGAGAAGGACAGTCTAAAGTAACTTCATAGACATATCCATCACTTGAATTATCATCTATGGTTTTAGGATCCAGATTTAGCTCTTCAGCTGACAGCCATCTGAATCCACCATAAGGTAAATACTCAGACATAGCCCAACCGTAGAGGTTATTTGCGTCTAAATACACAATAAATTCTGAGCGCTTTTCTCTATCGAAATCAGGTAAATATTTGTTGTTAGCCTTTGAATATCGGTTACTGCATTGTACAAGTCCACCACGTATTCCTTTCTTGAAGAAATTGTACATATCTATGTCCGTCAAAAGCTCTAGTTCTATATTTGTGTATTTTGGCATAGCATCCCACGATAGTCCTGGTGCAGTGTAGTATTGACATGGATCGAAGTGGTAGATGTTCTTGCAAACCTTTCTAAAACTTTCAAATATATCTGCAAGTAAGAGCACATCCGTTTTTAAATATAGTTCCATGTAATCTTGCAAGGTCTTGCAGCGGAAAGCATTCCAAACTTCTTTTGCATGCTCATAGTCTTCAATCGAGCACTCCTTATTATTGAGATGGTTGAAGAAATTTTCCCTTGCTGGAAGTTCACCAACATTCAATTTTTCAAAAGAATTAAGAAAATTATAGGGAAAGACACCTTTTCTTCTCACAAGATCAACCTCTTTTTTGTTTTAAATTGTCTTTTAATGATGTGAAAGTCTTGTTCTGAAAGATTATTAGCTAAAGATTCTAACCTTTCAGGCATAAAGCGTATTGTGTCTAAAAATCTAAGTTCAAGGTTGTAGTTGTCGGTCATTTTTGAAAATCTAGATAGTGATATGTATAATTCTTTGTTGAGCGGAAGGACTTTTATGTTGTCAGATTTTTTACCTAACTCTTTAACAAAAAGATGAGCGTCATAAGATGAATAATTGTGGAAATAGATTGGTATACATTTTGGAATTTGAAATTTTAAATTGCATCTATTATGAGCTGCTCCTCTAAATTTACCACTTATGTGGCAGTGATCTCGCACTCTATCATTGCCTAGATATTTATGACAAATATGACAATTTATCGCATTTCGAAAATTAAAATTTTCGAAAGGAGTTAAAGCATCCATTTCCTTTTTATTTACTAGATATTCATTATAAATATCTTCACAATCTTCAATCAAATTGTCTACAAACTTTTTTGCTGCATCCCTCCCCGTATATAATTTAAACTTATCTAAACTATCATTATGCTTACATTTAATATAACAACTAAAAGCACAAGGAATGTGCTTTTTGCGATACCTACTTTTGTCACTTACTCTAATATTAACCTCCTCCAGTATGCATTCAAAGTCTGCATACACAACAAATGGTACATCCATTTGTCGTTGGTGGTCTTTAAACTGCAACACGGCATTTTCCTCAGACGGCAGCTCCGCAACAATTTTCCCACATTCTTCTTTATGTCGCTCTAACGTCCTCTCATTGTGGGTGTATTGGAGGCAGCTATTACAGAAGACAAGTTTTTTGCAGTGCTTGGTAGTCTGAGATTTTAAAAGTCTGTGGAAAGAAAAAAGTTATAAGAATATATATTAATATATTTACGTAAATAAATGTATGTTTTATTACTTACTTTGATATATTTGCTATAAGAATATATTGCTGATATCCTTCAGCATTTTCTAATAATAACAAATTAATATGTCTAGCTTTTTCATTCTTGGTGTTATAGAATGGTCCAACAATCTCATTGCTTTCATCATTGTATCCGAACACATTGACGCTAGTATTTGGATTGCTTTCTTCAAATATCCTGATACTTTTTAACGCCAACGGAAACTTTAAATTTTTTAAATCAATCTCAATTCCGTTTTGCAAACATATGATATCAGCGCTGATGTCTGCAATGTTGCATGAGCAGCAACGTTGTGGTCTTTTAATATCAGATGTATCCAGTGCAGATACTATTGCCCATTTAAAACAATAAATGTCATTATTTTTAACATTTATACATGCCTTTTTACTTTTTAATTTCTCCGGCGTACTTATCCAGTTCGATCCTCTCACCAAAGATGACTTATTTATAGCGATTTCGAGGCGAACAATTCTAATTAAAGTCCATCCTGAATCCCGTTCTTGAAATTCAGACATTTTGTTTTGGATTCTTGAAATTGCTTTGCCATAATTTCCTCAACATCATCTCCAATGCACAGAAGATCCATCTTTGCCCGGTGAGAAAGAGTACACAATTCCATATCATCGGTTATAATTTTAATATACTCTCCAATAAGAATAACATTAAATTTAATAATGCTGTGTACGGCAAGACTATTTTCAAGTCTTTCTTTGATGATATGTTTATTATCCACAATAACATCTTCAAATAAAATACAATCTTTATTTACTGGAACTCCAAATGTTGTAATATTATTTTTAAAGCACTATTTATTATATAATATTTGCATTCATTTGGAGCTTGAGACAGTAGATCATCCGCAGAATTTGAGATATCCATTTCCACTTCATTATTTTGTGTATTTGCCTGATCATGTGGAATAACTTGACTTATATCCATGTCTTGAGAAGGATTATCTACGGGCAAATAGCTTGGGAAATAATTAGGCATATTATTTTGCTGCAACTGTATAGGTACGCTATATTCAATGGGATATGGAATTTCCATAGGTGCTGTGAATTGGTTGGTTGACACTGGATACGGATATAAAGGATACGCTGGTACCTGCACTGGATACTGATACTGCACTGGATACTGATACTGCAAATTGTTGTGGACCATTGAGTTGTATGCATATGTTGAGGGTTGTATGGACTGTGGGATTTGTTGATATGTTGCTATGGGGTTGCACGCAGATGTTGGGGGTTGTATCGACTGTTGCACTTGTTGTGGTTGAACATGACTTTTGCAATGTTCTAAATAAGATTTTTGGTATTTATATACCTTATTACAGATATTGCACTTGAAAATTGATGAACTCATTTTTTTTATATTTTGATTTACACTTATAAAAATTATTATGTTTCTAGTGTACTTTTTTATTAAAAAAATATATTGATTGCTTGAATAACAAGTAATATTACAAGGATTTTTATATATATATTTAAACTCTGTCTTTGCTTAAATTATATGACACACTCTTATTTTTTGATATACAAATAATATGTTTTTTGACATACAAGGAATTTTTTAATAGTCACGACTTGTTACTTTTAGATACAAAAATGTACTGAATTCTATCCTAAAAAATTTAGATTAATAAAAATTCGTGAAAATTTTGTTTATGTATAGTACGCTTCATTCCAACAAAGTAGCTTTGCGTTACTTTGCAAAAGTAGCGTATCTGCTGATAGAAACGGTTAAGATTAAAAAATTAGAAAAGAAACTGCTACGTGGACAAAACATTGTGGTATATGATATACACAGAATGCCGAGGCATGCTTATGCATGCCTCTACAATACAAAATGTTTAAGGGAATGAAACTGCTACGTAGACAATATTTATGTAAACAAAAATTTTGATAAGTGATATCTACAGAGTACAGAGACATGCTTGTGCATGCAGACACGTTACAAAGTTTTGAAAGGAATGTGATATATACAGAGTACGGGGACATGCTTATGCATGCCTCTACGATACAAAATGTTTACGGGAGTGAGAGTGCTAAGTGGACAAAATTTATGTTAACAAACATTATGATATGTGATATACACAGAATACGGAGGCATGCTTATGCATGCAGATACGTCACAAAATTTTTTTGCAAAAGAAACTGCTACGTGGACAAAACATTGTGGTATCTGATAAACTACAAAAATTTTGTAGCTTCACAAGTTTTCAAAGCAAAATTATCAAATTTTGAAGTTGAGCTTTTATTTATACAATGAAGCCCTTCTGGTACACACCATTATATCGGAGACTTCAGCGTCACCATTTGAAGGAGTATTTTAGAAAAGCCAGACAGGAAGAGTTCGAGAAACATCTTGAAGGAGATGAGGAACTTTTGTTAGAGCTGTCATCGCAGCCAACATCTGCACCTGAGATATCAAATCCTTCGAATGCAGAATACGATGATATGCTAACAGGCGATGAGGATGACTTTTTAGCGGTGTCTTCGCAGCCAACATCTGCACCTGAGACATCAAATCCTTCGAATGCAGAATACGATGATATGCTAACAGGCGATGAGGATCACTTTTTAGCGCTGTCTTCGCTGCCAACCACAACAGACCATCGAAGAGAGGTAGCAATCAAACCTCAAATAGAAATATTGAGTGTTGAAATACTATCAAAAATAGATATACCTCTTTTTCTTGTGATGTATGGAGACGATCAATTGTTGTTAGAGGCATCGGATGTAGTAGAGGCAACTTTAAATTGAGGTATAAATAAAATTATATGCATAATTTGATACATATTACATATTAATAAAAATTAAAACAATGCATATGTTTAAACAATGGTTCATTCATTCATTCAAATGGTCAAGGGAATATTTGGGCACAAAGAATAAACGCTTACTATTTGTTTGTATGTATGTGCGTAAATGAAATAAATTTGTAGATATTTATGTACGCATGAATATGTACATCACATCATCACATTTTATATTGACCAGGAAAGCAAAAAAGCGGACTGTCATACAGACTCACAAATCGTCACACACACAGACTGTCTGGCAGCCAGACATTCCAATCGCCACCCAGAACACAAACGACACACACACTTTAACATAGCATAAATATTCATATTCTACAAAATACAGAAATCGCACCACCATCCAGATCTCCAAATAAATTCCATCGATGATCGTCATGTATAAAATAAACAAAACATCAGTTTCAATATTTATGCAATAGTAATTTTATTTTTTTTTCACAACGTCTTCAAGATCAGAATAATCAAATTATTCCTCCAGACTCAAGCATTGCAAGCAAAAAAGTAAAAAAAAAAACACTGAATTGCTGGACGACAAATCTTAAGTAAACACACCAAATTTTAATAAGCAAAAAATTAAAAGAAAAAATCTCACTCCAGCAAGAAGGAACGAACCACAAACATTAAGGGTATCCATATATAACTACTACACTTTTTAAATAGTGTAATTCCTAAAAATGCTTCTAAATTTTTTTATTCACCAGGCGTACACAATATAAATGGACAGACAGAAATTTCCACGCTCACATACAGACGGACATGTATATTCAAGGTCACATATGGACGGACATGTATTCTCAAGGTCACATATGGACAGACACAAATTCCCACGCCTACCCCAACATTATATTTAAAAAACAACAATGTGAACGCCCCTATTAAACCGTGGGAAAAATACACACACGAACACACACAAAATGAAATTTGAGAATTTTGTGAAATTTGAGAATTTTGGCAATTAAAATTGAAAAATTTCCAATTTAATTGCTGAAATTTAATATTTTTAATGGTCCTAGCACATACAGTTCCCTACTACTTTCAATTTAGAAATAAACAAGAAAATAATTGGTTTTTGGTGTTAATTTTGCGTCGAGAAATAGGTGTAAGCTTCCCAGCTCCAGAACCGTCCGTCCTTCTGAATTTCAATACCACTCGATGTCAGCTCATTTCCAATCCATCAGTCCAAGAACGAAGTCTCTAGCTCTTCTGGGGGCTTGGGAAAACCGATTTCACGTACAGACAGACGGACATCACTCCAGTCATCGCTATTCATAAGGATTCAGAATATATATAATTTATAGGGTCGCATATTAATATCGAAGAAATTACACGCGGAATGACAATATACCCTTTCACTTTTTTGTGAAGGGTATAAGAAATAAAAAAAACATACATAGTACATGAAAGTGACCAAAATGTTTAGAATTAATTTAGATTTTTCCTTAAAAAAAAAAAGATTTTACATACAAAAAAGTGTAAGTAAAATGAGCTAATGAACAATATGAAGTGCTCAACATATTTATTGCACACTTGATAAAATTATGAGGTGCAATAATTTTTTAATTTTTTGCTCTCTTGTTCTCTGCATTTACTGTTTAGTTATATTCCCATTCAAATATAATCAATATTTGCGTTTCAAAAATATGCAATATTGTACACTTTTTAACATTTTGCGCTCACTTTTAATATTTAGACAGCTTTCCATTTAACAGATTGGATCAGCTGACACATTTAGCTTACATATAAAGTTTCAACGTTCGCCTATTCCAACCTTTATTTACCCTACATTAACTTACGTAGTAACATTTTTTGCTTGGGACATATGATCCAATCTATACAACAAAAAATCTTATTAACAATAACAATTTTCTGCAGAAGATAATTACAGATACCACCACAAAAGTTCCATTGATGAATGCTCTAAGCAAACTAACCAATGTTTTTTGGTTTATTCGAACAAATAATTAAACATTCCCTTGAAGGCAACATAAAATATGTTTGACAACAAATTAAAGTATGATATTCGATGCGGTCTATATTCAGTTACGATCGAATCAAAAATTGGTATTCTAGAAAAAAACCTAATCGAAAAAACGAGAAGAAGAGTAAAGTATGTTTACACCAGCTGCTTTGTTATGAAACGTATGAAATAGAAACATTACAAATATAAAATTTTGCAAACATTGTAGTTGCTAAACTATAAAAAGTAAAGTTTTATGAATATATAGTAAGAAAAACATATATAAAAACTAAATATTGTGGTAACTATATTTAAATAAACGCATCAGATAAGTGAAGAAAGCGGCCAGATTATAAGCGAACGCCATTTGTGGCCAACCTATTCCAGTATGAGGAGTCCTGAAGCGCCGGAGTTAAATTTTCATTCGCTAAGCATCATTACAAAATAAAAATTTAGTTTAGAGAAGAAATGGAACCGATAGCAGCGGCGATGTTGTGGGAAGAGGAGTACAACCTGGTCCAGAATATTTTTAATATGCATACATTTGCAAGGAATTATTAAAATGTCATAGTTCCTTCCGTGCAACGTCAGTTTTTATTGGTGGCCCTATTGCGTTAAGTGCGTTTGCAACATCTTCCCAGAATGCCTGTACTTCTTCCTTGGAATGCTTATGAAATCCAGATGCAATACCATCCTTCGTTGCCATTATACTCACCAGCTTTTCTTTCAGCTAAGATGTTGTATTTGTTGACCTGCAATATATTATATATAGCTTTAAAGTAAAAAAAAATTAAATTTATTAGAAAACCAATTTATACCATTTTATACTCACATTTTATTTAATTATACACTTTTTAACCACAAAAACAAAAATGGAAAAATTGTCCGCTAGTACATACACAACTTAGAAAAACGTAGTTAGGATCGTAAAGGCCGGATAACGGATAAGGTTGGCACAATGAGTACTTTGTTAACGGATTGAAAATCAACTTTTTTATACATTTATATATATGTTTTTCAAAATAAGATTTAATTCAAGTACAAATTTTCAATGGAGTTAGACTATATTTTTGACCTTGTTTTAATTATTATTTTGCTTTACAAAGCTCGGATGTGCATCGAAAAAATAGATAGAGGCCGAAGGTGTTGCGTAAGGCCACTATATCAAGACCGCGACATTAATGGATTTTTTGTAGCAAACTTTGAACGGATGTTTAACGGTGATTCTGAGCAATTTAAGAAAACTGTAAGGATGCATAAAGTTAGGTTGGATTTACTTATTAATTTGGTAAAAGAAGTTTTATCTAAGAACTCCAACAGACTATCCATACATGCAAAATGTCGGCTTTTTCTGACACTGATACGTTTTTCTTTTTATTACTTTTCAACTATTAATTATAAATTTATAAAGTTATTTAGCTCATGGCGGCAATAATCAAATGTTTTCATCAGCATTTAAGATGGGACTTACGACCATGCGAAAAATTGTGTTGGAAGCATGTGATGTTCTTTGGAACACACTTGGTTTTGTGTATTTGTGGGTACACTTTAACACAATGTGGAACTTCCCAAACTGCGTTGGAGCCATTGGGGGTAAACACATTACCAAAACATGTCCACCGAATTCTGGCTCGCAGTTTTTTAACTATAAGGGCACCTACTCTATAGTTCTTTTAGTAGCTTGCGATGCGAACTATACGTTCACAAGTATCGGTCTTGGTGCATACGGATCTCAAAGTGATGGGGGGATTTTGTGGGATTCAGGATTTGAACAGAAGCTTTTCAATGGAGAAATGAATTTGCCTGAAGATTCCGTTTTGCCAGGAACAAGTTTAAAATTTCCATATTTTATGGTTGGCGATGCAGCGTTTCCATTAAGAAATATTTAATGAGACCATATCCAGGTTTGCAAACAGCCTTAACTGTAAATAGATCTGTTAATACATTTTGGATATAGGTGCAAACCTCTCTTACGAACGGGAAATATTTAACAAACGCTTATCACGAGCTCGTCGGGTTATTGAGTATACTTTTGGAATCCTTGTAGCCCGCTGGAGGATTTTGTTGTCTGCTTTACAAATGCAGCCATCATCAGGCGAAAAAATAGTGAAAGCTGCAGTTTTGCATAATTTTTTTAAAATGAACGATGGCACCTACTGCCCGCCTGATTACGTGGACCAATACGATGGAGATAATATAATTAATGGACTGTGGAGAAATAAAATTAGTGCTCCATTACAGAGACATGAATGTTGTCTAACAATGTATCAAAAGACGCATTCAAATTACGAGATGAGCTTATGCGCTATATCTTCTCACATCCTCTTTAATTTTCGCCACTTTCATATGCAAAAAAACACTTTGTTCCGATTTAAAAAAAATCAATGAAAGTCAAATTGGTATACAATTAACCGAGATAAGCTAACACAAACATTAAAAGCAAAACACCGCCAACATGTCAACAAAAACATCTTTTACTTCCTTAGTTACAAAAATGATTTTATTTATGTTTAAAATCCTATTATAAAACGATTTCAGGAAATATATTGCCTTTTTAATTTTTTAATAATATTAAAAAAGAAAGAAGAAAAAAATTAATTCACAGCTATCAAAACAACGAGTAAAAACCTTAAATTAATACTATATACATATACCTACATAACTAAAAATAAAATTTTTAAATAAAACAAAAAGAAGAATAAACTAAAAATGAATTCATAAAAAAATAGAAGGAAAAATAAAATTAGAACACCAAATTTAAAATTTCAATCTTCAGCCTATCCTGCTCCTCCTCTGAACGCTTTAACAAATAGGAGTCCAACAACTTTAAAAAGTCCGCATTACGACTTTTTTCGGCTGTATTCTCTTTGGCTGCAATTAAGTCACTTACTGCACCACATATTTGATGAAATTTTTCATGTACTTCCTCTTGTACTCTTTGTCGCTTTTCCGAGCGATTTAGGTTTTTCGTGGACGGCATTTCTTCCTCCGTTGAAAAATTTAAACTACATTCCTTCAAACAACATATATTTTTCATGTTTTTCTGTTTCCTCCAGTGATCTTTCTTGTGCAGATAATGGCCAACTCATTTTGGAAATTGTCCTGAAAACAAAAAATTTTTTGAAATGTACATATATATACTTTAAATACAATGAAAACCAACCTGCGAGTTGTAACACACTTCTGCAAAAACGACAAGGCATCTGTATAACACCACTTACGGTTTTCGTCCGCTCCGCTGCAGCTCTAGATTTCGGCATAGCTGACACCGTTTCTCTGACGTACCTATCGCGGAAAGATCTCAAACGACTTTGGCACTGCTCCACTAAAAATTTTGTAGAAAAGACCTCAATTGCCATGCAATATTAATTACCTGGTACGCTTGTAGCGGTAGACACAGAAGCCCATGACTTTTCTTTTTTTAATTTGTTGCGATAATCGTGTTCGCTTTTATCGAAAAGGCACGGATGCAATTGAACAGCTTCGATTAATTTAAATTCCATATTGTTTGTATTATTTTTTCTAAAACACCACCAACACTTTATAAAACCGTGTGAATTTGAATTCTTTGAAACCAACTGTCTGTTGACAAGCTGTTAAAGTACTCAACGTATATTAAAAGAGGCCGAACTTTGTACTTTGCGTTGACGGAGAAGTATTGTATGTGACAAAGTTTATAAGCAACCGTGTATTTCAACTTAGCTGTCTGGGAACGAAACGCAGAATACCAAAGTTGTCAAACTGATTAATTGATCCCTTAAAGCATTTATTAACTTTAACAATCGTTTGTGAATTGAGGGGATACTCTTTGGTTATATGTTACAAATATCTGGTAATATTTGGAGAATGCGCAGAAAAATAGAATTCGCATGTGATTGCTATGCACTTATTAATTCACTTTGTATAAGTATTTTCGTAATTAAATATGTTCATTTTCGAAATATAACCGAATTTCTATTCAACAGAATCGCAATGTAAAATGTCTTTTATAGAAACAAAAACACTTGCTATACAGCCTGTGAATTAACTGTTATAACAAGTACAGAAGTGTATGAATTTATTTACCTTCAGTGTGAACGTAATAGCCTCTCCACAATTTGTCACGTCTAAGAGGAACGAATAGAATTATGTGAAATGCGTTCACATTTACAACATCTACCATCATCACAGCTGACAAAAATATGATAAAAGACGCATACAATAAATTTACAATTTATGAATAATAGTTTTCAAATAATTATACATATGTACATATGTGCATGTATTATTTTAGAAGCGTTTTTTGAAAAATATATATATCCGAAATCATAATGAAGAGTTACTTTTATTTATGAACACAGAAATTGTAAGCAATGATAAATATTAACGAGATTAGTTATCATATTCTTGGTGATAACACAAATATTATTGAAAGATATTGAATGAAACAAAATGAGACAGAAATATTTGGTGAATATCTAGCAAGATGTACCTTTTTAGTACAATGTAAATACATATATATATATATATATATATATATATATATGTATATATATATATATATATATATATATATATATATATATATGTATATATATACATATATATGTATATATGTATATATATATATATATATATATATATATATATATATGTATATATATATATATATATATATATATATATATATTATATTATATATATATATATATATATATATATAAAAAGAAGTTGCATTGTGTTAGTAATTGATGTTCTCCAGAATGCCTGAACCGATTTGTTTCTGCAAAGTTTATATGAAAGGTGACGTCAATACTAAGGTTTTTATGTATATATGGTGTGTATGTGTGTTGGTTTATGAGTTGTAGCCACTTAGTGAACACTGCAATCATTTCGAAATATCTGAGTAATTATTTTGAAAAACTGAAATACAATTCGAAAACAGCTGTTCTGCTCTGCTGTGTAAGTTGAATAAAAACTGATGTTGACTTCCTTTGTGCCTAGGAATATATATCATCATGTCTTTCTGAGATTTTAACTAAATTAGAACAATTAGTCTATAAAAATATTAATATAGCAAAAATAAAATGTTCATAAAATAAACAAATCACATACAATTTGAGCTTGGGCTTGAGCTGCCAATGAAAATTGGAAAAACGTTTACATATACTTAAGTATAAAATTCAAACCAAAAAAGTTTGACTTAATGTATAATGGAACAAAAAAAATTCAGAAAAATGGGACATGAAGAAAATAATTAAATGGTAACACAGGTATCATAACACACAAGTGTTAACATCAGGTTGATACAGTTCTCGGATTGTTTTTCACAATAAAATTTGTTTAAATAGAAAACTGTTATCAGATTCAACTAAGCCACCTAAACAGTGGTGATAAACACAATATACACATGAGCACTGAAGATGAAAGTGTAGCGACTTTCGAAAACAGCTGTTCTGCTCTGCTGTGTAAGTTGAATAAAACTGATGTTGACTTCCTTTGTGACTAAGAATATTTATCATCATGTCTTTCTGAGATTTTAACTAAATTAGAACAATTAGCAAGTTTGTCTATTCCAACAGAATTTTTGAATTCGTTGGACTTACCAGGATTACCTCCGCATAATCTCCAATTGAAACTTGAATATTATGCTGCGCAATATCAAACAACCCCGTTTGTGTAATGATACAAAACTTGCTATTATAAAGTTGATGGCTTATATAATTGAAGTTACTACTGTAACTGGAAAATTCAAAGGCGAAGATGTATTCATTCCACGCATTCCAATGATTCCTTCTGATATACCATTTGAATGTAAACGACTTCAGTTTCCTGCTCGACTTGCGTTTGCGATTACCATTAAGGCGCATGGCCAATCCTTAGACATTTATGGAGTGAATTTAGAGTATTCAGCTTTCTCACATGGACAGTTGTATGTAATCTGTTCGCGCGTTCCCAAACCATCGGTTTTGTATATTTACACCGAAAATGGAAAAACCACAGAGCATTACAATATAAGCAGTTTATCACTGATTTAAATGAATTCGAATTAAGTTTTTTATTTTCTGTTTTGCACTACGATGTATGCCGGGGGTTCGCTAGTATACGTATATATATATATATATATATATATATATATATATGTATATATATATATATATATATATATATATATATGTATATATATATATATATATATATATATATATGTATATATATATATATATATATATATATATGTATATATATATATATATATATATATATATATACATATATATAGTAGTGTCTTACCGCTCGTCCGGTGCACACGCGCATCTCCTTAGGACAAATTAAAATACATTTGATAATTAGCAAAATAAACTTCACAACGTTATTTTAGTATTGTGCAATAGTGATCAATAGAAAAATAAAAACAAAACAAATCAACTTGAAAATACCAGAACTAAATGCTGTCGGGAACTTAACAAGTGCAGAATTAACACAATTAATACACAATCACAACAATTGAAATAATCAAAATCGAAACAAACCAAAACAATTAAACGCATCACACAATAACACTAACAATAAAACCAAAGGAATGTGAATGCAGTTGCGCTTGACAAAAAGAAAACAAAAGCATTAATATTAAAGGGGAAAAAAAATAATATCAACATCAGTGCTGGCCCTACAAACCAGTGTTGGCACTTCGACTCACGATGACCGGATCAGGGCTTTTACGGTCCCCCATGCGTATCATTGTGTTCAAGTCCTTATCTTTCTCTTAAATTAAAAGGCTTGTATTGTTGATGCTGTGTTGTTGATCACTGTTGGTGTTTAGTGATGAAGGCCTAACACTGATCACTAAATAACCTTTAAACAGTGACTAGCATAAAACTTTTTCTCTGTGTATTCTCCCATTTGTCTCCAGCGGTCGGATGTTTTCGCCTTATGTGAGACTCAGGTGTCTGAAAATGCTAATCCACAGGATTTTCACATACCTGGATACCACCAAAGAATATACACTATAAGAAGACGCATGTAGAACAAATCACGAAATTAAATTTTAAAATCTTTATTGGTGCCGGCGGTAAGGGAAAACACGAAGAAAAAAGCAGAAACCAACGTGTTGGATCGTAGGTCATCGAACATGTTTAAAAGTTGGTTTCATCAAATTTAACTTAAAGCTCCATTAACGAGACGCTAAACGCAAGCGTAAGCGCTTGCTGCACTGCGTTGCGTTTTTCAGGGCTCAATTAAGCATTTTCGCAATTTTCCATGTAGCAGATTGGATCAGCTGACGCGTTTGCGCAGCGTTGCGCAACGTCACGTCTCGCCAATTGGGCCTTTAAGGTACTGAGGGCATGGCGGAAAAAAACATAAGCAAAAAACACATGCAAACTTGTTTGAAGATCTTTACAGAAAATTATATTTGCATTTCAAAACATTGTTTATGATTGAGCTACAATATTAATGTGCGAGAGTAATTCTCTTTGGCTTTACATGATCAATGCAAGTGAGAAAAAATAAAACAATTTAATATCGGGGAGGAAATGCTGCGTAAAGATGTGTAACAGATCTAGAAGACATTTTAAATGTTTACGATATTTTATTCATTTAAGGGCGAATTTGGCGGGGAAAATTTTTAATTCCTGAAGAAGATTACACAAAAATCTTTATATATGCGTCCGTAACTTTGAAAGCTCATTCATTTGGATAAAAAACTAAAGGCGGTAGCAAATACCCTCTAATATAAAGATGTTGCACGCCATATATTACGAAAATTCAAAAATTTTTTGCTTCGAAACCAATGACTTATTTATTCTCTTTCTCAGGTTTTTTGCCAAGACAATTTTTGAGTAACTTAATATATTTGCTTACCACTGTTGCCATTTTAGCTATTTTCTCGTCAAATCTAGCGAGTTTTAAGATTTTTAGATAAAAAATAATTTATAATGAAAAATTGTTTATAGTAAAAACTTCATTCATAATAAAAATGTTAGTAGAAAAAATTTCAGAACAACTATGTTTGTATGGAAAAAAAATCTCTTCATAAAAAAAATTGCAATAAAAATCTTCAAATAGAAAATATTTTATAATCAAAATATTTTTGTAAAATATTGTATATACAGAAAAAATTTTTTTCATAACAACTCATTTTCTATTAAATATTCTATATCGATAATTTTTATATCGAAAAGTATGTGTATCAAAAAATTTTCCGTAGAAAATTTTTTATAAAAAATTTGCTTAACATAGAATAGAATACCTTTACATCGTAAGCATTCTTCATATTATCTAGTGCTCAGAAGGTTAAAGTTTTAAATCATTAGAAAAGGAAACTACTTTTATGTAATATGTTATATTGACAGTAAAGTAATTTAAATACTATGGATATTTTATTTTACTAAGTTGAAAGTAGTCCTCAAATATTTCATCAGATATTCCACATGTATTTAGGTATTAACACTTCGGTGCAAGTCGATATATATTTGTTTCTACACAAATAAAATACATATTATTTGCCCTACATTAATACAAACAATTGTTAAGTTCATTTTCTTATTCACATACATATATTTTTTAAGAAATAATACGTTTGAAGTCGTAAAGCAAAAATGCGCACAGTTGGACGAAAGAGATTCTAAGTAAATGGTTTTGGTTATGGACGAAATGATCATAAGAAAAGAGTTAAGCTATAATCAGAGTTTAGATATAATAGATGGATTCGAAACAACAGGTTTTTTAAGAACTAAAGTATTGGTACTCATGTGCGTGTTTTTATGGTAAAAGCATTGGTTTCTAACTGGAGTATAATGTGAAAAAATTCGCGTGAGATTCGCAACGCAATTTTATAGCAGAACTGTTACAGCTGCTATTAAATCAATAAGCAAAACTACACAATTTAAGAGCTGTTTCGCAGAAGTGGCCCTTTCAACTTCTCAGTTTGTGGAAGAAATTGGTAAGATTTTCGATTGTCTTAGTAGTGGTTCCCTTTATGGCAATAACTGCTACAGATCTGCAGTTCAAGTTAACAATGAACCTTACAAATCTATAAAAAAGTGTATAAAATATCTGGATGACGCATAGTGAACGGTCCCCATACTAAAAGTGGAAAAAAATCGAAGGAGTTATGGTACCTTAATGTAATTTTTGACACATATCTCTCTTGGCTTACTATTTGCGAAATTTAATTAAAATTTTCAGAAATCCTTTTATTTTTCCGGTGCGGGGACAATGAAATACCGAAAATTCCCCCATTTAAGCAATTATAATTTTTTTGAATTTTAATCTATTATTTCACAAACAAAATGATATAGCGTGATAGTTTTCTTATGAAATATAACAAATTACTAATTATTTAGGGTTGCCGTGTACCTTTTTTAATATAACAATATTTTAAACTTTTTAGTATTTTTTACAATTTTGAAAACAACCATTGGTATTCAAATAACATTATATGAATAGGGTTGCCAAATTGACAACACTAAATATTTCAAAATTAAATTATTATTTCAGATAAAGAACATATCTATATTAAGATGAATAATAAAATAACAAACAAATTCAAATAACATACAATTGTAAACAATTCCTTAATCACTAAAATAAGTTTCTGAATCTTAATTGGTGTTAAAAGATTCATCTACTATTATGTAATTACTAAATTCTTGATAATTGTAGAAAGAGCTGCTTGTATTTATTGTATTTCTATTAGATGAAATTAATGGATTAGAAGAAATCAGGAGTTTATTCATTAAATCTTGATTACAATTTCTCTGCTATTTTTTCGAGACGTGAGCTGTTCTTTCTAATTGTTTTGTGTAGACATTCTAAAGCATCTCTAAAATAAGCCAAGAAAATATTTAAAACAATATTTTTTCATACAGGTATTTAAATATTACCAATAGGTAAATATTTTATACTTATACAACCATGAATGAGAAGTTTATGCAACGTTGATGGCATATAATACCAATCATAGTTATTTAAATATATTTCTCGAGTTTCCTCCGTTCCAGAGTATACTGTTTTTAAGATTAAATTCAAATTATATATAAATTTTTCATCAACTCGGGTAATCTTGGACGTTTTTTTGAATTCGTTAAAAAAATTTCGAGCTGTATTGCCATCATTGCTAGTGCCAAAATTAGAATTATATCTGCCATAAAATTATATCTGCCATAAAATTAATTCTCTTATCTATTGGAACATTAATAATATGTAGCATTTCTAACATGTATCTACGTTTATAATTATTCTCTGTATTTAAAATTGAGACATTATTAAAATCTGGAAAATGATTAAAATTTACACAGTGAGATACTAATGCTGTTTTTTGTGAAGAAATATTGTTTATATATTTTTGATCTGTTCTTCCAGGTCAGACCTTAAACCCTATCTACTCTCTTGCAGATGATAGGAGCCTATGCCAGTCATATGCTTTCGATAATAGGCCGACATCGTCAGAGATCGGGGCGAGGAGGTATAATATGAATGTTGCGCTCAACTGTGATCTCAACAAAATTGTTTAATGGGGTCGCATAAACAGGGTAAATTTCAATGCCGCAAGACACAATGCTGCTTGCTTACACATCGACGCAAGCCCGATCACGCTGCTTCACCTGTATACATGGGTGGTATAGATACTGAGGAATCAGAAGCTCTTGATGTTCTTGACATGAAAATTCAGTGCGACGCACAGTGGAAAATTTTAGTCCATATCGGATCAAAAATCTGTAACTTTTTTGTTCTTAGAGATAGAGTTCTGAAATTTTACAAGAATAGTCTTCAATATATTTGCTATTATTCTATAAGATATGAGCCAAATTAAACCAGAGTTTATTTCAGAATAAAGGTAAGAAGTTTATTTTTTTTGCATATAGAGATGACTTGTACATGTACAAAATAGTGACTTTAACTTTAAATAAACTTCATTAATTTGTAATCTTATAAAATTAAATTTTATAAAATGTAATTTACATATTCGATGTATATTGTTAACAATAACTAAATAATACAATAAAAAATAAACTTAAAAACATTTTGTTGGGTATAAAATAATACCTTAACCTTGACATTTTCTTCTTAAAAATCGCTATATTGTGGTTACTTCATCAGTTTAATCCAAATCTTTTGCAAGTTTGGCGGATGGTTTTCTTATACTTGTTACATATGGATCAGAGGTGTAAAGAAGTCTGTTGAAAACATCTTCTTTTGTGGTTGATCACGAACATTTTCAAGAGTGATGTAAACGATAATTTTTGTAGTCTTTATTGCGCGACTCTTGTGCGTCTTCGGACAGCTGACCAATAGGCAACACTGCAAAATGTTTTATAATGCTTTCTCGATGTGTCAATATTTTGTGGACAGATGATGGCACATGATATCAACTGTATATTTTTATATACAATCTTGCTGTTTCCATTGCATATTCGCTAAATTTTCCAGGGTCTATTATTAAATCAGACAATAAAGCTTGGAGAATTGTGTGAAACCTTTTATTACTTCTTCATCTACTCCACTTATATCAGCAGATCGCGAAAAATTAAAAAGAAATCTTATAACGGTATGACCATCATTGCTGCTACCACAGCTTTTTTATATAGTTCACTATAAATTTTCTTCAGAAAGTTGATAATATTTTTCAACAAAAACATTAATACTTTGTGTAAGTTAACACGGTCTTCATGATACATATATTTTTACGATAAATTATTTTCTCCCAACTCGCGATTTCTCTCTTTTATGTTTAATCAATTATCATTTTCAATTTAGTATTAACTTGTCTATCGTGTAATAAGCAATCCTCATCAGAAAGGAAAGCGAAAGTTAAATGTTAAATGTTAAATGTTTATGAACAAATTTGTGATTAATAATCAATCAAATTTTATAAAATTTACTTTAACTGGCGCCCAACGTGGGGCTGCTGAGGCAAGAACACAACATTAAATATTGTAATTACAAAATAAATTGGAAATAAATAAATTGAACAATTCAAAGATGAACCAATGCAAAAATTGTTTAAAGAATTTAAAATAAATTAATAATTATTCAGTTTCAATGCAAAAACGTGTGTAAAAAAATTAATGTGAAAATATATTGAAAACCATGTGCTAAGCAGCAACCTAAATCAGTTTACCTGACACCAGACAACCACTCTTAAGAAACTGTGTGAATTTAATTAAAATATAAATTTAAGGCGTAAATTAAAAAATTTAGAACAATAATTTTTCCAACATGAATAAATAATTAAAGCGATAAACTGAAACATAAAACAAATAAAGCTAATTAAATAAATAACTCCAATTTGTCTAAATGAAGAGACTAGTAGCAAATATAAACTAAAAAAGTAATAAATGTAAAACCTAATATTAATAATAATTCGCAATTTAAAAATTATACTTTTTAAAACAAATAACAGACTAAATAGGAAAATTTATAAATGATAAATGGAATGCAAAAAATTATAAAACAGTTTAAAACCAGAAACCTGTTTGTAATATTATAAAAAACAACAATAAAAACCGACAAAAATTCTGCGATAAAAAAAGGGTTTAACAAATACCGCTATTTAGTAAAAAAAAAAAGTTCAAGCTAAAATTTTTCAAGTAGAGTAATATGGATAACAAAATAAATTAAAATTGGTAAATTGAGAGCTAAGAAAGTGGAGCCTAAAAAACTTGTAAAGAGTTCTGCTTAATAAGAGATCCTGAATGAAACCTGTCAGTACATACTTAGTAATTTAAGAATTAAGAGCATTAAATAAATGTTTTTTCATTAACAATACATTTAAAAAAGGAGACTAATTACATTATCGTACAAATGTATTAACTAAACAATATTTATAATTTGATAAACTATCATTATTATATTTACTAACAGATTATTTACTCGTATTGTTAAATATTATTTATCTGTTTAAAACCTAAATTTTCTGGCTAAAAAGCGAATATTAATGAGCTATTTTTTATTAAAGATTTAAAAGAGGTAAAAAATTATTTATTTTAATTTAATCATTTTCTAACGATATGTAAAGTAATTTTTGTTTCCATTCCACTAATATTGTAAAGACTAGTAATTATTATTATAATTAAAAAACTATTTTTTATAAGATTCAACAATTAAAAAAGCAACTACTTTACTTATTATTATATTTATATTTCTGACTGAAATTGGTAATTAATATAAACAGAATTTAAAACAATAAACAATTTTTTGAAAACATATTTTTTGTCCTTATGAGCATCGATAAATTGATAGCAGATATAGAAAATTTTAGAATTAGCTCAGAGGGTAATCTTTCAGACTCTAAAAATATGGACGCCAATACCGTGCAAGCCTTGTTAAATACTGCCTTGACCCAGGCAACTGAACAAGCTCGTCGAAGTTTTCAGGACACAATAGACGATTTAACCAATAGATTATCTATCTTAGAAACTCCTATACAAGTCGAAGAATATAAGCCTATAATTATCAGGGTAGGAGTTAGGAGTTCTGAATCTCTAGATATAGTGCAATCTATTCCTGAATTCAGTGGAGATGCAACGAAGTATATGTCTTGGCGTCAGGCCGCAATAACTGCCCACAAGTTATATGAACCATACGAGGGCAGCTCCACTTATTATCAGGCTATAGATATTATAAGAAACAAAATCGTAGGAGCTGCAGACACTGTACTTAGCTCGTACAACACTGTGTTGAATTTTAAGGCAATTTTATCTAGGCTAGATTTTTCATTTGGAGATAACAGATCGATATTCACACTTGAGCAGGAATTGTCGACATTAAAACAAGGCTCTCGCGGCATTATTAATTTCTACGATGAAGTCGAGAAAAAATTGGCACTGATTTTAAACAAAGTAATTATGAGTAATGAGGGAAAGCCTGCATTAATTGAAGCGCTTGGTCAGAAATACAGGGAAAATGCATTACGTGTATTTATATCCGGGTTACGACGTCCAATGTCGGATGTGTTGTTTTCGTGCAGACCTCCGGACATGCCTTCTGCTCTAGCTCTTGCCCAAGAGCTTGAGACCAATCAGACAAGATATAATTTTGCAACAAGCTTTTGGAATAATTCAAGTCATAATTCACCTCAATATCTGGCTATTAGGGATCCTCATTTTCAAAATAATAGCTTTCCAAATTTACTACAATAGCAACCCATTCGACAACCTTATTCTCATATTAGAGTAATACAACAAAGTTTCATTTCTAACAATCAGTCGGACAATAGATACCAACCACCACAAAATCAAGCCTTTAATAGAAATAGCAATAGATTCGGCAATCCATTTTCTAATCCACATCAAAATGTTATTTCTAATGGGAAAGGAATGTATTATAATAACAATTATCGACGAAATGTTGAGCCGATGGATATCGATACTAGTAACCGTTTTAGCCAACAGCAACATAAACGATCAGCTGATAGTTTGCGTCAAAATGTCTCGAAATTCCAAAGAGTTAATCATTGAAATCAACATTATTCTGGGGAAAACTTTTTTTGTAATGACTATGACGAGCGATTTGATCCAAGCTTAGATCTTTTTCCACCGGAGCCTCAGCAGTCTTATATCCCAGAAGTTGAACTTCAAGAACAGAATATTCAGGAAGAGGTAAATTTTTTAGAACAAGGTTCCTTCTCCCGTACATAGAAAGACCGTTAGGAGGAAAAACGTTAAAAATATTAATCGATGCCGGTACATCTAAAAATTATATTAAGAATCTTCCGAACTTAAAATCAGTGAAACCACTTGATAAGCCCTTTTTAGTAAAATAAATCAATGGAAGTTCGAAAATTATTTCAAAATTTTTAGCCTATTTATTGGGCACAACTTCTCAATTTTTCATTTTACCAGACTTTACTACATTTGATGGAATAATTGGTTTTGACCTTTTAAATCAAGTTAGGGCGCAAATTGACTGCAAAGCAGGAATACTAAAGTTTGAAGATGGAGAAGAAAAATTGTTATTTTTTTACTGTAATGAAGGTAATAACTTAGTTAGTCATGGAATTTGTGATGCACCGCCTGTGTTAATAGAGAAACTCGGAAATCTTCTAGAGGCTCACGAAAGAGTTTTTTCTGACCCAGTAGAGTCGATTCCCTTTGTAACTAAGGTTGTAGCCACTATTAGAACTGAGGACCAGGAGCCAGTATATTCAAAGTCATATCCGTATCCATTGTCATTGAATGAGTTTGTTAATACCGAGCTAGCGGATCTTATGAAAAATGGAATAATCAGACCTTCTCGCTCTCCATATAATAATCCTATATGGATAGTTGATAAGAAAGGTTTCGATGAGTCCGAGAAGCCGAAGAAAAGGCTTTTAATTGATTTTAGAAAGTTATATTCAAAAACTACAAGCGATCGGTACCCAATACCCGACACATCGACTATTTTGTCGAATCTAGGAAAATCTGCTTGCTTTACTACCCTAGACTTAAAATCCGGATTCCATCAAATGCTCTTAGGGAAATTTGAATTTTGTCGGCTCCCGTTTGGGTTAAAGAATGCTCCAAGCATTTTCCAGCGAACAATAGATGATATCTTACGTGAAGAAATTGGAAAAACCTGCCACGTATATATCGATGACATCATCATCTTCTCGTCATCAGCTAAACAGCATTTGTCTGACATTGACAAAATCCTTCAAAGGCTTTACAGGGCAAATATGAAAGTTTCAAGGGAGAAGTCAAGGTTCTTTAAAAATTCTGTAGAGTTTTTAGGTTTTGTAGTTTCAAAGGATGGTATTAGGACCTGTAAAAAAAAGTCAATGATATCATAAATTATGAGGTTCCCAAAACATTGCGAAGTCTGAGGTCATTTTTAGGGTTAGCAGGCTATTACCGCCGTTTTGTGAAAGATTATGCAGTGATAACAAAACCCCTCACAAAATATCTTCGGGGAGAGAATGGCAACGTGTCAGCAAGGTGCTCTCGAAATATTAAAGTTTGTCTTGACGAAGAGGCACTTGCCGCATTTGAGAGAATAAAACATATATTGGCTTCAGAACATGTCTTGTTACTCCATCCAAATTTTAACGAACCATTTGAACTTTCCACCGATGCTTCGTCCAGCGCAATTGGTGCTGTGGTGACGCAGTATGGCAGACCTATAATGATGATTTCACGGACTTTATCTTCAATGGAGGAAAACTATTCCACCAATGAGAGGGAACTTTTGGCTATAGTATGGTCACTTCAAAAGTTAAGGAATTATCTCTATGGTGCAGAAAATGTAAACATTTACACAGTCCACCAACCGCTCTCATTTTCTTTTTCGGAGAGAAATCCTAATACCAAAATTAGAAGATGGAAGGCATTTATAGAGGAATTTTCTCCAAAGTTTCACGATAAACCTGGCAGGGAAAATATAGTTGCTGACGCCGTATCCCGTCAGTATTTGCACCATACGCAAAGTGACTCAATGAGTGTAAATGCCACAATAGGATCTGGGTAAATCTCTGCAAGTGAAGAATCTGAATGTTCTGATACTTTAACAGCGTCAGAGACGTCGACCATTGCGACAATTCATAGTGAAGAGTCTTCCACACAAGTTATTAAGTCTGTTGTAAATCCAGTAAATTGCTTTAAGAATCAGATCTTTCTAATCGAGGCATCAACATCATCTTTAGCTTCAGAAAACGTGTTTGCTAATCAAATGAGGCACTTAATCAGTTTTAATGAAATTGCAGATATTATGAGATTTTTTAAAAAAGCTATATACCCCTCTGTAGTAAATTGCATTCGTTCCGATCATCACACGTTAGGCCAAATCCAGAATGACGTTATAAAAGATTTTCCATCTGTAAAATTTGTCTTTAGTGGAAATATGTTAATTGAGAATATTATTTTCCAACAATCCGAAAGAAGTTAGAAGAGATCGCTTCATCTTTTAAAATGTGCAAGGAAGCGAAGTATTTTAGGTATCCTCAAAAATCTACGAACTTCTACATATAGACATCTTTTCTATAGATAAATCACATTTTGTTACCTGTATCGACAAATTTAGTAAATTCGCTCTAGTATTACCAATTGCGTCTCGATCTATTGTGGATATCAAAATTCCAATACTTTCAATAATGAACTTTTTTCCAAAAGCTAAAACGATGGTATGCGACAATGAGAAGGCTTTTAATTCGGAGACTATAAAATCTATTATTTTAAACCAATTTAGCGTTGAAATTTTCACAGTTCCACCTGCTCATAGTTCAAGTAATGGTCAGGTCGAACGCTTTCATAGTACTTTGGCTGAAATTGCAAGGTGTCTGAAGGCAGAAGGGAGGTATGCCGATATGAATGAACTAGTTCTAATTTCTGTTTCGAAATATAATCAAACAGTCCACTCGGTAACAGGACTCAGACCCGCCGATGTTATGCACTGTATTTCTGAAAAGCTTACACATTCTTTAGAAGAAAGACTAAACAAAGCTCAAAACAAGGATCTGACATACCACAACACCCATAGGGTAACGAAAAACTTCTCCCCGGGGGATAGAGTATATGTAAAAACTTACAGACGATTAGGCAATAAGTTCAGTAAAGGGTTTGTTGAAAAAATTGTTCAAAGAGACATGGGAAGCTACGTTTTAATAGAAAATCGACCAGTTCATAAGGATAATTTACAATAAAAGTCAATTTTATCATTTTCATACGAATTAATCCTCATTCGGAGAATTATGGTTTACAGTCGAGGACGACAGGCTTTTAAGAGGGAGGATAGTTAACACGGTCTTCATGATACATATATTTTTACGATAAATTATTTTCTCCCAACTCGCGATTTCTCTTTTTTATGTTTAATCAATTATCATTTTCAATTTAGTATTAATTTGTCTATCGTGTAATAAGCAATCCTCATCAGAAAGGAAAGCGAAAGTTAAATGTTAAGTGTTAAATGTTTATGAACAAATTTGTAATTAATAATCAATAAAAACCCGAATAATTTGAATTTGAAAATATTAAATATGTTTCAATTAAAAATTTTATAAAATTGACTTTAACTTGTATTTCTCCCACTTTCAATATAAATATCAATTATTTGAACACTTAAAATTATTAATTTAACAAAAATCGTTCTAATTTTTTAGCCTTTGATTTTTATATATTTTAAATAATAATTTCAATCTTAATGCTTATTTTCATAAGAAATTACTTATCTTTTATTAATATCGATATTTCGATATCCTCAAAAAATAAAACAACAAAAATATTGATATTTTTAATATTTGAAACTAATTTTTTTGTTTGTTAATATATTGTAATTAATTTTTGTTATTTTGAAGAAGATATCCAGAGGATATCGAAATATCGATATTTATAAAAGATAAATAATTTTTTATGAAAATAAGCCTTAAGCTCGAAATTATTATTTAAAATATTTAACAAAATTCATTTGTTCAATTTTCTAACATTATTGAATGTAACTTCTGTTTAGGCAAGAATATGCAGCTAATATTTTAATATTATTTTATTAATATATTAAGCAGAGGTCCTAACTAAAAGCCTTACCGAAGTTTTTACATGCAGCCAAAATAACATTGCATCATTCAGGAGCTAAAATTTTAAATGTTTTCACTAAAACCTGATCTGATATATAAAATCGGAATCTACATCAAATTACCTTTTATAAGTTATATAACTCCTTAATTGTCAAGTGAGTTATATTAAAAATATGCTCTGAAATATGTTTTATTTTTATAGTAATAAATCGTTGTCGTAAGAAGATGTGAATACGGTCCTTATTTCCGAGTATTCCTATTGACCAAACATCAAATATTTTCCTTAAATTATTAAGTACGACATCTGCTGTTCGATAAAAAAAAAATTATGGTGTAATTGGAACCTTTTTAAAAATTATGTGGTCTTACACTACGATTTTCCACTGTGCGACGTTCGATGGACAGAGCACATTTTTTTATGTTTCAAAAGAAGCATTCAAGTGCCTCGGCTTTCTAAGGCGGTGTAAGACATACTTCACTCCCTCAGATCTCCACATATATATATATATATATATATATATATATATATAATGGAAAGATCTTAACGTGAAATTGATGGTAGATGTTAGGTGTGACCAAGTGTAAAAAGGATATAAACGTTAAAAAGCTTTAACGTTAAAATCAGGATTCATATTTCAAATCGAAAATAATAGTACAAAATTACATGCTGTTTGGTTATTAGCATAATAACTAAGAGAACTTAATAATATAGCAGCTACTACAATGTATTTTTACATATTTTACAACTAAAGAGGTTTGAATTGTTACGCGTCGTCAAAATTAAGGAATAAAAAATAATATCTTATAGTCGCTTTTGATATGATATTTAACGAAGTCGGTATAAGCGCGGTCAAGTTGCAAGATTCATGGTGTTCGGCTAGCAGTAGCAATAGGTTCGCAACCTGCTTTTCCTGACGCATAACAATATAATATATATTTCCAAGATAAAAAACCATGTAATTATATATATATGTATGTATATATATATATATATATATATATATATATATATATATACATATATATATATATATATATATAATTTATTTGTTGGGTGGTTGAGCAATGTCTATATGCATTTCATTGGAGCTTTATACCAAATCGTGAGTAGACTTTAACCACAGCTTTAAAAAGTTTCAAACTTCTCAACTTATGAAAAGACTTCTATAAGCCATCTGAGAATACTGTTAATAGATTAACTATGAAAATTCACAAATGATTTAAAAAAATCACATTATAATAAGTGTAGTAGGCTATGCAACTTATACAAACCAAAACCCAACAAACAACTTTTATTCCATATGAATATTTTATTTTTCTACACCTTTATACAATTAGAAATCTTTTCGATAACAATGAAAGTATTTGGTAAAAAGCGCAAATGAAATGCATATAGACATTGCTTAACCACCCAAGAAATAAATTTCATATTATAATAGTACAATGACAGTATGTCAAATAGTCAATTTACATATATATATATATATATATATATATATATATATACATATATGTATATATATATATATATATATATATATATAGACATATATATATATATATATATATATATATATATATATATATACATATATATATATATATATATATATATATACATATATATAAATATATATATATATATATATATATACATATATACAATGACAGTATGTCAAATAGTTAATTTATTATATATATATATATATATATATATACATATATATATATATATATATATATATAGGTATATATATATATATATATATATATATATATATATATATATATACACATACATATAGGTATATATATATATATATATATATATATATACATATATACATACATATAGGTATATATATATATATATATATATATATATATATATATGTAAATATATATATGTATATATATATATATGTAGGTATATATATATATATATATATATATATATATAGGTGTATATATATATATATATATATATATATATATACATATATGTATATATATATATATATATATATACACAAACATATAGGTATATATATATATATATATATATATATATATATATATACATATATACATACATATATATATATGTAAATATATATATATATATATATATATATATATATATAAATATATATATATTTATATATATATATATATATATATATATATATATATATATACATATCGATATAAATATATATATATATATATATATATATATATACATATATATATATATACATATATATATATATATATATATATATATGTTATACTTATTTATATTTATATAATATTATACTTATTATTAGTTTATTTATTTATTTATTTCTTAAGGCTCCAACACTATAAAGGTTATATAGGAGATATTATTAGTTTTTTTAGTACATACACACATTAACATGGAACTGAACATATTCTTTTTTGTAAAGTGCGTGTGTTTTCCGGCATTTCTTTACTTTTCTTATTTTCTTTGGACATGAAACGTTAATAATTCTTTACGACCGCAGCCAAGTTTCTTCGTGAGGTTTCGTTTCCCTTAATTTCTTTAATAATTTCCGTTGCTTTGTTACCTTTTTTCTTTCATTTATACAACTTGTATACTTATTTTATTTAAAATGTTTTATTCAATTGTTGGTAAAATTTTATTTGTATTGGCGAAACGTTTTTATTCGCCGGTAATCAGTCACATTCTTCCCTTTTTCAGAATTTGTGTTGCCGGGTTAGTAACATTCTTCATATAATTTTTACTATTTAACGCATAAGCTTTTGATTGGTAAGAAAATATAAGGTCAATACAGTAGAATAAGATATAAAAGGGTGTAATATGCAGTGTTGCATTTGAAAAGAAATAAAATCCGTAACAAAATATCAAGAGCAAAATATAAAACCCCTAAAAAGGCCTTTTGTACCACATTCGGGTTCAGCATGCTTAAATATCGTCACCTACAACTATCACGTAAGCTCAGAAATTCTATTATCTACGATAGATTTGCATTTCAGTCAGTTGAGCATTTTCAAAACTTGCTCTATAACAGAGTTGATCAGCTGAAACACTTACATTACAAATACGATTTCAAGCACGGCCGTTTTTGCTTTAAAACTCGTATGATGGAAATATTTCACGGAAATTTTTTTCCCGATCCAGAAACAGTTGCATCTATCACAAGTATAGACTAGGAACTAATAACAGGATTCTAGATCATATCACAATTCTACTATGCAGCAAAGAGATTTGTGTAAATACCAATCCTCAGTTCATAAAATTTTGTACACAAATTTAAACACAACATGGTTCCCCTGGGTGATCTATCTATAAAGGATCAAGTAAAAGAAGAACAAAGGAATACAAGCAAAATGGTTTTATATATCTTTCTTGTGTACTTTAGATCCATATATGTGTAATATTCTGCAGAAATGGAAAGTAAATCTCATCGAATTAGACGATGAGTCCTAGCGACTCATGGAAGATGGGAATGAGTCTGTTTAGACGACATATTTCTTAGAATTTTTCGATTTAAAATGAAGTTTCAGCTCCAAATCATACTCGTTTTACGTAATAAAGGATATGATAATTTTACGGAAGCTAAAAAACAATTAATTTGTGTATTTTATCCGACCTTATATTTAACTCAAATTCTTGTTGTAGTTATTCTTCAGGCTCTAGGTCTAAGAATCAAAAATAAAACTCATATGTTTTATCTCGGTATATGTGTGCATATACATATATATTTTTTTTATTATTTTGATATTTCGAAAACCTTCGCTGTTCTTCTTCACGAAAAACTGAAAAAACAAATTCCTTATCACAACATTTAATATCACAAAAATAAATTAATTTAAATTAAGTAAAGAGTTTTTAAAAATAAATGTTTAAAACTATAAACATAACAACACGTACATATGTACTTATATCGTGCCTTACTTTCGAGTAAAGTCGTCTAGTTTTGAATGTTTACTAAATTTGTCTTGGTTTATTGTGTTTTGTTATAATATGTCTATACGTATGCACAATGCACAGTGGGCTGCTAATGCCGTTTTTTATTTTAAATATTTGTTTTTTTCTTATAATTATATTTGTGTGTAGCCAATCTTGTCATAAGTTTTGATCTTGTTTTTCCTACATATATTTTCTTACACAAATTTTTGCCGTCCCCATAGCACGGTATTTTGTAGACACCATTATATTTGTCTAATTTGTATAGTTTTGTTTTAGTATTCGAATAATAGAAAGTTTAAAGTGTTGGTGCATTTCATTGCTTAACCACCCAACAAATAAAATTCATATTATAATAGTATAATGACAGTATGTCAAATAGTTAATTTTTTAACAGTAAACTTGAGATTTTATTTTTCATTTTGCCTTATAAATACTTTCATTGTATAAAGATGTAGATATATTCAGAGTCATATCGAATAAAAGTTGTTTGTTGGGTTTTCGTTTGTATAATGTAAGCCACACACGCTGCGACAGATGGTAAAACTTGCCGCGAATGTAAAGCTGATTGTAACGTTTGTTTGGTCGTTGTGTGCAAGTTGGACTTGGTTGTGCAAAAGATCAAAAACAAGGCACATCTATACTAGGTATACTCAATTTGCAACCCTGCAGAAAGTATATTTAGTGGATTCGCCTTGATATGTATTTTGTTTGTGTAAAATATTTTCGGTTGTCAAATGGACTTGACAAGAAAACATAAGAAAAATGGCGATACAGAAGAAAAAACAACACAGACACCGACAGACGCTGTATGAGAAAAATGTAAAGTGTTTATATCAAGGTGTTTATTTACAAAATGTTTGTGCAGAAGTATGAAATTATTATTTACATATTCATTGCTGGATGGAATTGGCGCTTATAAGGGTAAGCTTTTGAAAATACATATAATAATATTCATATAAAAGTTCAATTTAATTAGTTCTGTCGGAGTTGATTCTGCAAGTTGACTGGACTAAGGTTCACATATTTCCTGCTCTTATGAAAGAATCGGACACAAATTTTGCATCTACAATTGCTATAAATAGCTCTAAACATATCTCCGTCTAAACCTAAAGAAATGAAGTTGTTGCAACGCTCTAACAATCAAGAATCAATGACATTGAACAATTCATCTTTAGATGATGTGCCGGCAACATTTCAGCCAATTCTGGTGGTTTTACACAAGCCACAAAATGACTATCAGTCTGCCAATTATACAGCACCCATAACCAATCAAGCTATAAAAATTGTAAGAAGGCTAACCAAATCTACTGAAATCCATAATAATGGTGTACGTCCGAGGCAGCCTATAAACAATTTTTTCCAAAGAGAACAAGAACCAAGAATATGAGAAGAACGGTGAATGTAACTTATTTTTTATATAACAGTTTACGAAATATTTGTTTCTTGTTATTCTACATATATGAATTCATTACGTGTTAATGCCATGGATACAGCATCTTTCGGCGCTTGGGGCAACGATCCCTCTCCCTTAAAGAATTTGCGCTTGCACACTGCACGAACACGCATTGTTTTATAAGTTCAGAAAATATACTTAATTAAAAACTATTGCTTTTAATAATAAGCAAATCAATTATATATTATATATATATATATATATATATATATATATATATATAAATATATATATATATATATATATATATATATATATATATATATATGTATATATATTTATATATATATATATATATATATATATCTATATATATATATATATAAATAACTCTTGTTTTCTTAGCAATTTTCCCAAAATTAATTTTTGTTTTTGAACTCTTCACAAATTTTCTTTTTGGCGCAAAGACTAAAAAGCAGATTTTGACAAGCGAGTTCAAGGCGAACTAAGGCGAAAGCAGAAGTTTTGACAAACGACTTCAAGGCGAATCAGGCGAACTGTATCAGCTGTTCGCCATTTTGCATATTAAGGTCACCTAGAACTTGATCAAAAAGTTTTGATTTTTTTCAGAAGTTGTACAACAAGATTGAAACGTTTGTGAACATGTCCGTGCAACATTATTCTGTTTTGTTGTTCTTTTTCATACTGACAGCGGAGAAGTGATAATCTACTCTAAAAACAATTTAAAACAAACAAGTAAAAGTGCTATATTCGCCTGTGCCGAATCTTATATATCCTTCACCAATGTACGTCTCGCATTATATACATTTTTAAGTACCAATTTTGTTCTTTCTAAGTTATAAAATAGTTTTAGCCAGAAAAACAATATATAACTTCAGTTGCTTTTTGGTTACTTTAATGAATGAAAAAAAAATGAATTTTCCACGCCTGAAAACGAAATTTTGATTTTTTTTAAATATATTTGCTGTAAATTTTGCTTTTCCTGAATTAAAAATAGTTATGTTATTTTTATGTATAAAAAAATTTCAGTGTCCCATCTCTGGAAGCGAAAATTTTCTTTTGTTTCTTTACTAACGTATTTAAAAAAACTTAAAATATGTAACCATTTTCGTCACGTTCACAAAATATTGCAGTTATTCAACCCTGCAATCAAAATTTTAATTTTGAAACCAAATTTTTGTTTTCTAAATTAAAAAATGTTAGGAAATAAACGACGTCAGTTGTTTTTTTTTTTTTTTTGTTTGTTACTTTTATAAAAAAAAATCAATTTCCGATCCCTGGAAGGGAAAATATATCTTTTTGTTTGTTTTTTCTTACCAAGGCAACTCTTAATAAGGCATAAAATAAGTTTATTTAAGAAAAACTTCAAATTTGTAACCAATTTTGTTACTTTCATATGGTACAAAATATATATTTGTTTTGCCATAATAAAAAATAATTTCAACCAGGAATAAACGAAGTGGATTTTTAGTTATGTCAATGTATAAATATTTGTAAATTTCCTAACCCTGGATGGGAGTTTTTAAATTTTAATTTTTTCTTTTTATCAATGCAAATCTTCATGATGTATTAAACGGCTTTATTTAAGAGAGACTTAAAACTTTTAAACATTTTAGTTGTTATAAATACCAAATGTGCCAAAAAAAAAAATTATTTCCCATCCCTGGAATTTTTTTTTAGTTTTAAATAGACAATTGTGGAGTACCAAAGCATAAAATAGGTTCAATTTACAAATAAGGAAAAAAATAATTGGTTTTTGGTGTTAATTTTGCGTCGAGAAATAGGTGTAAGCTTCGCAGCTCTGGCACCGTCCTTCCGTTTTTTCTGAATTTCAATACCGCTCAAGTCGAGTAAGAATTAAAGATCGAACTTCATATTGTAAAATAAGTTCCACGTGAAGATTTACAGATATAAGAAATGATTTTTATGTTAAGTTTTGGACTAAAACTTTTATTCTGAATCTATGTGTCTGCATAGTAAGGTGGTTAATTTAAGAAAATGGATATAAATGAGGCAAGTATTAGTACATATATACTTAATTACATATTCACAGCTATAAATATTCATTGGTATGTATATTTCCACAACCATTAATTAATTTATTTGTTAGTTTCAGACTCTTGATAAATCTACTTCAAAATATATCAATGTGTTTTTACAATTTTCAAAAGTTCAACTCCGCGGAATATTTTAATCAAAACCATTTATGCAGTAATCTTAAGGCTTCAAACAATTAGAAAAGCAATAAATCTAGAAAATAATAACATCATTATGAAATTTAACATTTCTATTAAAGCATTTGATATACAACGAGTAGGAACATAAAATTTAAGGAACTTAGTTTTCTTATGTTCTCATTTTCATATGTTCCGTATTTACTGAACAAGTACAAAGTCGGCTACATACACGTTGGTATTCGTCCATCAAATTTTCTCTTCTCTTCATTACTCGCGTTTTGTTCGAATGTCTTGAATTATCCGAAATCTTATTCGTTGCAGAACCTTAATATACATATATATACATAATATATATAAGTATATATATATATATATATATATATATATATATATATATATACATACATATTGCAATATCATATGTCTTATGCAGAAGGGCTCTAACATGCTTGTTCCAACTGAATATAATACATTTGCTGAATATAATATATTTCATACAAATATAGTTCGTCACAAAGATTCTGTGCAGTAAGGTTCATACATATATGTATATAATGTCATAAGATATTTGTAATTACAGAGCTTTACAAAATTTTTAATTTGAAAAAATACCAAGAACGCCACATATGCCTAGATAAGTTAATTGGGACCTCCTGAACACGAAAAACGCTGTAATTTTTTCTTAAGTACCGTTTCCTCAATTAATAATCAAACAGTTGAAAGTTCCCTGAGTATTATTTTGGCAAAAGAACTCCAAATAGTGGACCGGTTAAGCACACATCGCCATCTATCATGCATTGACATCTAATTTTAATCATCTGAATTCATAAAAAAACTCTACTTGAAACATTACAAAGTTAAAGTTTTTTGAAGATTCTGAATAGAACTTTGAAGCAGCAACGTGTATTTCGATACAGTCCTACATTATCTATCATATCAGTTTTTGATGTGGAAACATCAATACACTAGGAGGTAAGAATCTTTTTCACAATACAATCACAAATTTTGAGTAGGATGTGCGATGTAATCGTTAACCAATCGTAAAGCGATATCAAATCGGTGTGAGCTATGCATGAGTGGATTAGTGTAATCATACGGACAACAAGAAGTACAGAAAAACTTTACAGCTGCATAGAAACACACTCAGTATAGATGGTACAATAATCGTGCAATAATCGTACATTATGTTATCGTAGGGAAATATGCAAATAAATAAAATTAATACAAAAACATTTAATTTTAATATTTTTTTTAAAAAATTTTTGCACTTTTAATAAGAAATTTACTAAAACAAAGTAAAATAAGGACAACAAAAAACTAAACTTGTCAAACTAGATGTATTCTTCGTCTTTGAGATTGTCATTCATAGGGACAACAGGAAGTACAGAGAAACTTAACATCTGCCTATAAACACCATCTACTAAGTTTTGCTAACATATAATTTCAAATACAGTAAAGTCAAATATATATCTTAGTTGAGTTACCATAAGCCAATATTAACTATCTGTACTTAAGGCATTTACTATACATTTGCAATTTGCAGTACTACTACAATTTCAGTAAAAAATAATAATTTTTTAACCAATAAATTTTTACTGATTACTAAAATTTTTTTCTGCATTTCTTATAAAATGCCTAAATAATTTATAATATGATGAGATGCATTGAAATTTCAGTAATCATCAATGCCCGTATTCATAATGAAATTCTTCCAAGTGGCAAAATTTTTTTCATACAAAAATTTCAAAATTTGAATGAAAAAAATGAATACGGCCCTACGATTTTACTGGTAATGCAATTTAAATATCATTATCAGTAAAAATTTAATGACTTTTTGCATTAATCAGAGAATTCACTGATTGCTGCAATTTTTAATGCAGTACTTACATATATACTTATATATAGCAGTGTGTCCATTTACTAACGAAATAACTTAAGTAAAACAAACAAAAACCAGCAAATTCCTATGTATTTACAATATTTAAAGTTTTGATACTTTTAATTGATTAATTAAAGTATATACTGGAAGCATAAGTACTTCCAACATAAAAAAATTTTCATTACTAGATGTTTACACATCTTCCCTGTGATCGGATTCACATAGAACATAGTCAAATTAAGATCAATTAACACAAGTTGTTTGAACATATGGTCTTTCATTTCGCGACTTTTTAAGTTTTCTGTAATCGATACTACTTTTTTATTAAAGCTGGAATTTCGAAGTTATGTAATATGAGAAGTTGTTAATATTAACTATGTAAGCTCTGTTAATTTACTTTTCTATCTCTTTCCATCAACTAGAGAGTAAGAAGAAATTTTGTGAAATTTCTCTCAATAATAACAAAAAGTAAATGAACACTTTTCCATTCCACTTTCAACTTAAAATAGTAATGTTTTATGTAGGTATAGGGTTGCCAGTCGGGCTTGTTTTGGCTGGATTGTCCAACTTTTTAAGTATCTGTCCAGTTTCAGACTAATATGAAATTGGCCAGCTATAACAATTTTCCACAAAATGCTCTGAATAATTACTGCCTTAAATAAAATTTTTATTAATTTTATTATAATTTTTTACACTCACGTGTAGACAATGATCGTTTTTTGTTTTTTTTTTTAATAATTTTGTTTTTTCGTTATATAATTAAACGTTAGATGCTGCTATTATTTTGATCATAGGTGCATATATATATATATATATATATATATATATATATATATCGATATGGATAACTGAACTGAAAAAATTAAAGTTTAGTTATATTTTGTTTTATAATAGTATATTGGAGTATTAAATAAAAAATTTTAAAAACAATGTAAATATATATATTTTTTAATGAAATTGTTTGTATGACAAACAAGTAAAACTTTTACGTGAAAATCTTATATCAACATGTCCAGCTTTTTTAATAATCCCGCATTTTGAATTAAAATGTCCAGCTTTTTGTTACTCTTAATCTGGCAAGCCTAAGGCATACGCAAGTATTCAGTATTTACTCCAATATTTGGGAAAATTCTATATATTAGTATGAAGATAATGTGATTTTGAGTATATATTTGTTTCTTTCCAATGAAATTAATATATAATTGCTTTTTACATGTAGCAGTCATACAAGAACACAGTAAATAATAAAAATTTATCTACCCAAACTTACTAGCACTATTAACACGTATAATTTTTATTATAAAAACATATCTAAAGCACACATACAAGTTTATTTTCTTTAATTTTGAACTATTGTAACGAAAGAAATATTCATATAAGAGTTTTTCTCGATCTCAACGGATTATCTTATCTTGATATTGATTTCATTATGATTTTGTGTCAAATCGCGGTGCCTCTATTCCAACAAAGCGTTTGTCATTCTCTGAAACGCAGAATAAGTCAAAATATCTATCCTTATTGTATATACTTTTGTTAGATTTGGATAAGATCCAACATATTATTCTATGGATCATCCTACAACAATGTATATCGTAATGACAATTTCTTCTTAACCTGCAGACTTCTCACAAACTGCAGGAGCCAGGCACTGTGTAGAGCTTACATCAAATAAAATATTTGAATTTTTAAAATCATTTATTTAATATGCAAATGCATATCTTAAATAATTCGATTGTCTACTACTATTATGTGAAGTGTCGAGTACTTATGGTTTTTCCATCACCTCTTGTCCCTGATGTACTAGGTGTTTTACTACTTAATTCATTTCCTTTTTACCTGATATTTGATTGCTGCTGATCCTAAGCTTAAAAAACATATTTATAAACACATTTAAATATATGCAATTACTTAACATTTCTAAAATTTTGCAAAATATTTAAGTCTTAAGCTCCTTTTAGAAAACTTGATTTCTAAATATAAACACAAAACAGCTGTTTGGACAATTATTGAAAGTCTAATGCCCAGTTTTTGATTTCGTATTTACGTACAAAATTAGTTAATTTTTCCATAAACTTAATTTGTGTTTAAATACGATTTCAGTCATATTTAAATACTTCAATTAATTTATGCGAAGAATGTGGTAGAAGCATGAAATATGTAAACAAAAATCACCATTGTTCAGAAAACATGTGTTTTGCTTATGATTCAAAGTATTTCAAGTGTTGTGCATGAAATTATATTAAGTTTTTCAATTGTGTTAAGAGTATAAATATTATTTTATTGACTTTTTACTTTATTCTATTGATAATTAACTATATTTATGTAACTTTTTTTTAATTTTTTTTGCAAATTTTTCTCAACATCACAATGTTTACTTTTTCTTAAAAGAAAAAAATTTAAGGTCATATGTTTACTGCTCTCTATTTAAATAAGATATAAGTTGTATTTAAATTTAAGTTGTATTTAAATGTGATCTGTAAAAATGAATTTTGTATTTAAATAGACTTTAAGTTTAAATAGAACTTAGTTTTAAAGTCAAAAACTGGGCATAATTTTTACTATCAAGAATTTTAAACAATTTTCAAGTCTCTCAATCTTTTGCTCTCTTTTCTGGCTCTCTCTTTGTAAGTTTTCCGAGTTAATGAACACTTTGCTATCAACAATTGTTAACAATTTTCAGTTGAGCTATAGGAAACTTGAAGATAACAAAAAACTTTTAAGAATCCGTTAGAAATTATGTGATTATTATTAAGGGTTTAAAAAAAAACATTAAAGAGTTTAAAAATGTCTGTTCTGTAATATTTTTATAAGGAAAATGTAGCAACTTTCATTTATTTTCGGGTTATATTACATTACAATTGAGTTTTAGTTATTATAACCTTGAAGTTCAGTCAGTGAAGAAGCTCCTGATGACCATTTCAAATACCTAGCTTGTCAAGTACGTATGTGACATATCACTAAGGTGATATAATAGGGTAATTTGATTTTCTGCTTATGGTGATGTATGTTTATAGAAATTAGTTATATATTTTTAATTTTTAATTTTCGTGTGAACTTTTTTTCTCAAAATTTAAAAAAAAAATCAAAGTGATCAATTGAGAGGTTTTAGTTGTTCCTATGCGCATTTCACTGGAGCTAATACAGATCAACAGGGAACCTTTACCCAACATTTCTTAGAATAACTAAAGATGATTTTTCAAATTTTGACTTTAATAAGTGAGAAGTCTGAAACAAAAACCAAAGCCATAGGAAAAACTCACTGATCACTTCTCCTTATTTGTTATTTTCTTACGTTTTAATTTCATTCTACAATTAGTTGGCTTTTTTCCGACTCTAATTGTAGTTGTAAAAAACAGCTGTGGAACAGCAAGGAGAAACAGTTTGTTAAGAGTGTTAACAACATACGTTATTTTTGCGCTGGCAGTGGCTTTTGAATTTTTAAATAAGTACTTTTTAGGGAATTGTCGTTTAAAACTCTTTAATTTTTATTTACGTTTTAGTGTTTTTTTTCCAAAATTTTATTTAAAAATTCAAAGTGATCAATTGTGGGGTTTTAAATAGTTTCTATGCGCATTTCACTTAGGTTAATAGAGATCAGCATGGAACCTTTACCCAACATTTCTTAGAATAACTAAAGATATTATTTCAAACTTCCACAGAATAACATTTTAAAATAAAAATAAATAGACCTTAAGCTTAAAAATTTTAGAAAATATGATGATGTCTTCCTTTGTGCCTAGGAATATTTATCATCATGTCTTTCTGAGATTTTAACTAAGTTAGAACAATTTAGCCTATATAAATATAGTTAGAAAATATTATTTTATATGTGTACCCTATATATATATATATATATATATATATATATATATATAATATACATATATATATATATATATATATATATATATAATATACATATATATATATATATATATATATATATATATGTATATATATATATATATATATATATATATATATATATGTATATTATATATATATATATATATATATATATATATATATATATATATAGGGTACACATATAAAATAATATTTTCTAACTATATTTATATAGGCTAAATTGTTCTAACTTAGTTAAAATCTCAGAAAGACATGATGATAAATATTCCTATTTATTTTTATTTTAAAATGTTATATATATATATATATATATATATATATATCCAATATGTATGTATAGCATAAAGAATATTTTTAGGAAGATATTAACCTAAGATATTTGCTTTACCTTCTGCTTATTTACCCTCTGTGTTCTATATACATATGTACTGTTATATGAAGTTCTGTTTCTCCGTTCTAGAGATAACAAGGCTATTCATCTGACTAAAATGAGAGAGTGTTTATGTTTTTCACGGCATTAATAAAATAATCTGACTGAAAGATATTATAACAATTATGACTAGTAATTATGCTGTTATTGTCATATAGTATGTATTTGATGTACGATAATACTAGTTAGTTAGTTTTTTCCATCTTATCGTGTCTGATATTTAAAACTTTCAGATAAACTTTATCGTTTGTTATATACCCAAATTTGATTAAAGCTAACATTATTGTCAATGCTAGTATATACCAAACATATGTACGTATATATGTAAACAGTACGTATTTATTTTAAATCAAAATTACACATATTCATTCCTATGTATGTGTACTACTTACATTTGAATACATTTAAGTATATAATAGATAAGCATATTCAGTTCAAATGAGTAGCTGAAACAAAACAAAAACAAATAAATTTTGGATATATGTATGTACATATACAAAAAACATGTTGCAGGTGATTAGTTAAATACTCTTAATTATGAAATGTTATCCCATTCTTCCCTAAGAACTTAACAGTTGAAAAATTAAATAAATTAAATCTAAGTAATATACAAAAAAGTAGATCAAAGTTTGAGCGAGCAAGTTTTGCTACAAGCTACATGGAACGAAATATTTTTGTACACCAGCAGGAAAACTGAGAAATAATGTTGAAGCACAGAGCGAAAATTATATTAAAACTTTAATGTTCGCCGACGCCGCAAACTATAGTTCTGTTGACCGAACGAATAACATTTAAAACAACAAATTGTAAAAATAGTGTTTTATATAATATTTGTATGATCGAATGATAGCTTTCGGCATCGGCGAATAAAACCAAATCTTCAGAGTAAGCCCCATATATTCCATTTGTACGATTATGTATGTAAATATATTTGACTGTAGTCGAATATTGGAAAATAATATTAATAGTCGTTATAACTTTAATTTTCCCCAAAGTAGTTTGCTTGAAGAGTTTCAACATATTTTTAACTTCCCGCTAGGAAAATTTATATCAGGAAATTATTGTTTTACCCGGATTTGTAAATATCGAGTTCTCATCAGATCTCCACGTTTTGATGTCGTAAGAATCTTCCCTGACTAATGCCCAATAAATCAGTGGTTATGTAATTCAACTTTAAATGCCATTTTAATACCAAATATCGTTTTTCACTGCAAACTTAAATAAGACTTAAATAAAACTTAAATCGAGCACAGTAAACATATTACTTTGACTTTTTTTCTTTTAAGAATAAGAAAACATTATGATGTTGAAAAAATTTGCTAAAATATTTAAAAAAGTTACGTAAATAAAGTTAATTATCAATAGAATAAAGTAAAAAATCAATAAAGTAATATTTATTGTACAAATAGACTCTTAACACAATTGAAAAACTTAAAATAATTTCATGCACAACATTTGAAATACTTTGAATCATAAGCAAAACACATGTTTTCTGAACACTGGCGATTTTTGTTTACATATTTCATGGTCCCACCACATTTTTCGCTTAAATTAATTGAAGTATTTAAATATGACTGAAAGCGTATTTAAACACAACTTAAGTTTATGGAAAAATTAACTAATTTTGAACTTAAATAGAAGTCAAAAACTGAGGGTAATTCTGAAAGCCCGTCACTATGCCTGTATGTATGTGTGTATGTCAGCCCGATGCGATTTCAAGATATCTCAAAAATCGCTTTGAAAAACAAATTTATATATCATGTTGAACATATTTCGTCGGGTAAAATAGAATTACTATCGTTTATATAATTTGAAATCTGTAATTCAGCTATATTGGAAATAAATATTATACATGTTTCCTTAGAATCTTTATCAATAATTTTTTAACTTAACACTGGGTTAATAATTAGTAAAATCCTTCAATAAAGTTGTATAGATTGTCCACTAGCCCAATCTCTGCAACACTCAGAGATTGGCCCTTTCTTAAACGATACATTGTGTCAGAGGACAAATTAAAAGATACGGATGAACTTCTCGGAATTCATTGTCCCTATTTTGGTTTACAACTCAACTATAGTTGAGTTGAAATTTATCTGATTTGTATTAGCGATTACAACTTTTCAAGTTGAAATTCGATGTATAACAACTTTTTTACGGCATTACCATTTATAACTCCGTGATATTGTAGTTGACAAACATGTCGAAAAGTTATAACTCGTTACTGACAGTTGTTTTAAACAACTAATTAGCAAATGAAATGGAGAGCGAGTAAATACATATTTTTATTTTATACTGTCTTAAATTAAGTTATGAAATAACAATTTAAAATTTATTTACAGGAAATATTGCGTCAAAACAAGCAACAATTTGAAAAAATTGTGGAGCTCATGGAGAAGCATGCGGAAAGTAAAAGAGGTAAGCCACAGTTTGGATGCAGCACCATCTCGAAGATACAAAGAAAATATACTGATAATTTAATTTTCTTGCAGGTTTGGATACTTTATAAAGCAAATTTAAAAAAAAAGCTAGCAAACAACTGAAGTAATTATAAAACAACTGGTGGTGGTTCATCTCTTAATCCTCTGGGGGGAAAGTGTAGCGTTGTAAAAATTACAACTCAATATTGTTGTAAACCATAATAGGGGCATATGTGTTAATCTTCCCACGGCGGCACCTGCTAAGATATTATCACAACATCAATAAGAACATATCCGTAAAAAAATAGAGTCATATCGAATAAAAGTTGTTTGTTGGGTTTGGTTTGTATAAGTTTCATAGCCTGCTACACTTATTATAATGTGATTTTTTTAAATCGTTTGTGAATTTTTATAGTTTATTTATTTAACATAATTCTCAGATGGTTTTCGGAAGTCTTTTAATAAGTTGAGAAGTTTGAAACTTTGCAAGACTGTGGTTGAAGTCTACTGACGATTTGGTATGAAGTGCCAATGAAATGCATATAGACATTGCTTAACCACCCAACAAATAAATTTCATATTATAATAGTACAATGATAATATGTCAAAAAATTTGTTTATTATATATATATATATATATATATATATATATATATATATATTTATAGCATTCTTTATTTTATTTCAAAGATTTATTTGTTGAAAATCTATAGAAGAAATTACGGCTTTGGAACATCAGTGGCAGAAACTAAATTCATATGAATTCAACACTTGACTTTTTTGTAAATGTATATGAATATAAAAATGCACTAAATGAAAATCACTACGTCATTAATCCGTACAGTTTTAAATGTGTATATACATATGTTTAGTTTAGTTTATTTGAGACATTGAACAGACATACATATGCAAGTTAAGAAAAGAAATATTGAAAATTAAAAATAAACTAAAACTATAATGTGTTGTTTTAATTAGGTTGAATGTTTTGCAGTAACAAACTTGTTGTTTTTAATGTAATATCAGTTAACAGTCATGAAAAGTGCTTGCTTCCGACACAACATATTTGAAAATGTAATTAACGGTTGTCTTAAATACTAATTTAAACCTACTTATATAAAATAATAAGAAACGAATATAAAAATAATGATAATATAATTACGCAGGTGACTTCCTGTTCCACATATCCTAACAGTGAATAGTAACTAGTATTTAACCAACTCAAACATGCTTGATCGTTTAAATTTTAAACTTTAAAACATCCTTAATTATATTATTTTCCATGAACTCCAGTGAATTAAGAAATTTTTTCATGAAGCCAAAAGAGTATGAAGCTAAAGGCTGAATTTTCGCGAATTGGTAAATATATTCATCAGAAAACTTCTTGTTAGTATCTTCAAAGTGTTTCTTAATCTATTGTCTAAAAATTTTACGCTCAAATATTTCAAGCTTACTCATTACCGTAGGGGAAAAGGAAAACCAAATTGAACAAGTAAAAGTGCTATATTCGGCTGTAACGAATCTTATATACCCTTCACCAACGTACGTCTGGCATTACATAAATTTTTAAGTACCAATTTTATGCTTTCTAATTTATAAAATAGTTTCAGTTAGCGAAAAAAACCAACTTCAGTTGCATTTGTTGGTTACTTTTATAAATTAATTATATTCAAAATTTCCCTCTCCTGGAAACGAAATTTTTATTTTTCAAATTTTTTTTACCAACACAAATCTTTATAATGTGTAAGGCGGTTTTATTTAAGGAAAACTACAATTTTGTAACCATTTGATACGAATTTTTTTCCCTGAATTAAAAAATTGTTTTAATTAGTTGCCTTTTTTTGTTACTTTTATGTATAAAATATTAATTTCTCACCCCTAAGTCGAAATATTAATCTGCTTTGTGTTTTTTTACCAATGACGCGTGAAATAGTTAAAAAAAATTAAAATTTGTGATCATCTTAGTCATTTTGATGTATCACAAAATATTGCATATTTCATATATTTTGAAACCAATCTTTGATTTCTATAAATTAAAAACAGTTTTGAAGCGAAAATTAATAATTTTTTTATCTTACCAACGTAACTCTTTATGAGGCATCAAATAGTTTTATTTAAGAAAACTTAAAATTTGTAACCATTTTGGTCACGTTCACGTATCACACAATATTCTAGTTTTTCAACCCTGGAATCAAAAATGGTTTTACTTAGTAAATAAACGACGTTAGTTGTCTTTTTGGTTACTTTTATGCACAAAAAATTATTCAATTTCCGATCCCTGAAAGTGAAACTTCATTTTTTGTTTGTTTTTTTACCAAGGCAAATCTTAATAAGCCATAAAATAGTTTTATTTAAGAAAAACTTTAAACTTGTCACCATCATATGTCCCAATATATCGCAGTTATCCGACCCCAGAATTGAAATTTGAATTTTTTTATGTATTTGATATTAATTTTGTCTTTTCCTGAAGTAAAAAATATTTTTAATTAGTAAAAAACACGGCATTAGTTGCTTTTCGGTTTATATATGTATTAAAAATAGTTTTAATTTTCCACCGTTCGAAGTGAAAATATAATTTTCTTAAATTATTTTTTACCAATACAAGTCTTCATGGAGTATAAAACAGTTTTTTTAAGAAAACCTTTAAATTTTTAAACATTTTAGTTATTATAAGTATCACAAAATACCGAATATGTCAAAAAAAAATTTAATTTCCCACCCCTGGTATCTAAAATTTACTTTTTTACCAATGCAAACCTTTATGATTAGAAGCGGGTTATTTAAGAAAAACTACAGATTTGTAACCATTTTTGTCACGTTCATGTACTACAAAATATTGCAGTTATCCGACCCTGAAATCGAAATTTTTATTTTTTGTAATTTTTGATACCAATTTGTTTTGCCAGAATAAAAATAGTTTTAACCAGGAAAAAACGACGTTGGTTGCTTTTTGGTTATGTTAATGTATAAAAAATTTGAATTTCCTAATCCTGGATGGGAATTTTTAATTTAAAAAATTTTTTTCATTAATGCAAATCTTCATGATGTATAAAACGGTTTTATTTAAGAAAAACTTGAAATTTTTAAACATTTTAGATATTATATGCACAACAAAATACCGAATGTGCAAAAAAAATTCAATTTCCCATCCCTGGAAAAAAAATTTTAGTTTTTTAGTTGTAAATAGATAACTGACATAGTGTAGTTGAACAATCCAATAATCAGATTCAAATAAATAAACGTTTTGATGAGCAATTCACTAAATTGTCTAAAATATACGATATGGTAAACAAAAATCTTTATTTGAGTATGTGACAAGTAAAATCAAACCAAACGGGATGAATTGGAGATTTGAAAAATGGCGATTTCGTTTCAGATAGAAAAACTAGAAAGAATAATTAACAAGGTTGAGGGAATACTTTTGACATCAAGCTTGGGGCTAATGAGCCAGAATATTGATGAAGAAATAGAAGAACATGACATAACTTTTGAAAAATTACACAAATATTAGAATGCCTGTAGCGACAAGTAAAAGAAACATACTTTTTATTATCCAAATCCCTCAATTGACTCCTAAATTTTATGAAAACTTATTTGTCGAGCCAATTCCAAATAACAATTATCTAGAGTTAGGCGAAGAAACACAAAAGTATATCACAAAAGATAATGTATGCTATGAAACTAATTACAGTCGAACTTCCTTATAATGAACTTCTATACAATGAAATTCTCCTTATTATGAACTAAAATCAAGAACACAGCTTTTTCGTTCAACTTTCAATGTATTTTAATCCCCGTGTAATGAATTTCTATACAGTGAATTTTTCTTTACAATGACCAAAATTTTGGAAACAAAAATACGTGTGTTTTTGTCTCCATATAGTGAACTATTTTTAGCAGCTTTATTTTACACCTGTTAGCAACACTATAAGGAATATAAGTAATTCACAAAATATGAAAATGAAAACAAATGGAAGAAAGCAAACCTGTAATAGCTATAGATTTGCTTCAAGCTATTCGAAATTTAGAAAGTCGTGGAATACAGCACGATGAAGGGGAACTGGGTGGTGAAGTAATGACAAATATTAATAAAACATCAACTACATTAGAACACGTTTCCTCTTTACTTGATGCAATTCGAACTTTTTTTGGAGATGGAGAGCAACGTTTCGACAAATATATTTAAATGTCTTCATGCAATTGAAGCTTTTATTGATAAGGAAAAATGGAAAAATGTGGTTCAAACAAAAATACCTGATTATTTTAAATAAATAAAAAAGAAACAAAAAATATTTGTGTATGATGAAGTTTCTATACAGTGAAATAATTGCCTGTCCCCGTGGAAATTCACTATAGGGAAGTTCGACTGTATAAGAAAAATTTAACAATGATAAAAGATAACTGTATTGGAAATGTATTGAATTATAAAAAATGGAATGTAATTATCGAAAATATACTAATATAACCATTTACATTGTGATCATAATTGCAATGACTTTGTTCGTTGGGTACTTGAGCATTTAATTTAAGTCTAAGAAAATAATTAAGAAAATAATTGTATCGCTTCCCAACAATCCTTCAGAAATTGGGGAGTTTTACCCAACAGTGTTATGGTGACTAAGTGTCCCATTTTTATATGAATCTTATAATAAACTATTGTAATGTGAATCTTTCATATATAATTAAACTTACAAATGTGGTTCACGCAATATAAATCTTATAATAAACAAATGTAATATGAGTTTTAGCATTGTTACCATTTTAACTCATGTAATCTGAATCTTTCATAATTGATTTAAGAGAAAGAACATTATTTTCAACATCCGTTGATTCATAGTTTAAAGAGAAATTATTTGAGATCGTGAGTAATCGTTCATCACATAAAGCTGGATTCATCCATGGTTTCAGAACAAAATTTATGCTCTAGAACATTTTTATTTTTTTGAGTATGTTCTGAAGCGATTCACCCACTTCGCGCATTTGTTCTGGAACATCAAGGCTACCATATGAAAGAAATTTGTAAATTATGTGTGTGAGATGTAATATTGGGCAATACCACTATTTATTTAATTTTATTTGTAACAATATTCACCTGTTATATATTTTTAATGCCAAACAATACAAAACAAGTGCTCCGTATTTTATTATACATATACAAAAACAATATGAAACAAGTTCGTTGTTATACATACAAAAGTATAAAACCAGTTCTATATGTATATTATTATACATATGTAGATGTAATATATTGTGGCATCTCAGTTCTACTAATCAATAGATTTGTTTAAAATCTATTGATTAATAAACGAAAAAAGGTTAAAAAATCAGATACAGTAATCTCAGTTCTACTTTACTTAAAAAATTAAACTTACTGGCAGCACAGTTGCAATGTTTTGGAACGCGAATTAATACTAAAGGCTCCATTAGCCTGACGCTGAAATCGCAAGCGCAGCGCAAGTGCTAACGCAACTCCTCTTAAGGCCCAATTAGTGAGACGCGACGCTGCGCAACGCTGCGCAAACGCGTCAGCTGATCCAATCTGTTACATGGAAAATTGCGAAAATGCTTAATTGAGCGCTGAAAAATGCAACGCAGCGCAGCCAACCTACAGAAAATGGAATTTTACGCAGAAATACGCAAGAGTGATGGCATGTATGTATGTATGTTGAATGAGAGTACGGCACAAAAGCTTTTATTTTTGTACTTTTTGTTTGGTTTGATATTTGAACACATAGTTGATACATTTGTAGATATACATAGCATATTCCATAAATTAATTTGCTATATAACGCGTTTTACTTTATAAAATCACAGAAGACTAAATATTTTTTATACAATAATAGTTTAATGTTATACATACGTATGTATGTGTAGATATATGTTTTCATATGTTTTGTTGATAATTATATATTAAGACATGATAGACGTATTTTATATGTTTAACTTTCTAAATAAATGTTTTATTTTTATTGAAATATCGAATGTCTGTATGTGGTTGTGCATTGCAGTGTACTATTGGTATTAAACATCGGTTTGTGCATATACATATTAATACATTTGCGTCATATTACAAAATATTTCATATATATTTCAATATGGAAATAAATGTGTCCATTGTCCTATTAGTTGTGTATGTTGGTGTTTCTGTTGTCTATAAGCACCTTTTCATTAATTACGTACTTTTTCAACACAAACGCCAAATATATAAACATATCGAAGTGCCATCAATGTTGTATGTATAATAATTGCGTTGTGTATAATTAATTATTTGTTGTTGGTTTATGTGAAAAACAGATGACACATTTTTAAGGGTTCTATAAGTGTATCAACATTTACATTTAAAGATAACTTACATTTAGCTTACATTTAAAATTTTAGCGTTCGTCTACTCCAACCTTTAGAGCTGCGCAGAACTTTATTAAACGCTCTCAAACGCTCGTTTTTGACAACAAGCTCTAATCAAACCCATTTAAATTACATGGGTTTGATTAGAGGTTGTTGTCAAAAACGAGCGTTTGAGGAAATTTTCTTTTCCTTTACATGATGAATGAAAGTGAGAATAAATAAAACAATTTAAAAGATGTGCAAAATATCTAGAAGACATTTTAAAGGTTTACGATTTTTTTATTCGTTTTAGGGCAAATTCTCGGGGAAAGTGTCTAATGCCCGAAGAAGACTACACAAAGTTCTTTATACTTATATGCGACCGTAAGTTTGAAAACCCATTCATTTGGATAAGAAACTAAAGGCGGAAGCAAAGACTCTATAATATAAAGATGTTGCACGCCATGTATCACTAAAATTAAAAAATTTTGTGCTTCGAAATCCAATTACTTATTTATTCTCTTTTTTTTTTTTTTTGCAAGCACAATTTTTGAGTAACTTAATATATTTTCTTACACTTGGGGACTCAAACTTCGTGCTATTTAGTCATATTATCTTAGTGTCATAAAATTTTAGACTGGTTTAAAAAAGTTGTTGTTGTGTTGCATATAAAAAAGTTGTAAAATTATAGCACTCTTACAGGTATGTTTATGTGTTGTCATAAAATAGCTTTGGAGATATAAGTCGAACTCTGAAAATCTTTAAGCGGGACGGCGGTAGTTTATGTTTGCCGCCGTTACTTATATATGTTTCACGACTAAAAAATTATTCATATCTATATGACTGTATATTAAATCACATTTTTATAACATAAAATATATTAAAGGAGCTCTAAAACGCAAAAACCAAATATATACAATTGAAAAATTTTTCTCGTTTAAATTATGTAGCTGGCAGCCACTGAACGTTTATCCATATGAGGCCGCAAAAAAAATTTATTCAGCTCATAACAAGGCAGCAGCTGTTAGAGTTTATATATACAACTTTATTTAGCAGGCCAAGTTATGGCGGGTTGTTCACACTTGTCATATATTTAGTGCTATTATTTTATGACTTATGACTCTATGACTAAAGTGTGAATCCCCCAACTATGTGTTGTGTATGTTTGTATATATGTATACATATCGATATGTACATACATAAGTATGGCTGTTATTTATTTATAATAGTTATTTCATGCTATTGCTGAGGCCGAAGAAAACTCTCCTTTTTATACCCTTCACAAAAATATGAAAGGGTATATTTAAAATTGTCATTCCGTGTGTAATTTCTTCGATATTAATATGCGACCCCATAAAGTGTATATATTCTGGATCCTTATGAATAGCGATGACGATTGAGCGATGTCCGTCTGTCTGTATGTGAAATCGGTTTTTCCAAGCCCCCAGAAGAGTTAGAGACTTCATTCTTGTGCTGTTGAATTGGAAATGAACTTAATAGAGTAGTATTGAAATTCAGAAAAATCGGAAGGATGGTTCCAGAGCTGGGAAGCTTACACCTATTTCTCGACGCAAAATTAACACCAAAAACCGATTATTTTCTTGCTTATTTGAAAATTGAACCTATTTCATGCTTTCGGACTCCTCAATTATCTATTTAAAACTAAAAAAAAAATTTCCAGGGATGGGAAAGCAAAAGTTTTTTTTTGACACTTTCGGTATTTTGTGGTACATATAATAACTAAAATGTTTAAAAATTTCAAGTGTTTTCTAAATAAAACCGTTTTTGGTTTCATGAAGATTTGCATTGATGAAAACAAATTTTAAAACTTAAAGTTCCCATCAAGGGTTAGGAAATTAAAATTTTTTTTATACAAAAAACTAACAAAAAATCAACTAACGTCGTTTTTTCCTGGTTAAAATTATTTTTTATTTCGGCAAAAGAAAATTTTTATCAAACATTTTGAAAAAAATCAAAATTTCGATTCCAGGGTTCGATACTGCAATATTTTGTAGTACGTGAATATGAAAAAAATGGTTACAAATTTGTAGTTTTTCTTAAATAAAACCGCTTTATACGTTTTGAAGATTTGCATTGATAAAAAAATTTCAAGGAAATTAAATTTTCGCTTCCAGGGTTTGGAAATTGGATTTTTTTTGCACATTTGGTATTTTGTGGTACATATGGTAACTAAAATGTTTAAAAAATTCAAGTTTTTCTTAATTAAAACCGTTTTATACATCATGAAGATTTCCATTTTTAAAAAAATTTTAAATATTAAAAATTTTTATCCAGGGTTCGTAAATTTAAATTTTTCAATACTTTAAAATAACCAAAAAGCAACTAACGTCTTTTTTCCTGGTTAATATAATTTTTTTATTTTGGCAAAACAAAACTGGTATCAAAAATGAAAACAAAATCAAAATTATGATTCCAGAGTTGGATAACTGCAATATTTTGTAGTATGTGACTATGACAAAAATGGTTTAAAATTTGTAGTTTTTCTTAAAAAAACCGCTTCATACATTATGAAGACCGCATCGGTAAAAAATAATTTTAAAAAATTAAATTTTTGCTTCCAGGGGCAGGGATGTGATCTAGAGTCGAAAAAATCGATTATTTAATATTCGATTCTTTTTGTTTGAAAATAAATCGATTTGTAAAAAATCGAATTTCGAGGAAATAATCGATTTTTGTAGATAAATCGATTTTTTTTAATGCAAAACGCTTATTCGATATATTAGTGAAAGTTATGAGTGATTAATTTAAAAAAATCAATTTAGATAATTATTATTAATTACAAGTATAATAAATTAACCAAAAGGACGAATTTTAGATTATAAATATAGATTCGAATTATTCATATACAAATTTTCAGTACTCTTGAATATTTTATTGCAGTACAGATAATATAACGACAATTGTTTGGTCACAACATTAATAAAATACAAAACGAATCACTTTCTGTAATTCAAGTTTAGACGATAAAACAAACTAATTTGATTTATTATTTATCAGTATCGTTATCAGCAGCTTCTGGGTGTTTTACCAATGGAAGACATTTTTATGGTTAACAACAATATTTTGACACTTCAAAACTTCAAAGAGATAAAAAAAGATCACAACTTATTATATATTTGTACATAAAGATGGCGCTGATTTTTTATCGACGTGTTTACATTTAATAAACTTACTCATTTTTTCATTCATCGCATAGATGGCATTACTTACAAAAATCGATTTAAAATGTGTAATTCATGTAATCGATTCATTAAAAATCGATTTTTACAATTAATAAAATCGATTACAAAAAATCGATAGTAAGAAAGAAATATTCGATTAAAACAAAAATCGATTATTTATTCACTTCCATATCCAGATGTGGGATATTGGAACTTTTTTGGAGATACATAAACCAAAAAGCAACTAACGCCATGTTTTTTACTAATTAGAGTTGTCTTGGTAAAAAAAACAAACAAAAATTAATTTTTGTTTCCACGGATCGCAAATTGAAATTTTTTTATGCATAAAAGAAACCAAAAAGACAACTAACGTCGTTTATTTCCTAATAAAAAAAATTTTTAATTTAGGAAGCATAAATTTTGTTTTAAAATTTAAAAAAATTAAAATTTTGATTCCAGGGTTCGATAACTTCAATATTTTGTGATACCTGAACGTGACCAAAATAGTTAAAAATTTTAAGTTTTTCTTAAATAAAACTATTTCATGCCTCATTAAGAGTTACGTAAGTAAAACCAAAAAAAATCCGCTTCCAGGGATGGGAAATTGAAATTTTTTTATACATTAAGGTAACAAAAAAGCAGCTAACGTCGCTTATTTTTACTGGTTAAAAATATTTTTAAATTAAGGGAAAACAATGTTCTTATCAATTATAGAACTTTATATGTATATTGTATCACATGAAAGTTACCAAAATTATTACAAATTTGTAGTTTTCCCAATGAAATACGCATTGGCAAGAAATATTTGAAAAATTGAAATTTCGTTTCCAGGGGTGGGAAATTTTTAAATTTTTTATTTATAAAAGTTACAAGAAAATGCAACTGAAGTTGTTTTTTTTTTTTTTTTTTTTTTGTTAACTGAAACTATTGTATAAATTAGAAAGCAGACAAACGTTGGTGAAGGGTACATAAGATTCGACACAGCCGAATATAGCACTTTTACTTGTTTTGTTTTTTTTCCAAATGTACACACATTTTTATTTTCTACAATGTTTAGTCTGCACACACTGAAATTTTTTTCATAGAACATATTATAAAATGTTTCATATATTTTTCTAAAAAATATCTCTATTAAAATTTTTAGATAAACAATATTTTATAATGAAAAATTGTTCACAGTAAAGTTAGAAAAAATTTCGAAACAAAAATGTTTCTATGAAAAAAAAAAATTCTTTGATTATAAAAAATTTCATAAGCTACATCTCTTCATAAAAAAATTGTAAATAAAATCTTTCAATAGAAAATATTTATTGTAAAATATATATACAGAAAGAAAATATTTCATTACAATTCATTTTCTATAAAATATTCTATATCGATAATTTTTATATAGAAAAGTTTGTGTATAAAAAAACTTTTCGTAGAAAAGTTTTTATAAAAAATTTGTTTTACATAGAATAGAAATGCTTAATGTTTTTATAATAACTTTACTGAATAAGCATTTTTCATATTATCTAGTGCTCAGAAGGTTAAAGTTTTAAATCATTAGAAAAGGGAACTACTTTTATGTAATATGTTTTATTGCCAATAAAATAATTTGAATTTAAATACTATGAATATTTTATTTTACTAAGTTGAAAGTAGTCCTCAAATATTTCATCAGATATTGCACATGTATGTAGGTATTAACTCTTCGGTGCAAGTCGATATATATTTGTTTCTACACAAATAAAATACATATTCTTTACCCTACATTAATACAAACAATTGTTAAGCTCATTTTCTTATTCATATACATATATTTTTTTCAGGAAAATGCCCACAGTTGGACGAAAGATATTCTAAGTAAATGCTTTTGGTTATGGACGAAATAATCATAAGAAAAGAGTTAAGATATAATCAGAGTTTAGATATAATAGATGGATTCGAAACAACAGGTTTTTTAAGAACTAAAGTATTGGTACTCATGCGCGTGTTTTTATGGTAAAAGCATTGTTTTCTAGCTGGAGTATAATATGAAAAAATTCGCGTGAGACTCGCAACACAATTTTATACCAGAACTGTTACAGTTGCTATTAAATCAATAAGCAAAACTACACAATTTAAGAGCTGTTCCGCCGAAATGGCCCTTTGAACAGCTCAGTTTGTGGAAAAAATTGGTAAGATTTTCGATTGTCTTAAAACTGGCGATAACTGCAATATATATATATATATATATATATATATATATATATATATAATATATATATATATATATATATATATATATATATATATTTATATATATATATATATATATATATATATATATATATATATGTATCAATTTAGTTAATCTCGTCTTTTTCAAGTTCACAGTTACTGGAAAAACTTGTTTGAACCATTTTAGCAACCATAACTTTTGTCAAAATAGTATTTAACCCGGCTACGGAAGGGTTGCTATTGTTGCCTTCTTTTCTAACTTGTCCTGATTAAGAGATTTTGTCATGACATAATTAAAATCACCCCCATCTTCTAAAATGTCATTAGCCGGTAAATGGACTGAATTAAGAGTGAGCTTCATACCATTTAAAAACACACGCTTTTCTGGTTAACGAATTCCACACGTCATCCAGATATTTTATAAAATTTTTTATAAATTTGTGAGGTTCATTGTTGACTTGAACTACAGATCTATTGCAGTTATCGCCAGTTTTAAGACAATCGAAAATCTTACCAATTTTTTCCACAAACTGAGCTGTTCAAAGGGCCATTTCGGCGGAACAGCTCTTAAATTGTGTAGTTTTGCTTATTGATTTAATAGCAACTGTAACAGTTCTGGTATAAAATTGTGTTGCGAGTCTCACGCGAATTTTTTCATATTATACTCCAGCTAGAAAACAATGCTTTTACCATAAAAACACGCGCATGAGTACCAATACTTTAGTTCTTAAAAAACCTGTTGTTTCGAATCCATCTATTATATCTAAACTCTGATTATAGCTTAACTCTTTTTTTAAGACCATTTCGTCCATAACCAAAACCATTTACTTAGAATCTCTTTCGTCCAACTGTGCGCATTTTTGCTTTACGACCTCAAACGCATTATTTCTTAAAAAATATATGTATGTGAATAAGAAAATGAGCTTAACAATTGTTTGTATTAATGTAGGGTAAAGAATATGTATTTTATTTGTGTAGAAACAAATATATATCGACTTGCACCGAAGAGTTAATACCTACATACATGTACAATATCTGATGAAATATTTGAGGACTACTTTCAACTTAGTAAAATAAAATATCCATAGTATTTAAATTCAAATTATTTTATTGGCAATAAAACATATTACATAAAAGTAGTTTCCTTTTCTAATGATTTAAAACTTTAACCTTCTGAGCACTAGATAATATGAAAAATGCTTATTCAGTAAAGTTATTATAAAAACATTAAGCATTTCTATTCTATGTAAAACAAATTTTTTATAAAAACTTTTCTACGAAAAGTTTTTTTATACACAAACTTTTCTATATAAAAATTATCGATATAGAATATTTTATAGAAAATGAATTGTAATGAAATATTTTCTTTCTGTATATATATTTTACAATAAATATTTTCTATTGAAAGATTTTATTTAAAATTTTTTTATGAAGAGATGTAGCTTATGAAATTTTTTATAATCAAAGAATTTTTTTTTTTTCATAGAAACATTTTTGTTTCGAAATTTTTTCTAATACCATTTTCATTAATAATGAGTTTTTTACTGTGAACAATTTTTCATTATAAAATATTGTTTATCTAAAAATTTTAATAGAGATATTTTTTAGAAAAATATATGAAACATTTTATAATATGTTCTATGAAAAAAATTTCAGTGTGTGCAGACTAAACATTGTAGAAAATAAAAATGTGTGTACATTTGGAAAAAAAACAAAACAAGTAAAAGTGCTATATTCGGCTGTGTCGAATCTTATGTACCCTTCACCAACGTTTGTCTGCTTTCTAATTTATACAATAGTTTCAGTTAACAAAAAAAAAAAAAAAAAAAACAACTTCAGTTGCATTTTCTTGTAACTTTTATAAATAAAAAATTTAAAAATTTCCCACCCCTGGAAACGAAATTTCAATTTTTCAAATATTTCTTGCCAATGCGTATTTCATTGGGAAATCTACAAATTTGTAATAATTTTGGTAACTTTCATGTGATACAATATACATATAAAGTTCTATAATTGATAAGAACATTGTTTTCCCTTAATTTAAAAATATTTTTAACCAGTAAAAATAAGCGACGTTAGCTGCTTTTTTGTTACCTTAATGTATAAAAAAATTTCAATTTCCCATCCCTGGAAGCGGATTTTTTTTGGTTTTACTTACGTAACTCTTAATGAGGCATGAAATAGTTTTATTTAAGAAAAACTTAAAATTTTTAACTATTTTGGTCACGTTCAGGTATCACAAAATATTGAAGTTATCGAACCCTGGAATCAAAATTTTAATTTTTTTAAATTTTAAAACAAAATTTATGCTTCCTAAATTAAAAATTTTTTTTATTAGGAAATAAACGACGTTAGTTGTCTTTTTGGTTTCTTTTATGCATAAAAAAATTTCAATTTGCGATCCGTGGAAACAAAAATTAATTTTTGTTTGTTTTTTTTACCAAGACAACTCTAATTAGTAAAAAACATGGCGTTAGTTGCTTTTTGGTTTATGTATCTCCAAAAAAAGTTCCAATATCCCACATCTGGATATGGAAGTGAATAAATAATCGATTTTTGTTTTAATCGATTATTTCTTTCTTACTATCGATTTTTTGTAATCGATTTTATTAATTGTAAAAATCGATTTTTAATGAATCGATTACATGAATTACACATTTTAAATCGATTTTTGTAAGTAATGCCATCTATGCGATGAATGAAAAAATGAGTAAGTTTATTAAATGTAAACACGTCGATAAAAAATCAGCGCCATCTTTATGTACAAATATATAATAAGTTGTGATCTTTTTTTATCTCTTTGAAGTTTTGAAGTGTCAAAATATTGTTGTTAA
>OY776276.1:29797102-30114602 GCA_963675445.1 Linnaemya vulpina
AAAGAATATTGATTTGGGATTTTTTAACAACACTTCATGCGAACCATGACTCGAACGTTAAGTCGAAAGAAAACGTATGTGCTTTCATATAAAAAAGCGTTCGCCAATAACGAATGCGTTGTCATCACTGCGAACTCAAGTGTCAAAATCAGTCACTTGCTGTTTTGTTGTCGTGTAAAAAAGTTAATCGTGAATTAAACTCGAAATTTTATCATGGAAAGCAAAAGGTAAGTAAAATGTTACAAATATATTCATTCTATTAAAAATTTTAAATTTCAGTATAAAAAAATCCTCAATCAATCAACTGCAAACTATGGTGGAATACATGGAGGAAAATCCAGAGTTTGCCAGAGGAGCGCCAGTGTTTGGTGCAAGTAAGTTTTCGGTAGACGAAAACTGGAATAAACTTTGCCAAAAGCTTAATTCCGTGGGACCTCCAACGCGTACTATTGCGGATTGGAAAAAGGTTAGTGTTTTTATATTTTTTTGCTACTTCCAAATGTTTTAAGTACTTTAATTTACATAAAATTTATTCACAGACATGGGCCGATTTGAAATCCCGCACTAAAAAGAAAATTGCGGAAAATAAAAAAAGCCTACAGGAAACTGGTGGCGGCCTATACCGCTTTAATGGTCTATCAAAATTAGAAGAGGCCATAGACCGCACTTTGTTGCTGTCGTCTGCTGCAGCGCCAAGTGGCCGTGAATTTGGTTGTAGCAAAAAAAATGTTGGAAATCAGTCGATTGAAGACTGCTTTCAATCGCTCGTTGAAACTCCGCCCAGAAATATAAAAGCAGTGGCGGTAGTCACACCGAGCAGATTGAATGCCGTTACTACCACACAGCCATTAGAGCACATTCAACAAAGCACGGGAAATGATAAACATGAGCCCAAACGCTGCCATTCTTTTAATAGCGATGATGAACACCCTGCTTGCTCCTCAGCCAAAAAAAGAAAAACAACTGTTGAGGAACAATTGGCACTAATTCGTCGCCAAGTTAGATTTGCTGAGGCTAGCGCTGCAACAGCCAAGGAACAGCTCCTCGATATAAAAAGATTAGCCGATGCTGCTGAACTAAAAGCTGAATCGGCCAAAAGACAAGCTGATGCGGCTGAAACGCAAGCAGAATGCATGAAAGCACTATTGAAATCAACGCAAAATATTGAAATAGTTTTAGAAAATTTTTTATCAAAAACAAATTAATAATCTATTTGAATACAACACTATAGTAGCAAGGTGAGATTTCCTTACAATTTAATAATTATAATATTTGTACCCGAACTATTTACTATCTGATCCCATATTTTCTTTTTCTACAACCATCTTTAGACTACCGGAACCTTTATCGCCTAACCCAACGTATATGAATTACACCAAGGAGTAAATAAATTTGTGATTTTAATTTTATATTTTATTTTTAGTTTTTAGTAATGTAATGAATAAAAAGAAAATAAATTGGAGTTTTTAATTAATTGTTTATAGCACACGGAAAAAATATATTTGTGATTTAAAAGCATCATGTGATTTCAATCACGTGATATTTAATATTTACTAAAGATTAATGGCAATATTTCGTCTGATTGCTATCGCTCTCACTTCTCCTTCATCATCTTCCACTTCTTCAATTTCCCCCGTTTCTTCGTCCGAGTCATTTTCTAAAGTTTCAGGATCCAGGCATTTATAATAAATGCACATGTTGTGAAGTGCACAACATGCATTTATGATTTCCGTTGTTTTTTTAGGACCGTAGTGCAACCCTCGGGAACCTATGATGCACCGAAATCTGTTTTTCATCACACCAAAACATCGCTCTACCACATTACGTGCGCTTGTATGTTTTTTGTTGTACAGCCTTTCGTGGCCATCACTTGGACGTCTAAATGGGGTCATGAGATACGGTTTCAATTTATAACCTCCATCACCTAAAAGGAAAATAAATTAAGTATAAATAATTATGTTGAATATTAAGTTTAGTACCAAGTATCCATGTGTTTTTTTCCCCGCTTTCAAAGCTTTCTTGTAGTTGTTGGTTAACTACGCTATGCTCCCATACAAAAGCATCGTGGTTAGCACCAGGATGCCTAGCGTCGACGTACATAATTGACATTCTGTGATCACAAATCTGTAAAATTAATTTATAGTTTTAATTAACATACTGCATATCGTTAGCTGAAATGTAAAATCACGTAGCTACACTATTCATAATTAAAAAAAAAAAACAGAAAAAAAATTAACTAAACTTACTACCATGGCATTTATACTGTAATATCCTTTTCTATTGTAGTATAAATGCTTCAAACTCTCCCCTGGAGATTTTATGCGTATATGTGTTCCGTCAACGCAGCCGATAATGCCTGGAAAACCTGTTGAGTCGAAAAATGATTGTTTGGCTTTAAGTTGTTCTTCTGTGGGAGACATTTTTATCCATTCTTCGCAAATGTAGCTCTCAAAAAAATTTAAACATTCCTCAACAATTTTGCATACTGAAGTTTTGCATGTGGAAGAAAATATTTCATTCCCTACAGTCTGCTGATACCCACCAGTAGCCAAAAACCGTAAAAATGTTGAAAGTTTTAGATCTGGACGCAAAGAAGTGCTTCTATAGGAAGGTGTTACTAAAACTTGGAATTTATCCAGGAGCATTTTGAATATATCTTTCGATACCCTGAAGTTCGAAATAAACCTGTTAAAGAAAAGCATTTACATATTTATATTATATATTTCTTTTTTACAAATACTCTGACGTACTGGCTTGTGGGCAGATCCAGAACATTGTATTTATCTCGTAGTTCTCTACGATTGATTGGCACTTGTTCGGATTCTTCCAAAAAATGAACTGCAATTGTTAAGTCCATTGTTTATACATTCACTTTTATTTATCTTAACATTTATTTGTTTTATTTTTTTTTGTTTTTTTTTTATGATAATTGTTTTATTTTTTTGTTTTCTTTTATGATGACACTTGTATACAGCTGATTACTGCTAAACACGGTTGGATTTACTTTAAAACAAAATAGTAATATTTTTCGTATTTTCAAGGAAAACCGGCAATTTATTGAAAATTCGCGATGTGGCAATATTTCAAATCATACTTACTTAAGAAACGAAATTTGACACACGTAACTGCACGCGAAAGAATACTTTCGTTATTGACAAACCCAAATTAAGTCGAATTCGAGTGCCTCGCTAACTTTCGCTTATGCTTTCATTCGATATCGGCGAACAGGCCATATGACTTTTTTGTATGCACCACAACAACTTTTTTAAACTGGTCGGAAAGGTTATGACTCTATGCCATAAAGTCAATGCCGATATGACCAAATAGCATAAAGTACGAATGCGCCAAATATATTGCTTTGGATGTGACACATCCATAAAATTGCATTTTCTTTAAAAACTTATACCATTCCATTACGTCAAAGTATCGCAACATTCATAGTGTCCCAAAATATAATCAACTAATAACACAATGTGATAGTTTTCTGACCAAGTGTGTCTGACACCTTATCATAATGTACAATTCTTAACTGAATCCGAATCAGAAATCAAAGTCGTCGAAAGTAGAACAGTTTCCGACATATACATATATCCCAATCGCCATTATTTGCTTTAAAAAAAAAATTTATGTAGCTTAAATGCATATATTTTCCAAAATATTCATCAAATATACACTGTATATACACTCCTTTTATCGTTAAAAGGTATAAAATTACTAAAGCAAACATGCATGTCCAGATTAGTGAAGAAATGACATAGTGGACAAAATTTCAAACTTCATGAAAAATTTTATATTTCACAATTTCGCTGTTTTCAAGTTTTCTTTTTTTAGCCATACCATCAAAACTTTTAAGACTATTTTACCATACAAACATAAATGTCAAATTAGAAATGAAATAACCATAATACCATTGGCTCCAACCAATCTCTTTTGGTGGTAGGCTATGGTGTTATGGATAAGTCACGACCTTTAGACTGAGGCATTCAGCATTTTGCCATTATACATTGTATGTATGTTATACTAGAGCTGTGCCGAACTTTATTATACGCTCTCAAACGCTCGTTTTTGACAACAACCTTAAAAGTTGGTTTCATCAAATTTAACTTAAGGTACTGAAGGCATGTTGGAAAAAAAACATAAGCAAAAAACACATGCAAACTTGTTTGAAGATCTTTACAGAAAATTCTCTTTTCATTTCAAAACATTGTTAACCCTAATCTTACTAACATATGTCAGTGAGACACATTTGAATGTTCCAGTTGAATTAACTACAGAAATATAGTATATAACATATCGCAACCAAACTTCATGACTTTTATTTGACATATGTTTTGTATAATTTAATAAAAAAATGTTTAGGTATTGCATTTTTACATCTTTTATATGCCAAAACATAAAAATGTAGCAGTAAATACTGAACATGTGTCTCAGAGACACATACATGCGTTGATGACAAAAGCACTAGGACCATTCGACAACAAAAAGTCAAATTATATTTTGAAATTATAAGCAAAAACTTAAAAAAATGTGACTGTCCTGGTGATAACATAGTAATCGATGAGCAGCTTGTTCCTTTTCGTGGAAGGTGTTCTTTTCGGCAATATATACCCAGTAAACCAGATAAGCATGGACTAAAAGTTTGGTGGCTCTGTGACAGTAAAACAAGCTATCCATTGAATGCAATACCCTATTTAGGCAAAATAAATAATCAAATCAGAAAGTAGAAGAGTTAGTGCAGAATTATGAAAATACAGGCAAAAATATAACGTGTGATAATTATTTCACGAGTATTGAACTAGCGCAATTTATTACCTAAGGCTTATCACTAACAGCCACTCTCAAAAAGAACAAACGTTGTGTTCCTTCATCGTTTTTAGGAAATAGAAGAAGGGAAGTGGAAAGTAATTTGTTTGGTTTTACTGAAAACATGACGTTAGTTTTCTACGTCCCAAAACAAAATAGGGCAATTCTTTTACTCTAATCAATGCATTACACCGCTCACTGCGACTTGCAATATAAAAACAAATCAGAGATAAACCTGCATTATAATGAAACTAAAGGAGCAGTCGACACTCTGGATCAACTTGCCGCAGAAAATCTAAATTAAAATGACGAGTGACTTGAACTTTTGAGGTTTTTTTTCGGATGGATCTTCGCGATTGAGGAACCAACAATAGTCTGCCATCATTTGTTCATCTCGATTTCGCTGAGAAGATCGATACATTAATGTAAAATTTCGATGCAATTGGTCGCTCGTCATTTTAATGTAAACTTTTTGAATTTACGCCGAATATTGTGAGTGAGCAATGAAAATGAATATATTGTCGTTCCACAAAATCCTTAATAAAAACTTTATTAACTATATTAATAAACAGTGGTGATAAACACAATATACACATGAGCACTGAAGATGAAAGTGTAGCGACTTTCGAAAACAGCTGTTCTGCTCTGCTGTGTGAGTTGAATAAAACTGATGTTGACTTCCTTTGTGACTAGGAATATTTATCATCATGTCTTTCTGAGATTTTAACTAAATTAGAACAATTAGCCTATAATAATATTAATATAGCAAAAATAAAATTTTCATAAAATAAACAAATCACATACTTTATTTTTCATCCGTCTTTTTTTTCAAATTACCCTTAAAATGTTGGTAACTAAATAAACTATTTGCTTAAAATATGAAACATTCCAGATTTTTACTATAACGTAGAAAAAAAAACCAAATAAAAATGAAAAATTTTGAATAAAACGTAAAAAATAGGCAAATTTTTAACGACGGAAAAGGCATTCAATTAACTTTTCAACGATATGCGATTTAATTCGATCGGACTTTTCGGTTGGGCTCCACAAGGGTTTGAGTGGGACCATACACCGAAAAACACAAAAGTACCGTTATCTAAAAAACGGTACTTAAGAAAAAATAATTACAGCGTTTTTCGTGTCCAGGAGGTCCCAATTAACTTATCTAGGCATATGGTGTTCTTGGTATTTTTTGGCTGTAAACCAGTGTTATTTATAATAGTTCTTTCATACTATTGAATGTAAATTTTCCCAATTGTACATTCATTTTTAATTTCTACAATGTTTAGTCTGCACACATTATATATATATATATATATATATATATATATATATATATATATACATATATATGTCTATAATTTCAGGACAAAAATGTTTCTTTAGAAAAAAATTCTGTGGTTATAAATTTCATAAACTACATTTCTTCATAAACAAATTGTAAATAGAATCTTTCAATAGAAAAAGTTTTATAATGAAAATATTTTTGTAAAAAATATATACAGAAAGAAAACTTTTTATTACAACTCATTTTCTATAAAATATTCTGTATCGATAATTTTTATGTCGAAAAGCTTGTGTATCAAAAAATTTTCCATAGAAAAGTTTTTATAAAAAATGTTTTGTGCATAGAATATAAATCCTTAATCTTTTTATAATAACTTTACTGCGTGAGTATTCTTCATGGGAGATCTATAAGTACATATCATCTAGTGCTCAGAAGGTTAAATTTTAATCCATTAAAAAGAAAACTACTTTTTTGTAATATGTTTTATTGTCAATAAAGTAATTTGAATTTAAATACTATGGATATTTTATTTTACTAAGTTGAAAGTAGTCCTCAAATATTGCATCAGTTATTGCACATGTATGTAGGTATTAACACTTCGGTGAAAGTCGATATATATTTGTTTCTACACAAATAAAATACATATTCTTTACCCTACATTAATACAAACAATTGTTAAGCTCATTTTCTTATTCATATACATATATTTTTTCAGGAAAATGCCCACAGTTGGACGAAAGATATTCTAAGTAAATGCTTTTGGTTATGGACGAAATAATCATAAGAAAAGAGTTAAGATATAATCAGAGTTTAGATTTAATTGATAGATTCGAAACAACAGGTTTTGTAAGAACTCAAGTATTGGTACTCATGCGCGTGTTTTTATGGAAAAGCATTGTTTTCTAATTGGAGTATAATTAGAAAAAATTCGCGCGACATTCGTAACTCAATTTTTTAGCAGAACTGTTACAGATGCTATTAAAACAATATGCAGAACTACACTACATTTAAGAGCTGTTCCGCAGAAGTGGCCCTTTGAACAGCTCAGTTTGTGGAAAAAATGTATAAGATTTTCGGTTGTCTTACTAGTAGTTGCCTTTATGGCGACAATTTTTTTTTACAGGACCGGCACTCAGGGGATGACCCCTACTCGTGCGTACATTGTGCTGGAACAAGGGAATTTGGTTGTAGGTGGGAGGATACAGGGGGTAGTGTCTATGAACATTCGATTTGAATTTCTCCAAGCTATATACGGCACAATAACGTAATATAATTTATAGAAAGGGTTATTGCATGTTTTATATGAATAAAAAAAGACTAATTGCTATGATTTTCTTTGAATTCCTTAATAACGCATTTCTAATACAAAATCAATTCTTCTATTTTAAAAAAGCGTATGCATTCAAAATTTTTTATTTATCATGAAATAATTTATATTTCAATTCAATTTACTAATGCCTAACGAATGACTTGCGCCAATAAAATAAAATTTGTTGATACTTAATTTTTCAATAAATAATATATATATATAATTCTTCTAGTTTTTTTACCTCTTTTTGATTAATAATATGGACTAATATTTTTTTAAATTTAAGGTCTCTTTATTTTTATTAAATTATAAATTGTTTTTCGATATTTCGTCACTCCTTTGTGTGACTTCTTCAAAAAATTAATTTTTTAATTGATGTGAAAAAATTATTTTTGTTTATGAAACAACATTATGAAAATTATTTGTCAACAAAATACAAAAAGATTCAAACAAAATTTAAATAAATTTAAAATGTAGGAACAATACTAAACAATTTTTATCTATACATGCATATATATTTAAAAAAGTAACATATCTAAAACGAGTTTTCAATCCTACTTATATATACATAGATATCTTAAAACCAAATTCAAGAAGTTTATAAACAAATTTATATAAATTTAAAAGACATACTATAACAAAATATTTAACATGTATATATAATTCAAAATTATTTTTCTCTAAACATATCTTAACTTTACATATGTATATATACATACATATTCATACATACATATGTTTTTCATTAACATATACAATATATATATATATATATATATATATATATATATATATATATAATATATAAGACAAAAGATAAAATAGATAAATTAGATAAATCAAATTTGGTTTATAAAATACCTTGTAATGGAAATGACAATGAGGATTGTAATAAGGTCTATATAGGTACAACTAAGAATAAGTTAAAAATTAGGATAGTAGGACATAAGACTGATCAAAGATATAGAGATATAAATTCGCAGAAAACAGCATTATCTTCACATTGTGCTAGATATAATCATTATCCAAACTTTGAAAATGTTTTAATATTAACCCTTAACTACAGACCACCGGTATTTTTTACCGGTAAGCAGTTACAATTTTTCAATTTCGGGAGATCCCTGTTAGTTACGCACTTAAACGTTTATGTTCCTTTTCAATGTTCAGTGTAACTTTGTTTGCCAAAGTGCTAGTTGTGTGCAGTGCGATTTGTTTAATTTACAACTATTTAAATTTTATAAATTGCTTTGTAGTTAAATTGGGTAAGAGTTAATTTGATTTATATCATTACTCTGTATTATTAATATAGAATATAGTAAAGGATGGAAGAAGGAGTCTGGGCCCTTAAAAGAGGGTTAAAATGGACCAAAAAAATATTGAAGAAGTTGTGGAAAGATGGCTGGAAGAATTGGTCCTGATATTAGTAATTTAGAAGCAGATTCTGACTATGTGGAACGACTGTGTCAGAAATAGAGCCAGAATATGAGGACAATGATAATCCACCCACTGCAAAGCTAGCAAAGAAAGGAAGGCAACACATATACGTTCTATTTGTAATATGTTTGCAATGTACAGAAAGAATTTGCAAGGAATGTTCGACCTGAATTTTTAACCAAATTATCTCTTGCAGTTTTTTTCCAAATGTATATTTTTCTCTTTTATTTTTATATTTTGTATATAAATATATTATATTTTAAGTTTTTATAATAAAACTAATGTGTGTTTTGTTTAAATATTTTTTTATTGTCGTTTTCTTACAACCTTAAAAAAATTACTAAAAAAGGTAATTGAATATATATGTCGCATTAAAAAACTTGTTCGGTTTTATTAAAGTACACAGTTTTACAACTTTTTCTAGATCTCGATAAACGAGAAATATATAACAGATATAAAACAAACAAAAATGTTTCAATTATTTACAAAAATTTTCTATATATTATATAGAAAGGGTTAAGCACAGAAAATAATTATAAACGTAGGTTTATGTTAGAAATGTTACAGAAAGTAACTACACCAATCACAAATAGGATTAATTTTAAGGTAGATACAAATGTAGCTCAAAATTATAGACACTTAGTTAATAAAATATAGAATTTTACATTTAAATGTACATATGTATAGGTTTAAATATTTTTTTATTGTTCACACACACATATATATATATATATATATATATATATATATATATGTATATATATATATATATATATATATATATATATAGTTCAATTAAAATTGTTTAAATCTTTCTGAAATTTGTTGATTAATATGTGTATATATTGATATATACGTATGTGTATATGCATGTTGATTGTATATGTTAATGAAAAACATAGGTATGTATATATACATATGTAAAGTTAAGAAATGTTTAGAGAAAAATATTTTCGAATTATATATATTGTTACAAAGATTAGAAATAGATTTAAATAAAACGACAATGTGGCTATATGTACTTGGCAGCACTGCCAATTAATCTATAGTTGTCAAAATGTTACAACCCTGGTCAACACTATATAGATAATAGTCAAATTAACGGAAATGGAATACTCTAGAATATACAAGATCATTCAAGGCTGTGCCAATAAGAGTAAACCACAACAACAACAAACCTAGCAACATAAATGCTAAGACATGTTATTCTTAATGATCTTGTATGCAAGTATTCGCTGCTAATAGTGTTAAACAGATTCACAAGTATACACAGCCATATACACGTAGAAGAAACAAAACCACACACTCATCCATACAACCACTCATAGTTACCGCAGGCAAAACACACAGAACACTCATACATTCAACCACACATAGTTACCATAAGCAAACCAAACAAGTCAGCATTGTCATGTATACAAACACACTCATTTTAAGTAAAATACAACCACCATGACCAGAACTTTCGCGAGGTTACCAGACGACGTCATTTTTGCTATATAAAGGCGCTGCCAGAGCTCAGCGATAGTCAGAGTGATTTCAAATATAGACGTGTTAACATCGCTAAGTGTTGAGTAGTACAAATACTCGAGTTAATAAAGTAATAAATAAAGTGTTGCCGCATTTTATTTCTGAAATTAATTTGTCCGTGTTTTAATTTGATGCAATAAAACGAATCCTTGAAGGATAAGTAATAAAACCGTTTTTACGAAAAGGTCTAAAAACGTAACAATTGGTGTCAGAAGTGGGATTGCAAAAATAATTAAAAGGACATTGCAATTTAAAAAAAATTAAAATATATAATCATGAAATTTGATGAGCTAAAAGTTGAACAGCTGAAAAAGGAGCTCAGAAAGCTGGAATTACCAATTGCCGGTAACAAGGCTGAACTGCAGAAGAGGTTGATAGATGAGTTTAAGAATCGCGGCATGGACATCGGGACATACGAGTTTGAGGACAAAGACGATGTGCAGGTATGCCCTCCTGCCACGACCAGCAGCATGGACATAAATTCAATGTTCGCTGCTATGATGATCGAAATGAAACATAACTCTCAGCAGATGCAGGAGGCATCAAGGGTCAACAGTGAAAAGCTTGTAGCCGTAATAAGTGAAATAAAACAAAACTTTTAGCAGACGCAGGACAAGCTTGTTGCCGAAATACAGGAGTCACATAAAGCCATGAACGAGACCCTGGTAGAGCTTTCTGAAGCCATTAACAGGAGGGTGGATTCTATTGAGAATAAATTCTGAGAGCTGGAACAGCATGCAAACGAGGTCGAGGAGAAATAGCATACTCTAGAGGACAAACTGCATAAGCTGGAGTGTAGCGGCTCCAGCTTATGCACTTTTATCTCCACGGATAAAAGCGCCATGCTTCGACGGCAGCGTACCATTAGGCATCTTCAAATTCCAGTTCGAGACGGTTGCTAGCAGAAATGGATGGGATGCTGAAGAAAAGGCCATAGAGTTGATCTTGTCCTTAAAGGGTACAGCCGCAGAGGTACTTGAGACTGTGCCAGTAAGCTGCAGAAACAACTATAATGAAATAATGGCAGCATTGCAGCGCAAGTATGGTGGTGAGCACAAGCGCGATTTATACAGAATGGAATTGCGATGTAGAGTTCAGAAGCCTAACGAATCTCTACAAGATTTCGCAATGGAAATCGAGCGTTTAGTGCAGCTCACATATCCAGGCGAGAGTCACCCGTTCCTGGACCATTTTAAAACTGAGGCTTTCGTTAACGGCATTCGCGACTATGATGTTAAATTAGCGGTGTGCGCTACGCAGAAATCCACTTTCGCTGAAACTGTGTCATTTGCGCTGGCTCAAGAGACTGCCAGGATGGTTTTTAAGCCCCAGATATATAAAGTGCGGAATGTGGAGGTTTTGTCTGAGGAGGATAACAACCTAGTGGCTAGCGTTAAGGGGGCAATGCGACAACTGCTGGCAGAGAAGGCTATCAAAGAAAAGCATAAGTGCTTTAACTGCGGAAAGATCGGTCATTTTCAGCGCAGCTGCAAAGCACAAAGGAAGAGAGGTAGATCTGTTTCGCCACCAAGAAACAGCAAACGGGTGAACCAAATAACATCACAGGAGTCCCCGTTAAACTAAAACGAGCTAGCACTAAGGGACAAGAGCTAGCTCTCACAAACGAGGGCCTCACAATCTCCATATCAGTGATGCAGCAGAAAAATAGCAACCTCATTGCGTCCGGACACATCAACGGGGAAAAGCACGTACTTACCATAGACACAGGGGCATCGCAGTCAATAATAAGGCCCGATATAGTAAAGGGGAAATGCGAGCGGTTCAGTAATATACGGCTACATACAGCTACTGGAGAGCCTGCCACTGTCTATGGTAAGATTGCAGTGAAGGTGACTATAGCCAACATCAACGTGAGACATGTGTTTATTGTTGCCGATATTGTCGATGAGGTTATTATTGGAGCCGATTTTATGATTAATCATGGCATTAATCTACATATGGGACAACAGCTGATGATTTGGCGTAATGTGGAAATACCCCTTGATGTTGGATATGACAACAAACCGCAAGTAACAAGAGTATTTGCTGTTGAGAGTCAGACGTTACCGCCTCAGTCTGAAACATTCATATGGGCACGGATGAAGGGGATTGTGAGGACAATCGGTTGTGCGTTGTAGAACCGGCAGATCTAAAGAGAGAGCTTATAACGGCGAAAGCTCTAGTGAAAACTAGTAAAGGAGGAATAGTCCCTATAAGAGTGCTTAACTTGTCAGACCATGAAAAAGTCATCAAAGAAAATTCCGATGTTGGCCAGTGTACTCCAGCAGAGGCAATAATAAACTGCGAGAAGAAGATAGAGCCTACTAATTTGTCCGCAAAAGAACGTGAGAAATTTGAGGAATACGTAGAGAAATGGGTAGCAGGCCTATCAGCAACAGATAAAAATAAAGCCAAGCAGTTACTAAAAAGGCATGCCAGTATCTTCGCCATGGGAAGCCAAAGCCAGGGTAGAACTGCATTGGTTAAACGTGAAATTAACACAGGCGAAGCTAGACCGATTAAACAGCCACCCAGAAGCGTATTTCTAGCAAAGCGAGATAAAGTAAAACAGCTTGTAAGTGAAATGGAGCGTGATGGCGTAATTGAGCCATCTTCTGGTCCTTGGAGTTCGCCTGTAGTCTTAGTTAAAAAGAAAGGTAACAGTACTAGATTCTGCGTAGACTACGGGAAGCTCAATGACATAACCAAGAAGGACAGTTATCCGCTCCCCAGGATCGATGATACTTTGGACGCGCTAGCTGGTACAAAATGGTTCTCTACGCTGGACTTGCGAAGCGGATATTGGCAAGTGGAGATCGCAGAGAAAGACAAGGAGAAAACTGCCTTCAGCGTCGGCAACGGATTATGGCAGTTCAAAGTCATGCCATTTGGTCTCTGCAATGCTCCGGCCACATTTGAAAGCCTAATGGAGAAGGTACTGATAGGACTTCACTGGAAGACATGCTTGGTATATCTCGATGACATAATCGTGATGGGGAATTCTTTTGGTGAACACCTCAAAAATATGGCAGAAGTTCTCCAACGGATATTATCAGCTGGATTGAAACTCAGCTTGAAGAAATGTGCATTGTTCCAGAAAGAAGTAAAGTATTTGGGGCATCGTGTTACAGCAGACGGAACCTCAACAGATGAACATAAAATAAAAGCAGTAGGGGATTGGCATCAACCTAAAAATCTTCATGAATTGCGCAGCTTTTTGGGCCTTTGCACATACTAAGGACGTTTTGTGCCGAATTTTGCCAGTGTAGCTGCAAGCTTGCATGAGCTGACAAAGAAGTCAAGACCATCGCATTGGGGCGAGCCACAGGAAAAATCCTTCCAGAAACTCAAAGAATTATTATGTACGTCACCAGCGCTAGCGTATCCCATAGCTGGAGAAAAATTTGTGCTGTATACTGATGCGAGCGGCTATGGCATAGGGGGTGTGCTATCCCAAGAAGTAAATGGCACTGAGAAGGTCATAGAGCCGTGTACTCTCAAAACCTGAGAGGAACTACTGTGTGACACGACGTGAGCTTCTGGCGGTATTGGAATGCATTAAACATTACCATAAGTACCTGTATGGTCAACACTTTACATTAAAGACCGATCATTCTGCACTGAGATGGCTATTGCAGTTTAAAAATCCTGAAGGGCAACTGGCAAGGTGGATTGAGCACCTGCAGAGCTACGACTTCAGCATTGAGCATAGAAGGGGCACAAAGCATAACAATGCGGATGCTCTTTCGAGAAGACCGTGCAGTTTAGAGTGTAAACATTGTGTTAGAACCGAGCAAAAGGAAGGCGTTGTGGATGTTCGGCTAATGCACATCGGCCCTGATGAAGACTGGTCAGCGGCACAGAGAGACGACGATATACTAAGGAAAATTATAGCGGCCAAAGAAGAGGACAGACGACCATCCCGGAATGAAATTTCGGCTGAAAGCCCACTCGCCAAATCTTATTGGGCTCAGTGGAACAGCCTTAAGGTAATAAAATGGGGTTTATACCGCGTATGGGAAAGTGTAGATGGCAAAACAACTTCAAATTTAATAGTTGTGCCATACTCCAAGATAAGTAAAGTTTTACAGGAGTTTCACAATGGGTCCAGTGGCGGTCATCTTGGAGTAACAAAAACACTTGAGCAACTGAAGCAGCGTTTTTATTGGGTTGGATGTCAACAAGCCGTAGCTGACTGGATAGAAAACTGCCCACAGTGCATAGCAGCCAAAGGCCCAGTAAGAAGAAGCCGGGGACAGCTGCAACAATACAACTCAGGAGCACCATTCGAGCGGATCGCAATGGATGTAGCAGGTCCTTTTCCCGTCACCGAAGCCGGAAATCGTTATGTACTTGTGGTAATGGACTATTTCAGTAAATGACCAGAGGTATATGCTATACCTAACCAGGAAGCAAAGACAATTATAAATGCATTCGTCAACAACTGGGCATGTCGCTATGGTGTCCCAATAGAATTACATTCCGACCAAGGAAGGAATTTCGAGTCTGCCATATTCAGGGAAATGTGCGAGTTATATGGGATAAAGAAAACCAGAACGACGCCGCATGCATCTGATGGCATGGTAGAAAGGTTCAATCGCACCTTAGAAGAGTACCTACGAAAAGTAGTAAGCACCCATCAGAGGGATTGGGACGAGCACATCCCCAAATTTTTGATGGCATATAGGTCAGCTGTACACGACTCAACATCGAGAACGCCAGCTAAAATTATCTTCGGGACGGAATTAAAACTACCTGGTGATTTGGAATTTGGTGTTAAGCCAACTGTGGAAGAAGGAGCTATTACGTCCCAGGAGAAGGAGGACTTAAACGAACTGCATGAGTTCGTGCGCAATAGAATCAAGATGGTCAGTGACAAGATGAAGGCTAGGTATGACCGCGCAGCAAACTCGGAGGGATTTATGGAAGGACAATTGGTTTTACTATATAACGCACAACGGAAGAAAGGATTGTCCCCAAAATTACAGACTCACTGGGATGGCCCGTATAAAGTGATTAAAAGAGTGAATGACGTTGTATACCGGATACAGAAGCACAATAGCCCAATGTCAAAAATGAAGGTAGTACATCTCGAACGATTGGCGCACTATGGAAGAGGTGATTGTATGCCTATTCTGGTCGAACAGGCTTAAGTGAGCGGCAGTGTTACAAAGATTAGAAATAGATTTAAATAAAACGACAATGTGGCTATATGTACTTGGCAGCACTGCTAATTAATCTATAGTTGTCAAAATGTTACAACCCTGGTCAACACTATATATATAATATTCAAATTCACGGAAATGGAATACTCCAGAATATACAAGATCATTCAAGGCTGTGCCAATAAGAGTAAACCACAACAACAAGAAACCTAGCAACATAAATGCTAAGGGATGTTATTTTTAATGATCTTGTATGCAAGTATTCGCCGCTAATAAAGCTAAACAGATTCACAAGTATACACAGCCACGTACACGTAGAAGAAACAAAACCACACACTCATCCATACAACCACTCATAATTACCATAGGCAAAACACACAGAACACTCATACATTCAACCACACATAGTTACCATAACAAACCAAACAAGTCAGCATTGTCATGTATACAAACACACTCATTTTAAGTAAAATACAATCACCATGACCAGAACTTTCGCGAGGTTACCAGACGACGTCATTTTTGCTATATAAAGGCGCTGCCAGAGCTCAGCGATAGTCAGAGTTATTTCAAATATAGACGTGTTAACATCGCTAAGTGTTGAGTAGTACAAATACTCGAGTTAATAAAGTAATAAATAAAGTGTTGCCGCATTTTATTTCTGAAATTAATTTGTCCGTGTTTTAATTTGATGCAATAAAACGAATCCTTGAAGGATAAGTAATAAAACCGTTTTTACTAAAAGGTCTAAAAACGTAACAATATGTACATGTTAAATATTTTCTTATAGTTATACGTAGGATTGAAAATTCATTTTAGATATGTTTCTTTTTTAAATATGCATGTATAGATTATATATGCATGTATAGATTTAAATTGTTTATTATTGTTCCTATATTTTGAATTTACTTAAATTTTGTTTGAATCTTTTTGTATTTTGTTGACAAATAATTTTTATATTGTTGTTTCATAAACAAAAACAATTTTTTCACGTCAATGAAAAAATAAATTTCCTGAAAAGTCACACAAAGGAGTGACGAAATATCGAAAAACAATTTATAATTTAATAAAAATAAAGAGACCTTAAGTTTAAAAAATATTAGTCCATATTAATATATATATATATATATATATATATATATATATTCTACTAATTTTATAAAGCAGAATGTTTGTGAATGTGGATGTGTGAATGTGTGGATGTGTAGATGTGTGGATGTTTGTTCCTCTTTCACGTAAAAACTACCGAATGGATGTTAATGAAACTTCACAATAATTTAGCTTATACATCAGAATAACACATAGGCTATAATTTATAAAGATGTTGTGTAAATTGTCCAAAATATAACGATAAGTGTCAAGTAAGACGGAAAAAATATTTAATTTTCTTAATTTGAAAAAATAATATTTGTCGTTGCCTATTGAACTGATTTTTTTTGGTTAGGTTGTATTTTTTTTTTTGAAATTTTTGAATATAATATTTGCCGTTAGTAGCATCAATTTTTTCAATATATCCTCTGATAAAGCAGTTTTATACTTCTGCATGTTATCTTTAAATTTGAATATGAAATCGTGATTATTAATAGCTATACACATATTTCCAGCTGAAGACTCTCTCAACACATAGCCTAGTGTTAATCCGATATTCCCACGGGATGTAGACTTACGCGGGTGAAACCGCGGGGCGCACCTAGTATATATATATATATATATATATATATATATATATGTATGTATGTATATATGTATATATAAATAAAATATGTATTAATAAAATAGATTTAAATAAAACGACAATGTGGCTATATGTACTTGGCAGCACTGCCAATTAATCTATAGTTGTCAAAATGTTACAACCCTGGTCAACACTATATAGATAATATTCAAATTAACGGAAATGGAATACTCCAGAATATACAAGATCATTCAAGGCTGTGCCAATAAGAGTAAACCACAACAATAACAAACCTAGCAACATAAATACTAAGAGATGTTATTCTTAATGATCTTGTATGCAAGTATTCGCTGCTAATAAAGTTAAACAGATTCACAAGTATACACAGCCATATACACGTAGAAGAAACGAAACCACACACTCATCCATACAACCACTCATAGTTACCGCAGGCAAAACACACAGAACACTCATACATTCAACCACACATAGTTACCATAAGCAAACCAAACAAGTCAACATTGTCATGTATACAAACACACTCATTTCAAGTAAAATACAACCACCATGACCAGAACTTTCGCGAGGTTACCAGACGACGTCATTTTTTCTATATAAAGGCGCTGCCAGAGCTCAGCGATAGTCAGAGTGATTTCAAATATAGACGTGTTAACATCGCTAAGTGTTGAGTAGTACAAATACTCGAGTTAATAAAGTAATAAATAAAGTTTTGCCGCATTTTATATCTGAAATTAATTTGTCCGTGTTTTAATTTGATGCAATAAAACGAATCCTTGAAGGATAAGTAATAAAACCGTTTTTACGAAAAGGTCTAAAAACGTAACAATATTATACACTGCCGACCATCTGAATACGTTCATTCTTTTTAGTAAAATTTTTGTTTTTCTTTAAATATGCTTTGAAAGTACTTTGTTGTTTTCTTCTATTGTTAAGAGATCAGCTACATAAGAGTAATTCAGACTAGTAAAACAATTTAGGAAATGATCCGTTATTTTGCAATTTTCCTTTAAAAAAGAGTGTAGAAAAAAACATGTGTAAAAATTTACTCATCTGATTAGGTTCACTTAAAATAACAACACTTCTCTCTAAAGGTCGGTAAAAATAGGTCGTTATTTTAAAACGTTTTTGCATAAATTCCATTAAAAATGGGTCGCGGGAAGCCATTATCCGATAAGAAAAAAGGGTAAAATTAAAGCTAATACTGATTCTGGCCTATCTCATAGAAAAATTGCAAATAAAATTGGTCGCAGTCAAAATGTCGTTAACGTCTTAAGAAATGAGTCCCAGTATGGAAAAAATAAGAAGGGAGGTACGTATAAGGCAACAATAAGTGCAGATATAAGAGCAATTAGCAGAAGTGCTTCTAATTCTACCGATTCCGCTGCAAAAATAAAACAAAAAACTGGAACTAAAACTAGTAAAACAACAGTAAACGAATAATTATAAGCGCAGATCATTTAAATAGAATGAAAATTAAAAAAAAACTCTAATTACCACCGACCGTAAAGCAAAACGGCTTCAGTTTGTCCGTAAGTAAATGTCATATAAATCAGAGTGGAAACATGTGATTTTTTTCCGATGAAAAGAAGTTTAAGTTGGAAGGTCCTGACTGATATAATTATTACTTCCACGACCTGAGATAAGAGGAACGCTATTTAAGTCGCCTCCATAGCTGTGAAGGCAGTGTGATGGTATGGGGAGCAATTTCGTTCTACGGCACTTTTGACCTTCAGTTTTTGTCATCTAGAATGGCATGAAATACTTACAAAAGTGTACCAGAAAAGGCTTTTCCCCAATTTTCGTCAGTTTTTGAAGCAATTCCATGGACATTTTAGCACGACAACGCCCCGATACACACAGATGGAGTGGTAAAACAATGTATTCATAGTCAAAATGTAATGACTACGGAATGGCCGCCGTACTCCCCAGAATTAAATATCATAGAGAATGTGTGGGGACTACTTTCACGTAAAGTGCATGAGTCTGGAAGACAATACGAGGGCAAGAAAGCATTAATTGATGGAATCAAAAAAGCTTGTATAACTCCGTCCCCAACCGCATTTATGAAGTAATATCAAAACACGGAGAGTATGCACATCATTAAGAAGAGCTTTAGAATATATTTAAATAAATAAATGTTTATAAAAACTAACATTTTGTAATTATTTGAACTTAATAGCAATAAACCTATTCAAGTGAACCAAAAATAAAAACGATTTCTTGAAGTACACATTAAAAAAACCTTTTTACAAAGATTGGTCCATGAGAAATAATATTTTTGTAATAAAAAATGAATTAAAGGAATTATTCTACGTTTTGTGTCACTATTATTGATATTAGTACATTAATAATTTTTCCAGGAATTTGAATTTGATAAAAGTACTGAACCTATTTAGATGGTCGGCAGTGTGTGTATATCATAATAATATATGGCATCATCGCATCGGTGCTGATAGATACATTTTCGTTTATCCAGCTACAACACAAGTATTATTCACCCTACATTAATTTACGCAGTAGTATTTTCGCTTCGGTTATGGATCTATTCTATGCAACATAAAAGTACATGAACAATAACAATTTCCTGCAACAAATAATAACCAAAGACTATGTATATTAGTGTATATTCTTTGTAATAACACATTCAGCCAAACAAGTTTCATTGTTAAAGGCTTTAGGCAAACCAACCAATTTTTTGTGTTATTCGAACAAATAACTACACAAGACATATATGTATGTATAAGATTAAATATGTTTGACAACATATGTTTGACGAATATGTTGGATGCGGGTGGTGATATTAGGACACGCATATGAATTTCTTATATACATAATCTTTGGTTATAACCAATGAAACCCGAATGCAATAAAACTAAAATAAGTATTTTGTTCATTGTCTGATTGAGTAAGGTAGGAACGATATGTAGTAAGTAAGAAGGCGACACTCTCAAAAATCATATAGATATAATCAAAGAATATGCACTATACACATTTATATTTCAATTTAATTCATATTTAACTCGATTCCTGAACGGTTCATAGATCCATTAAAAATAATCATTCTACAATAGCTTCGCCGAATATACAGAGTTTTTGCGCTAATTTTGTAAATTACTAATGCCGAATGAATCACCTGCGCCAATAAAATAAAATTTGTTGATACTTAATTTTTCAATACATAATAAAACCGCTTTATACCTCATGAAGATTTGTATTGTTAAATAAAATTTTATAAAACGAAATTTCGTTTCCAGGGGTGGGAATTTTTTTTTTCATTCATAAAAGTAACCAAAAAGGCAACTGATGTTAACTAAAATTATTAGGAAGAACAAAATTGGTACTTAAGAATATATAGGGAATACCAGACGTATATTGGTGAAGGGCATATAAGATTCGGCATAGCCGAATGTAGCACTTTTACTGTTTATAATGTAGATATGTAAATAAATATATCTTCGAAGAAGTAAATGACATCTTTGAACTAAAGGGAAAAAATTAAATTTAATCAACTGTAATTTACTCTTCTTCAACTTACCAATGCGTTCAGCTGTGGTGGGCGAATATTCGTATTCGGCTTGTCAAATTTTAATATCGCATTCGTATTCGTTATGTAAGCATTTACATCTCAAGTATTTTATAGGAAAAAATAATAGTAAATGCATATAGGGTTAAAAATATGCCTACTTAATAGCAAAAAAATTTGGGTTTAGAAGTTAAAAAGTTCCACCCTAATTTAGTTAATAACACTGGTTTACAGCCAAAAAATACCAAGAACGCTATATACCTAGATAAGCTAATTGGGACCTCCTGAACATGAAAAAAGCTGCAATTTTTTTTTAAGTACCGTTTTTTAGATAAAGGTACTTTTGTGTTTTTCGGTGTATGGTCCCACTCAAACCCTTTTGGAGCCCAACCGAAAATTCCGATTGAATTAAATCGCATATCGTTGAAAAGGTAATTGAATGCCCTTTCCGTCGATAAAAAATGGCTGAGTTATGGCACCTCAAAGTTCCAAATTTGCCTATTTTTTATGTTTTTTTCAAAATTTCTCATTTTTATTTCGGTTTTTTTCTACGTTATAGTAAAAATCTGGAATTTTTTAATTTTTTTATTAAATAGTTTATTTAGTTACCAACATTTTAAGCGTAATTTGAAAAACAAAACGGATGAAAAATAAAGTTTTATTAAGGATTTTGTGGAACGCCAATATATTCATTTTCATTGCATATTTGTGTTTTTTTTTCGGATGGATCTTCGCGATTGAGGAACCAACAATAGTTCTCCATCATTTGTTTCTATTTCTTCCATTTCCTGGTGAAATCTTTCACCTTGTTCAACACTTTCGGAGCCCAAGTTCGTGGAGAAAATATCCATATGATTAAATAAGAAGAATAAATTTTCTAATGGTAACGGTCTGTTTGATATGCATGCTTTCACTCAACGTTTACCAATGGCATTGGCAAAAGTTGCCAAAAGACAGTCTTGCCATGAATTACCTTAAACAAAAATTTCCGAGAGCCACAGCGAGCAAAACTGAAGCTGGTATATTTGATGGAGCTCAAAGTCGGGCTCTGTACGGTGACCAAGCATTTAATGAGTATTTAGGTGCAGCTCATTTGGAGGCATGGGAAGCATTCCAGGACATCGTTCACAACTTTTTGGGAAACTACAGAAGTCCTGATTATGCTGAGAAGATCGATTAATTTTTTAATTTAAAGTTTTTAATTTACGCCCAATATAGTGTGTGAGCAATGAAAATGAATATATTGTCATTCCACAAAATCTTTAATAAAAACTTTCCATAAAACATTCCAGATTTTTACTATAACGTAGAAAAAAACGAAATAAAAATGAAAAATTTTGAAAAAACATAAAAAATAGGCAAATTTTTTAATTTTGAGGTGCCATACCTCAGCCATTTCTTGTCTCATAGAAATTTGTACATCGACGGAAAAGGCATTCAATTACCTTTTCAACGATATGCGACTTAATTCGGTCGGATTTTTCAGTTGGGCTCCAAAAGGGTTTGAGTGGGACCATATACCAAAAAACACAAAAGTACCGTTATCTAAAAAACGGTACTTAAGAAAAAATTAAAGCGTTTTTCGTGTTCAGGAGGTCCAATTAACTGATCTAGGCATGTGGCGTTCACGGTATTTTTTCAAATTAAAAATTTTTAAAGCTGTGTAATTACTAGATTTGGGTAGACCTCATTCATTTCTATATAAACCATTAAAATTTCCTTGGATTGATCATATATTTTTGTGTACCGAAAAAGATCGATTTAGAACCAAATTTAAACATTTGCTTATATTACTTGGTATAATCTGACTCTTCTGTAAAAGAAATTATTATTTGTCAAGGGGAGTTGGTATCATTTTGTTAAAGAAAGTTTCGTTTATGTCGTTTAAGGACTTGGGAACTTTTTATTAACTGTAATTAACGCAAACAGAATAATGAAGTTCTTTTATACAAAATTTTTCATACATGATTTACATATACATATTTATATTTATATAATTCAATACAACTACGTTGTGCTGTAGCATGTCATATTTTGTGGGACAGCGACAATATAAAAAACATTCGTATTATATTTACTTCTACAATGTCACAATTTAAAAACTTAATTTTTAGAGCTAATGATGCAGATATAATCTACATACCGTTCTTGTGTAAAAATTTAATTTCTTGTATACTTTAGTCATGGGAGAAAAATTTATTTTTAGATTTCCATAAAGCTGTTAGGTAAACACTAGTACTTAGTGTCCACTCCAATATATATTATTACATAATCGGAAAGTTATTGGTTTTACCCCTTTTCGAAAAAGTCGAGTTCTCATCAGATCTCTACGACTTGAGGTTTTAGGAAGCTTCCCTGATTAATTCTAAGATCCCGTCACTATGTGTGTGTGTGTTTAGGTATGTGGATCGCTTATAACTTTTGAACTGCTGAACGGAAAAGCAATTCGCTCATTTCGTGCAAGATCGTCACAACTCAAAATTTGAAACTTTACAGGAGAGCCTTTTTAAGATTTCAACCTATTATTTCTCACAAAATTGCTAATAACGAATTTAAATGTGTAGAGAAATATAAAGTTTAATATGTTTAAAATCCATTTACCGAGTCTTCTGTATTGGAAGAATGATATATTTTTGTATAGACACGGTTTTATAATTCGATATTTGAATTGTGACGCTATTGCTGTAAACCTGTAACATTAATTAAAGTCATAAGTGAAAATGTGACTATATTGTTAAAAAATATTGTTTATTGATTGAATTCATACACAACTTCATTGTATTGTCAAAAATATTGGAAAATAAAAATTAAAGCAAAATGTTTTCTTAAAACATAATATTCAGATTAAATGTATTGAATTGATACAAAAATATGTAATTGTTTTTAAAATATGTACTCGAAAATTAATTTCAATTCAGCGTACAACATATAAAAGCTAATATAGGAAGTTTTATAAATTGTCATAAAACGTATTGTAATATTTAGGTATAAGACCCTTATGTAATAATTCCATGAGATCATTCTTTTTTCGTTCTGATATGCTTAGTAGAAAATGCTTGTACAAAATTTATTTGTTTATAACTAATTTTGGTTTTTAATATTATAACATTTTCAAAATTTTCGTTTGAGTAACTGGTTTTGTAGAATAACATATTAGGAGTTTCTTTGCTAACTTTCAAAACCTTTATGTTATATATTTTTACATTTTTCATATTTAGCGGTCCAATATCTGTTTGCAGCTGTTTAATGTCGTAGAAATCATCAAAGCTCATTTCATTGACTTTGTATGGATTACAGGTTTTTTTGCAGTTTTTATTATAGAAATAAATGTTTCAGGTGTATAAATGGGACCACTTCTTAAATGACGCTTCACACTCCTCTCAATGACAATGGACACCATCGCCTTCATTTTGCGTATGTCCCTTGATTAAATACTTGTGAGTTATTGTCTCGATATTCAAATAACGTACAGCGTACAAGTAAACCGATAGCATAAATTTGTTTTTTTGCTGTCCTGCGCAATTGTCAGAGTAAAATATAAAATGTTTGATTTGTTCTTTAGCTTCATAAAGCGAAGTACACAAGTTCCCAATTCGTTTGCACGTCTATTAGCACAGCTTTCATCCCACACAAAGCAGTCACAATTATTATCAATTAAATTAAAAATCGTGAAGTTCATTACATTCAACTTAGATTTATAGTAGAAAACAGAGACATCGCCTTTTGGGAGCCGCAAAATCGCTTGCATATCATAAACAGCTACAATTGTGTACGGTGGTCTGGTTTCCTTATCAGAAGATTTTTCAATTCTTGACAGTTCCTTTTCTGAAATATGCTCTTCGTATTTTTTTTTAATTCTGTTTTTTTCTCTTGTTCTGCACTTTCATATGCAAAGCAAAGTTCACACTGGTCCTTCTTTGGTATAAAAAAAGAAAAGTTGAATTCGGATTGAAAAATGCGATAAAACAGTCCGTAATTGCCATATTCTACATTCTTTTCTCGGTATAGATCGGCAACAGTTGTGCTTCCATCAATGCAAATTTTGTGGTATTTGCTCGTGTGTAATGACTTTCGATCTTGGGTATAGATTCAATGAACGATTTAATCCCATCTCTTATTTCTGGTTTTACTTTAATATGTTTTCTATGTTTACCACGTTGATCGTCTTCCATGAGAATATTGGACATATCGATATCGTGGGTCATTTAGAGTCATACAATTCAATATAAATTGCCGCTGCTTTTTAATATTAGACAAGGACCAGTATGTGGAAAAAATGTTTAAGCGGTCTACTTCACTAAATTTGTTAAAGCATTTTAACCTACATCTTTCTGTACAAGGGACTTTTACACATCTTTTAGATCGTGTTTATTTATTTTTGTTCCACATTTCATACTGTTTGCCAGAATTTCTTTTTAATTTTATTTATAAGAATATTTTTGCTTAATACTGCGACTCCATTTTTCAGGATTGCGTTGGCGTTTTTTTCCTCTCTGGGGCGACTTGGTACTTGTTGTGATTTCATTATCTTGCTTCAGGTTGCTTATAGTCGACATCAAGATGGGAGTCGTCTGACCCGAAATTATGAAAGCTACTAAAATCATTTGAGCTAATAGATGGTCTATGTTGCCCGTCCATGACTGACATTTACGACCTGTTCGATCACTTGCCTTTTGCTTAAAATTATGCAAAATATCGAGCGTTGACTTCCGATTCTTGTAAATTCAATATGATCGGAATGTGAGTAAAAATTATTTGCTATAACGACACAACCAACAATTTGTTTAATTTTATAACAACCAATTTATATATTTCTGGCAATAACGATTCATTTGAAGTTAATACAAATCGGTACAAGCAATTGAATTCATTAGATTAATTGTAATAACGTCATAACCTAAAATAATATTTAGTTTAACAAAATAGTTAACTACAAGAACGTTACATTTTTTTACGAAATGTTTAAATGCAAATGTTCTTGATAAAGAAATAGAAATATCCAATTCAATAAAGTCACATTTAGATATGATGCAGTCTAACAACAAAGTATTTCCACATATTTTACCTAAATACCTAAAATGCGGTTATAAAATCAAATGTTTCTTTGTTTGTTGCTACAAAGAAAACCACATGTACAAGAGGAATGCCAAACACAAACGGAAATGTGACTTGTTGATGTTAATTGCTCAAGTTTGTTACGAGAGGTCATAGCGTCCCAAGCATCTGTATTACCGTTATTTTTTCGATAATTCTCTCCGTTCTTAGATCAATTTGCACGAAATGAGCGAATTGAACTGATCCGAACTGGTAGATTTCAAAATATCTAAAAAAATATTTTTAAAGTGTTTGTTTAGAATTACTTTTAAACGGCTCTTGGCATTTAAAAATCGATTAATCCATTATACATATGTCGCGAACGAAAAAATTGAAACAAGTTTTGAAAAACTCGGAAATTAGATACATATAAACACACCACACACAAACACACACACACACATTATATATATATATATATATATATATATATATATAACATATATACATATATATATATATATATATATATATATATATATATATTCAGCTAGTGTCAGCAAAAAATAAAAATTTTAAATGTAGTTGCAAAGAAGAAATGATTTATTAATGCATACATATACAAAGAAATGCAATACTAACCATTTTATTTCGTTATTATGATAAAATATCTAATCACATAAACAAACATTTCATTAAATGTTTTTCATAAAATGAAAAAAATATCAGTTTATACTCAGAATACTCTTTTTAACAATGTATATCTACTTATATAAAAGATATATATATATATATATATATATATATATACATATACATATATATACACATGATATTATCTGATTGTGTGAAGTACTGAGTATTCAAGTACGTTAAATAGCCCCAATGCCAAACTATCAATTTATCTGTGGAAAGCAAAGAAAAATAAATCTAACAGACAGATGTAGAAATATAACAATTCAATTAAATATGGAGTCTTCCAAATTGCAATTAAATTGATTTTCTATAGAATAAATACGTTTGATCGATTTTTTTTCAGTTGAGTATAGTATTTTCATTTTTAACTAAGACATGTTTGAACAATTTTAAAAAATTTTTTAGTTTCTCAACTTTTCCCCCTTTTGTCGCTTTAGTTGAAAGTTTTTAGAGTTTATGAACACTATTATACCAAAATTTCTTAACAGTTTTTGGTAAATAAACAGAGCTATAGAATTAAAGGTATTAAATTAGCTGACCAGTTTTCATGAAACGATACAATTTTCGTCAAAACTACTCTCTAAAGAGTGTAGCGGAAACTAAGAAAAAATTGGAAAACGTTCAAAAGAAGGATAAAGCATTTAGGGCAGAAGTTAATAACTTAAATATATATTGTTAAATTTCTCAATAATTAAGAAGTAAAAACGATTGTGTGATAACTGTTATGCAGCCAAACGAAAATTTATCACATATTGATGTTGTGGCCGAAAGCCTGTAATGCTTATGTTGAATGAGAAAGCTAATAAAACTCAATCAGTTGTCGTAAAGTTCTGCTCAAAGAGTTAATATCGGTCAGGTTCCAAAACAATGGAGAAGCAATGAGTTTTCTAAAATATGCCAGGTCTTTGCAGATTGTGGGATTTTGAGCTGTATATTCAACAGGTGGTAGGTTTTTGTAAAACAGAGCGAACTATTTAAGCCTGGGATATTGAAAGCTGAAGATGATGTGGAGAAACTGCCAGCTGAAGCATATCCTCTTTTGAACCATGGCAATAGTAAATACGATAAGTGACTTATACTGATGTAGTTTAAGTTTTAAGTTTATGTTTTATTATATATATTATTTCCAATATATTAAAAACCTTTATTCATGTTGAAAGTGTTAGCAACCCATCCTTCAATTTTATATCTGTAAACAACAAAAACTTTTCAACAATTACCTTTTTACCTTTACTGTAGAGTTTCCAATAACTTTCTCTAGCTATTTTTGTACAGGAAACGTGGTTTGAAAAATAGTTTCTTCACATTTGCAAAACGCTTGAGATCAGACGGATACGAAGGTCAATCAGTATATATACGGTAGACTGTTAACTTAATTTTAGTTGAATGTCCAACTGACTCTTTCATTTTAAAAATAGAATGAAACCTTACTATTACTTCACTTTACAAATCCAAAGAGTGTGTTTTATCGCACTTTTATTGGTGATGACATCATTCATGCATTGGAAGAAAGTATGTTCGGTGATTTGCTTGATATCTTACTGAACTTACGCCCGCGAAGTAGCACATGTCTCGATTGTGTTTACACTAAAATTTCAAAACCAATAAACATTGATTAAACTGAATGCAAATTATCAGATCACAACAAAAATATATAAGCTCAGTTCACAATCTCGAGCAAGTAGTCTAGCATCGTAGCATGAGCAAATTGGTATATCATGTTTTTGCCATTAATTGTGAACGATATTTTGAGTTTCATATAGCAATACTCATTGCAAAAACATTAACAGCTGTTTGAAGAAAAAACTAGATTCGTTTGAAAAAAGTTCATTCGTTACAAAAAAATTTTTCCAAACAAAGCCTTTAAAGAAGAACTAGTGGATATATTAATAGACGAGGCTGCGGAAGAAATATTACCCAACGAAAGTATGGATTTGGAATGTGATGATGACGCTGTGGAAAATACTCTGGACGAGCTCGTAGAAAATATATCTGTAGTGATGGAGTGCCGCCGTGGATGTTTTAACACAATACCTAAATCACATTTTTGGCGCAATAATATTCTGACAACTATGGACGAAGATAGATTCTGGCAGATGCTTAGAGTTAATAGAAAACAATTCAAAAAGCTTTGTAAACTAATAAAAAATGAACCAGAATTTAGTAAGGCCCATTCCTGCAAGCAATTTTCTGTCGAATTGCAACTTGCAATAGTTCTTTTCAGGTTGGGATCATCAGGAGAAAGTGCATCAGTAAAAAAAATCGCCACTATTTTTGGTATTGGAGATGGAGGAACCATATCCATTATTTATTACATTAGTAATTTTGTGATGTATGTTGTTTTATACGAAAATTATGTGGTATGCGATTGTAAAATGTAAAGTTTCGGGTACAGAATCGCTAACACGTGATGTTAAAAGACAAAATGTACGTTTTGAGTTCATGGTAATATATAATAACTAATTGCTTATAAAACGAAATAGCTAATACTAAGGAGATTATACACTAAATATTAGAGTATTAGGAATCTACTTAAACGAATTAGCAAAATAGTACTCTTTAGTACTATACGAAAGGAATCGCTTTCGCATTCAAATATGTTCAGTTTTCCATTCACATCTCTGTACTGATGAACCTCCAGAGCTGATTGTAAATAAAACAAGTAAAAGTGCTATATACGGATGTGCCGAATCTTATATACCCTTCACCAACGTACGTCAGGCATAACACATATTTTTAAGTACCAATTTTGTGCTTTCTAATTTATTAGCGCAATAAAAACAACTTCAGTTGCATATTTTGGTTACTTTTATACATAAAAAATATTCAAAATATCCCATGAAATTTTAATTTTTAAGATTTTAAATAGTTTTATTTAAGCAAAACTACAAATTTTTAACTATTTTGGCAACTTTCATGTTATATAAAATATTGGAATCGAAATTTAGATTTTTTTTAAGTACTTGATACTAATTTTGTCTTTTCCTGAATTAAAAATTAGTTTTAATTAATAAAAGAACTGTGTTAGTTGCCCTTTGATTTATATAAAATTTCAATTTCTCACCCCAGAAAGCGAAAATTTTTTTCATTAATGCAAATCTTCATGATGTATAAAACGGTTTTATTTAAGAAAAACTTAAAAAAAAATTTTTTAACATTTTAGTTATTATATGTACCACGAAATACCGAATGTACAAAAAAAATTCAATTTCCGACCCCTGGAAGCAAAAATTTAATTTTTTTAAAACTATTTTTTACCAATGAAAGTCTTCATGATGTATAAAGCGGTTTTATTTAAGAAAAACTACAAATTTTTTAACCATTTTTCTCACTTTGATGTACTGCAAAATATTGCGGTATCCAACTCTGGAATCGAAATTTTGATTTTTTTATACCAATTTTGTTTTGCCAGAATAGAAAATAATTTTTACCAGGAAAAAACGAAGTTAGTTAATTTTTGGTTATTTTAATGTATGAAAAGCTTAAATTTCCTAACCCTGGATGAGAATTTGTAACTTTAAAATTTTTTTTCCATCTTTGCAAATTTTCCTGATATTTAAAACGGTTTTACTTAAGAAAAACTTGAAATTTTTAAACATTTTAGTTATTATATATACCACGAAATACCGAATGTACAAAAAAAATCAATTTTCGATACCTGGAAGTGAAAATTAAATTTTTTTAAGTCCCTGGAAACATTTTTTTTTAGTTTTAAATGGACAACTGAGGAGTCCAAAAGCATGAAATAGGTTCAATTTTCAAATAAGCACATAAATAACCGGTTTTTGGTGTTGATTTTGCGTCGAGAAATAGGTGTAAGCTTCCCAGCTCTGGAACCGTCCTTCCGATGTTTCAATACCACTCTATTTAGGTTCATTTCCCATCCAACAGTCCAAGAATGAAGTCTCTAGCTCTTCTGGGGGCTTGGGAAAACCGATTTCACGTACAGACAGACGGACATCGCTCAATCGTCATCGCTATTCAGAAGGATCCAGAATATATATACTTTATGGGGTCGCATATTGATATCGAAGAAGTTACACACGGAATGACAAACCTAATTATACCCTTTCACATATTTGTGAAGGGTATAAAAATTATGCTGCGTAAACGCAATGTATGTTTATATCTAATAGGAGGAAGGTACCCTTGTAGAATTTTATGTAAAGAAACTGCGTAGTTTTCATAATTGCAGTTTATTCAAATACATTTCTCTTACCTTATATCCGCGCCTATTGTTGGACACAAGTACGCTTATTATGTGATCTGGTAAAGGTGAATCTCTATCGCTAATACTCTAGAAATTTTTCTAAACGCGCATAGTTGTGTGAAATGTTTGCATATTGTTGGGGGCTTTAAGTAAGAGATATAATAATGATTTGTATTTAGTTAATCTAGTTATTCCCTTCGTCCTTAGAGCAACCAAATATATCCCGGAGTTTCTTATAACTTTTTTGTTTGTTTTCAGGTTATATTTATTCACTTTTGAATAACTATACACTTTTTAAAAATTTTGGCTATGGGGATATCCTGTCAGTTCGCCGATGTCAAAACCTATCGTTTATTCGAATAACTAGGCGACTAACTGATAGCTTTCGACAACGGAGAACAGGCATATGGAAAAGCAGGTCTACTATTATTATAAAAGTAATGGCAATTTTAAGACAAACATATTTTCGTATTCAGTGTACGTTATTACTTTTTGTGAAACTTTTGTTCCATGGGAGCGTTTAAAATTGCAATTATCCTGTTTTCGGTTCCAAAAGTAAAGCTTAATAAAAAATACATAAAGCTGAAATTATGATTATTATAATACATATTTGGTTGGATCTTGACATTATGCACGAAATACAATACCGTCAAGTTTTTTTAGTAGTTTTCGATAACTCGCTCATTTAATGAGGGTAATATATCGGCAAGAATATCTATGTTTTCATTGTCAAATAATTATATCTCTGCTGTTTTAAATCCACTGTTTTCACATCATTTTTCGTTAATTTTAATTGTTCACAATAAAACCTATCTAATATATTTATACTCGCAATAACGTTGAATTCTATCCTCTGAGTGGTGGTCCTTGACAAAAAAAAAACACTTGAATGTTTAGTATACCAATTGAAGGCAATAAATAGTTCGTTACAAAATATTTATAATTAAAATCAAAGGAATGGTATTGAGAAAATAGGACATGAAGAAAATAATCAATTGGCGACAGAGAGACGTAACAAAATTGAACTGCCAAAGGTTTGATTAAATTGAATGAAATTGGTCTAAATAGAAACTACTGTCGCATTCAACTAAGACTCCTAACAGTTGGTTTTAAACTAAAATACACATAAGAACCGATGATCAAAGTGTAGCGGCTTTCGAAAATATCTGTTGTGTAAGTTGAATAGTTAGAACTGATGTTGATTTTGCAGTTTGGAATATTTTTCAATAAAAAAAATTAACAATTCGAATAACTATGCTATCAATAATAAGAAATTTATTTGTTGGGTGGTTAAGCAATGTCTATATGCATTTCATTGGCGCTTTTTACCAAATCGTCAGTAGACTTCAACCACAGTTTGGAAAAGTTTCAAACTTCTCAACTTATTAAAAGACGTTTAGAAACCATCTGAGAATTATGTTAATAAATTAACCATAAAAATTCACAAATGATTTCAAAAAATCACATTATAATAAGTGTAGTAGGCTATGAAACTCATACAAACCAAACCCAACAAACAACTTTTATTCGATATGACTCTATTTTATTTTTCTACACCTTATATATATATTTATACATATATATATATATATATATATATATATATATATATATACATAATCATATAGAGATTGCTTAACCAGCCAACAAATAAATTTCATATTATAATAGTAAACTGACAGTATGTCAAATAGTTAGTTTATTATGCTATCAATATTAAACTTAATATGTCAATAAATAGTTCGGTAACAAATATATCAAAGTTTAATATATTAATTTTATTTGCTAAGCTTTTAATTAATCGTAGCAAGTCATCATACAATTTGGTATGAGCGGGATTTTCAGATTCAAAAGCAGGATCATTGTAATTCACTTAAAAAGAAGGTTAAGTATATTAAGTGAAAAAATATTTTACTTTCAGAGCTTTTTCAACAGATTATGCTTACCTTTCATGTTTACATTATTATTATTATTATAATTTTTTTGATATCTACATTCTAAATTTTAAGGCTTGTTCTAGTTCAGCAAGAAGATCGTCTGCTTTTCTTCTGTTTACATCAGGCTTTGTCAAAGAAGTTATAATGACACCTTTTTTCTGCTATTATAATGTACGATGATAATTAATGAGCCTTTCCCAATGGACACATACGTTTCTGACTATATGTAAAATGGGGTCTTAATAAGTTTCACGTTTGCGCAAAAATTTTTTTGCATAGCATACGGTGACGTTGATATATATAAAAAGTGGATCGGAAAAATATCAAATAAATTACATATATATTTTAGGCTTCATATTAAATTTCCCACAAGTTCCCTTAATGGTTTAGTAAACCGATATATGTAATTCCATAAAGTGGTCATCATTCCATAAGTGGTTTTCGCGTCTTTTCACCCGAAGAAAATTTTATAGCAAATTGTTATAATTTATTGGAAAACTATATCAATAATATAATTTTCTTAACTCTGTTCATTCCAATTTCTTTGTGTTATTTTAAATAAAATTATTAGTCCCCCCGACATTATTTGTTTGCTTTTTTACTTGGCAATTATCATAAATAGTTGATAAAGTTTCACAGCAACGGATGGAATGAAACACTTTTTTCATAATACAAACGAGAATTAGAATATAAGCCTTGGTGCAAAAGTATAATGAAAACTATTTGTGAAAACTTAAATCATAACTTTTCATCGTTTCATAGAACCGGAATTGAGCCCCAGGTGTACTTGATTAGTTTCTATTTTCAACCTACATGTGCGCTCACTCACCAACATATTGCTTTTTGAAGTTTCTTTTGCTTTCCTTTCAACTTCAAGTATAAAATTTTCTTAGGGCCATTATTACAACTTGGTGTTATCTTAAAGTGAGATTTTATCGGCCGGATATCTACATTTTCATTATTACAACTTTCCTTTAGTCTAAATATGTGCGATAAACTAAAGGCAAGTTCGACCTTGCGATAAGTTTTACCAGGAGGATTTATGTTTATATTACCATATTTTCTTATATTTTAATATGGTAGCACCAAACATAGTTCTTTTTCACTTCAAAAGTTTTTTGCCCTTCTTTTCACAGCTCGCAGGATTGTTTCCTTAGATGCTGGCATTTTTTATTTTATAACACAAACTTATATTTCCACAAACAAAAGGTGCATATATTTTCAAAAGGTAAAAACAAGTTCGTCGTTGCCACTAATATTTTTCGTGATATACAAAATCTTTCAAAAGTAGTCGGTAATTGCTAGCGGTATTGCCACACGATAACAAATATACATTTAATTTTACCGACAAATTGTAATAATGGAAAGTTGCTACCGGCCACTTTATCGCCCTGTTATGCTAACGTTGCCATTTACTACTACCAACTTTGTCGCCAAGTTGTAATAATGGCCATTCTCTTCTCCACTTTCTCCCAAAAGCTCAAGACTTGACGAGTCAAACCTGATGTTTTTAAAACAGGACTACCTGGATAGCTTTTAGCTAAATATGTGCGTTCTTATCGTTTTTAAATAGTGTTTTATTAACTTACTTTCTTGTTTGTTTGTAATTCCGTTCAAATCTGCCAACTCATTTTTGACCCACTTCCTCTGAACAGATACAGCTCAAATTTGGACCACAGGTCAATCTTGGATGACAATATACAATATTGTTATCATAAGGGTAGCCCATAGTATCATTGAGTTATTTTACGTATTTCAATTAGGATGATCCAAATTTTAACTTTACGCTTAACTAGTACTTTCGTCAGGGCGGGTAACATTTACAATATGTTTGTTTGTAAATTAAAATCTGAATTAAATTTGAAATGTATATTCTAAATTTTATCATTTGAGAAAATTAAAATAAATAATAAAATAAATATAAATTCATATAAATAAAAATTAGAAATGTAATTAAAAAAATTAAGTTACACCACTTTATTTTAAAATATATCAAAAACCAGATAATACTTTTTTTTGGTTTCTAATAGTCTAATTAAAAATGTATGTTAATCTTAAATAATTTTAAAGTACTGGTTGTTTTATAAAACAGTGAGCCATTGATCAAATATTATTTAGGAACATTTAGCCCCAAATATCGATTTCTGAATTGAGTAGTGATCACTGTTTTTTGAAACAACCAATACTTTTAAATTATATAAGGTTAACATACATTTTTAATTAGGCTAATAGTAACAAAAAAAAAATAATATTGTCTAAATTTTGGTAAATTTTAAAATAAAATAGTATAGCTTAATTTGTTTTTAACTATATATTTATTTTGATTCATCCTTTAAATTTTATATTTTGGTCGTTAACAAAATTTTAAAAGAAACTTTTTATTATAAATAAATAAATTCGTATGTACAAGCAGATAGGACATAAAACCAATTCAACTTAGAGTACTGCTACAACGCTGTTTATATTATCTACGATAGTTCGAATTTCATATAGGATATTTGTCTTATAAGCCTAAAATATTTGCTGTGAATAAGGTATTAATTATTTGAAATATTTCACAGTACATGATATAACAAGACTTTTTCTTACTCCCTGGTAATTCGTCTTTATTTAGTTTGGCGCGACCTTTTTACTTAATTTGCTGTAATTATAGCTTTGCTCTATAAGTAAACTTCACTGTGCTCAGAAGAAGTACGTATATAAAGCTGAGTTTTATAATGTTTGCTTGAATATTTTGGTGTAGCTCTAAATTCTTGAAAAAAACGATCGACTAGCAATAAAAATGTAAGCGCACATTTAATTTTTATATAGTATATTGAATGCAAAGAATTTATTATTTCCCATTTTACTTATATCTTACCATATTTATCGCTAGTCCAGACAGGGTTAAAGTATTCAATCCACTTGCAATATATTTGCACAACAATATCCCAAAACTATTTTTGAACTCATATATCAAAACACGTATCTACAACGAAAATCATTTTATTTGAAAAGGGATAGATTTTTATTTGTAAGATGTTGAAAGAAACGAGCTATTCCGTTTTTATGTAATACATCAGCTCTGTTCAAAAACGAGATGAATTTACAAACTTCGCGAGCTACGCTTCGAGTACAAGTGAACAATTTCAGCTATTTAGACAATTTAGTTTGTGTTTAAGAGCGATAGCAGGAAGAAGGATCTTGATTCTTCAGCAATTCTTCAATGTTAAAAAAAAAGTGGATGAAGGAATTCACATCAAATATTGTTCAAAATATATGAACTCGGTGCTCAAATGCTCAAGATTGTTCTCTAAGTCAGATTACAAGTATGTAATTAATTAAAAATCACTTGTAGTTAGTTAACGAATCACTGTAGGCTTATGGGTAGGCTCATCCCAAGCAACTTTTCGTTAAATTTTTTTCTTGTAAGGAGAAACATCTTTCCGAAATGGCAAAATTTTCACTAAAAAAACTTGCTTGAAAATCGATCAGTAATTATTGAATAACGTCCAGATTTGCTTAAAATGGTCATAGCTAGTGAAGAATCTGGGTATGTGCTTATGACATCGAAAGGACGACGTTTTGCTTATGGTTGAGGCTGTACAATCCGAGTCGATGTGGGAGCTGAACGCCATACTAAAAAGTACCTATCAGAATTACTTCCAGAATGGATATAAAACCGGTGTTTGTTCTTGGCAGTTCAATGGCTAAATAAATGAAAACGTTGTCTTAATTTTTTCATATATATATACATATATATATATATATATATATATATATATATACGTATGTTTGCACATTATTAATTTTGCACACTTTTCAATTAGTTACACAATATAATTAAATAGAAGTGTGTATATCGCACAATTTTTGTTATATATGTATATAACATTTCTGTATGAATAGCACGTACATACATACTTACATACATAAAGAAAAATTTTAAATAAACTACTTGATATTAAAGAAATAGAAAGTAAATAGAAATAAATATTTAATGAGACACATGTCTCTTGGTTGTGATATGTATGTGCACATATATATATATATATATATATATATATATATATAAATATATATATTTATATATATATATATATATATATATATATATATATATACATATATATATATATATATATATATATATATATATATATATATTGGCGACATTAATTTATGAAATAACTGCACAATAAAATTGTGTTTTGTCATTGCTATTTCGTTTCGATTTCTACAAAGTTCATTGGCGTAGATAGGGGAAAAAGAAACAGATTGATACTGTCAATTACCAAAATATAAAGACTCGACAACAACTTACACACCAAATTTCATTTATATGCGACAATTGCTTTCAAAGATATTTTGCTCTTTGAAGTTCTTTCGATTCTTCCAAATTTAAGGATTTGTGCACTCTAGGCGTTTTCTTAAGCCGAGTTTGTCGAAAACTCACAACTATTTAAACCATACAAAGTAACGTGCCAAATTTTATTTATCTAGGGCAACTCCTTCCACTTTTGTCGATTGGTTGTATGGGGTGGTAGTACTGTGCAATGCCTTCAAATCACCCATTCAGAAAATATGCAATGTGACTTGAACCATGTATCATCGTACCATATGTGGTTGGAGCCTATATCATCCAATCCAGGCTTAAAAAAGTTATTAATCATCGACCTGCAGCGTTCGCCGTTGACAGTCATGGCATGGCCGACGTCATCGGATTCTCCTGTATACTTTAACCAATAGTGGCAGATATTGCACTTCGTCGAAATATAAGTGTTGGTCGATCGTTTCCTAGATTAGTGGATATATAACCACAACATTACAACAATCCTCTTTAGGACGCTTAGCGAGGCGGGAAAATGTGCGAAGCGCGAGGTATGTTGCACAAACAGAATACCTAATTTGATTACCAAATATACCAAACCAATATAACCAAATATTGTGGTTGAAAACAGCATACACTTATGGTGATTTGCCAAAGCAGACAACTGATTTGACAGTTGCTGATTCCACAAGATGGCCGTTATAAGCTGCCTGAAGTCGGAAGTCCCTGTTTAAAGAGGTGAGGTCCTTTCTTATAGACTAAATTCCTTTCAATGTCTACATGCATTTCATTGACGCTTTATACAAAATATTAAGTAGACTTCAACCAAAGTTTTGAAAAGTTTCAAAATACTTTTATGAGCCTTTTGAGAATTTAAAAGAAAGCTTACAAATAATTTAAAAATCACATTCTAATAATTGTAGTAGGCTACGAAACTTATACAAACTAAAACCCAACAAACAACTATTTTTCGGTATGACTCTATTTGATTTTTCTACACCTTTATACAAACAAACATCCTTATTTGCGAGTTTTCATTTAAGTTCTCAAACTATTTATAAACGTCTTTTAATAATTTGAGGAGTTTGAAACTTTTCAAAACTGTTATTGAAGTCTACTGATAATTTGGTATAAAGCGCCCTTTAAATGCATATAGACATTGCTTAACCACCCAACAAATACATTTCACGTTACAGTAATACAATAACAACAATGTGTCAAATGAAAAATATATTAACAGTCAAATTCCTTTCTACATAAATAGATGAATATGTATATATGTAAACATATGCCCTGTAGGAAACTAAAAGACAAATATAGTTAAGATAAGTTTTATGGACTTTAGGATAACTCTTACACTGTCGATAAGCATCGATATTCTCCATCATTTTTGAAAATAGAAACTTATCATTGGAAATAGCATGAATAAATAAAGGACAACAAAATAATTCAAAATATTTCCAGCAAAAAAATGTACAATGCTAAAAAATGATTTGATCACCTTCTAAGACATCGGAATGTTAAAATAATTAGTTGCTTTCTTTGGGTTAATTAAAATCAAATCACTGGTTTCGAAGTTGTTAGCTTAAAGTTAATTTAAAATTAGCTGAGTTTTCGACAGTGTATTTATTTATTTACATATACATATATATATATATATATATATATATATATGTATATATATATATATATATATATATATATATAAATATATATATATACGTAAGTACATACATATGTGCGTCTGAACATAGTATTTTGACATAACTGCAACACATAACGAAGAACAATGTTTGGCTTGGTTAATGACCTGATTTTTAAAATAAAAACATATTCTGCTTTTTTGCTTGGTGAGGAAATGCATTTGTGTTGCATATTTTAATATTATAACATACATACGTGTGTACATATGTGTATCAAAACGAAAAATTTTCTTTTAGATATGCCAGGGATATGTCAAATGTTTAACATCATTGCATGTCTTGCGGCCCAACCTGACGGTGCTCTCCACACCGGGTGGAATCAATGCTTCTATCAACGCTCCCACAAGCAACTGTTACGCATGAGTACCAGATGAGAACATGCGTTTGAGCATGATCTTCCCCTAGGTTAGGGGCGGAGCCTATATAAAACTCCTTCCGTACTTTGGGGACGGCAACAGGTTGCAATGCAACTCCACACTGAGTGAATGCTCTTCCCGTGATTTGGGCTTAAACCAGAGCCACCACGAAGCTCCTCGAAGGGTCACACCCTTGCCAGGCTGGAACCAAAGTTCCAGGGGGTCCTGACACCTGTGGTGCCAGAATTAAGTCTACGGTCAGACTTCGTAGCCGAAACTACTTCCAGCTGAATTCAAAACAGTTGGGGACTGGTGGCCCATCTCCAACAGCGACACATACAGGAACAACAAGGGTAGTTAACATCATACTGAATCAGTTGCCACGCACCCACGCACATCGCTATAAATCCCTTCCCAAGTACCCAAGGGAACCTGGGCTCCCAAACGCCTGAAAGTCCGATGCTCCTCTAAAACCCCACTAAAGTTATAAATCTCACCGGTATGTCGTCACAGCGATGACATTCCGTCAGGACATGCCTCCGGTCTTTCGGTCCCTCCCCATAGTCACATCGTGAAGTGTTAGACAGGCCCTTCGGATGCAAATATGCATTTAGAAGGCCATGTCCAATCAACAACAATCCTAGACGGTCTCTAACAAATTTGACGTCGCGTATAAAATCATACGTTACGTTCACCTATCTTGTCAGATGGAAACAAGAAGCTCATCTAAGAGTGCCTTAATTCCCCTGGCGCCCCTGTCTACAGTAGAAAAACAGTCATGTCTAAGAAGTCGCAATACCTTCCTGACCTTAAAAGCAATGGCTCTGCGAATTACTTCGAAGTCAAGTAGGCCCACACTCAGCAAGACGTGAAGAGCATCTGTTAAAACTGTTTTACAGACTGGCATTCAGGCCAGCATGCCAACCTTTTGACATGACAAGACCTTGTTTCGACGAACAACAGACATGACCATTTCGTAGCATACAGGAGAACCATATGCTGCACAAGCAACAAACAGCCCACCGCATATGGTACAAACAGCACGCCTCCTGAGGCCCGAGTAACTTCTAAGGGTGTACCTGATTTTACCTACAACGGTATTCAGCTTGTCCCTAATATGGGGAGTATGAACCAAAAGTTCATCCTCTCTCCCATCATTATTCCCAGGTATATGACCACGGTCATATACCTGAGACTAACATCGCCAATTCGAATAAGTGGCGGGCGACCACGCTACAATCTGCCCTTGGGCAGTATGGTGATGGTTTTGTCAAACGCCATACAAACACCCACGCGATCGCCCCACTCTACTACAACGCTCATGACCTCATCACCCTTCCTCTCAATATCAGCACGAGACTGCTCTCGATTAAGATGATTAGATCACCCGCATATGCCCAAAGTTTGTATTGACGGCCGAGTTGTGCCAACAGGGGACTCATCTTCACGTTCCAAATGAATGGACCAGAGAAGGGGCCCTGCGGACACCCACGAGCAACATTCCTCCAAACCGTGTCATTGGCGCCAACCACATTAGCTTTCCACGACTTGGGCAACTTTTCAAGCCTTAGGGAAACAGCCCTCGCTCAGACACTTCTCAAAAACTGACTCCAAATATTGGGGCGCGGTCTTCCAGATGCTTTTACACATCTCTCTGGTCATGTCAGCTATTTCCTACTCTACCAGAGCTGGAAGTCTGAGAGGAGGGCTACAAGCCGTTTCCACCCCCGGAAAGAAATTTTTCAGCAGCACGTCCGTACAACCCCTCCATTTTACACCATACTGGTGCCATCTTGAAGACATCCTATGTTCAGCCCTATTCCCTTACCCCTGCAGATACGATAAACCCTACCCCAGGGGTTATCCCTATTTTCAGCTAAAAGCCTCCTCCACTCCTCCCCTTTTACCCTAACAATTAAGACCTTGTTCACCTTTACGGCACTTAAGTCCTTGTGCTGTCTTACGCTGAGCTAGAAAAGTGTCATTCTAACATCCATTCGTCTATCTTACCAGCCTCAATTGTCAGTGCCCTAAAGTCATCTACTGGCTGCATTGAAGCAGCCGCTCTGAAAGAGTCCATGTAATTGTCCCAGTCAACCCCATTAAGTCGCCACCTGCAATAGGGCGCAGTCAAACGCACCTCCTTATGGTAGCTGACCATAATCCCTATGAGATTATGGTCGCTAGTTCTTCCATTACCATATTCCCCCCATCGAAGATCAAAGACTTTCTGTGCCACGCCATTTGCGACCGTCCCATCAATATCACTAGCCCCATTGGCGCCATCGAAGGTGTACAAATCACAAGCCTCATTCAAACAAACGCACCAGTAGTGATCAGCCATTCACTTAACATAATTCCCACGCATATGTTTCTGATGACCAGGAATATTCCTGGGCATCTTGCTGAACCACATGCGAAAGCATGCGTTTGCGTCAACACCGTGTAATGCTAGAAGTAATGCTTTATCCACGTACCCAATATATGGCTTCAAGGGGCTACTTAACTTGCAATAAACACTTGCCAGCAGCATCCATCCGAACGCCCGCTCGACTGCAATGCAGACACCCCACCGACAGCGGGTTACAACAGTACCGTCAACATCCTCACTGTTCACAACTACCGCAGAGTTTCCTGGAGAAACTCGCATACCCCCGGCAATCCTCTTACCTGGCCATTCGTGTGGTATGGCTCCAGGATAAGGCAAAAAGCTCCACGACACCGTATGGCCTGTCCTAACTCGCAAGTCGCTGAGTAAGCCCTCCGTAGGTTTTGATGCAGAACAGTAAAACCCTCCATATAAATGTCTGCCATTCACCTTAGTAATCCTCGCTACGTACACGGGACACGGAACTGACATCATCAGACGGTCGGCCGGCTACCCATTGAAATCTCAGTTTCTACAGCGAAGTCCGTTAGGACATGCGGAAACAAAGTGCCCAGCAATACCACATCTTTTGCAGATGTTTTCCTGGGTCCTACACTCCCGCACTACGTGGTTGAAGCCCATGCACCTGTGGCATTCCATCACCAGTTCCCTCGTACGCACCAGAAAGCGGTGCGTCGTTTCGTGCATTCAAGGACGACGTTTATAAGTCTGCAGTTTTCCGCCTTCCTGAAGACCTCAGGAGTCATCCCGTCCTTGAAATTTATCTCGTACAATTCCGACATAAATTACTCGGTGGCGATTTCCGTGTGAACGCGATGCACCACAACCTTTGTTCCCAGAACATTGATACCCGCCAGCTCAAGCCCCACCTCCACGAATTTGTTGTTCTCCACCACCTTTCCTGGTTTTGCTACCGACGGGGTCCGAATAACAACGCACTACATATTTCGAGGTAGTGCGCGAACCACCCTTTCCTTTCACCACCACCGACCACGTCTCTACGGGTTTCGGGACCACTACAGATACTGCATCAGATGCAACAACAAGATCAGACGCCCCACCGACCGCTCTCGGCGAAGCTTGTGCTGTCAGCAAGGCACCTTTCAACTTCAACCGCCCTCTTAACCCTTCGTTCTCTGCTACCACCCCCATCAGCAGCTACTCATAGCGGGCTGCTATAGCTACCACTTCCCTGGCAACCCCTCGCTGCACGTCATCCGCCAGTACCACACCTATCTACGCATCTGTCAGCGACTTTATCGCCCCAACGGTGTCGTTAGGACCACGCTTCACTTTCGTCGCATCAGTCTACACACTATCCTCACAGCTCAGTATGTCGATCTCCGACATCTCCGCGGTGTTATTTACCTGAGCAGAGCGACCCATTGCCTCCTTACCTTCTACAGAAGGAAACGTGACAGCAGCTACGATATTGGCCTTCACATCACCAGTCTTCCTCTTCAGTTTAGGAGAATTAGTTTTCGTCCTCTTGTACCTATTAACCGCCTGCTCCATGCATCTATCCGTTTCCGAGTTGCACACCTTTTTGTCGTCAACCGCAGGCACTGCCTCCGAAATTGAAGCCACATCTGACGTGTCGCTCTTGAGGATTTTCCCACACGCGCCTTAGATTTAGGTGGCATTGCTACTCAGACAGCACAATCTCACAGTTGATGTATAAAAATAAAAATACCTTATTTTGCAATTAAGCAAAGAAAATGCACTTAAATACCTGCAGTTTTCGTACCAGTCACGCTCGACAACAACGTGCGAGTCAGCTCGTTGAGCACTTAAAATTACTTATAATCAAGTGTTCTTTAAGTTTATATTGGTAAGCAAGACAAAGTCCACTTACATGCACAAGATGCATGCAAGATTGCTTATATATATAATATTCTAAGTTACCCGATCGCGATGATTATGATACCACATCAAACGTCTGTTTCTCAGCTTTAACCCTGTATCAACTTTTTCACTATGAAAAACCACCACATACTTGTTTACGCTTCCCGAATAGTGGAACATATATATATATATATATATATATATATATATATATATATATATGTATATATATATATATATATATATATATATATATATAGAAACATATATGTACATAAATATATCATATATTCATAAGGCCAACAAAAATTAAAATAAATGACAATAGATTATTATTTGTAACTTTTCAATGAATTTATGTATATATATTACATACCTACAGTATTGATTTTTTATATTATTGTTAAATATACATACATATGTCTGTAAACATGCGTGATCAAATCAATGTGTTGGCTGCTGTTAAAGAAAAACCATTTGCAGTTAAATCTTCATTTAGAGGCTTTGTTGGGTTGTTGGGCCCAAGAAAACACCGCCTTAATAAAATTCACATAAAATGAGGTGCTAGTCCATGCAGTTTGAGTACTTCTCTGAGGGCTACTACGCAAAAATAAAATGTTTGGCAAGCAAGCTTCAATATCCGATGTCATAATCCCCAAAAATCATAGTAATTCTAATACACCTTTGAGTGAAATCTCCAGCACCTCATGTGGGATTATCCGAAGGCCAAATTATCAGCATTTATTCGATTACTAAAAGGAATTGTTACCATGAGGGATCAACCTCTTCAATATTTTGAAATAAAAATAGACACAATAAAAAGGTCATGGGATCAAATCGAGACGCTGCAGGATGAACACCACAACACACTAACAGATCCAAGATCCAACGGATTAAATCAGGATGTGTACTACAATACGTTTGATGAAATGCAAGAAGTATTGAGCAAACTATTTGCTAAGGCAGACCAAATGAGATGGTGACTGGTGCAAGTTAGAGTATCGCCTGTCGAAAACATTGGTAACTCAAAAAGCTACAAAAACTCAAAGTGCCGAAATTCGATGTTGATTACGTAAAATGGCGTTAGCTTCATCATTTATTCTCTGAAATGGTGGATAAATAACCAACTCCATCGATTCAAAACTTATCAGTAGAAGCTGAACATCTCATCAGTGAATTCTCCTTATCCGAATCAGCCTATAGTGCCACTTCGAAAACGTTACAGAAACGTTATAATAGTACAAAAATCTTTGTGGTCAACCTAGTAAATAAAATAATCAACCATCATTCCACTGCGTCAGCTGCCCAGTCTATAGAAGATATACATGCTAACACTAAGGAGTGCTTATTAGCAGAAATTATTTCGAGATTGACACATCGTCTTGGAATGCAATCTTAATACAAATACTGATCAAAAAACTTGATAACAACTCCCATATCCGGTGATTGCAGTCACTAACAAGGCCAAGGGATCTACCATCAATAAGTGAATTTCTATCGCTTATGAAACTTCAGTTTCAATCAATGGAGGTAATATCTCCAAAAGAAAAAAACGTCACAAAGGGCAGTTTCAGCTTCAATTTCTTCCAGTTATTATAAGACATACAGACTTGTTACCATTGTAACAAGTTTCTGCAACTCTTCGTAGAGGAACGATTACGATGGGTTCAACGTCTAGAATTAATATATATATATATATATATATATATACCACAAATGTCAGAACGATTAGAAAAATTTGATATGTATGACAGAACAAAGTACAAGATGGAATATAAAATGTATAGCATTTTAGAAAAAATTTTTACTAATACAAAGGATAAGATTCAGAAGTTATATCAATCTAATCATATATGCAAAATACCATTTAAAGGAAAAGGCAATGAGAGTTGCAATTGTGTATACGTAGGTAAATTGAAGACTAGAATAGCCGGACATAGGACAGATCAAAGATATAGGAATATTAAAGCAAACTAGACAGCTTAAAGCTTTAAACACAATAACGACAGCAGACTACAGACTACAACTTGTGAAAAATAGAATACATGTGCGTATATAGGAATGATTGTTTTTACTATTACAGGCAACACGGCTGCCGGTTGTTGTCCATGCTGTGTTTGGGGTTGTAGCTAAATTAAACTAATTTCTATTTTGGTGAGCGACAAATGAGTTGCCAGTATAATATAAATAAATTCAATTAATGTCAACTTGAAAATATACTGTTTTATTTTACAAAAAGGAACAGCAAACTAAATATAGTAATACTCTTAAATAGTGTTATTCCAGTAAAATATATTTAAAATCCACAGTATATAACAAGAAATCATTTCATTAGCTTATAAATATATAAGCTAATGAAATGATTTCAGGAAAGAATTCTACTACAAACAAAAACACTTGGTTATTGATTTGGTGGTGTCGCTCTAAAAATAATTAAGTAGCTGACTACGAGGCGACGATTGTAGCCAACGACTTTTGTAGTCGGTGTTCGTGTAGCCTGTTGTCGTTATTGTGTTGTAATGCTTAATGTTATAATGCTTAATGTTCACATTGCTTTGATTCAGATCACTATTCTGATTTTGAAAATATTTAAATTTTATATACATTTATATAAATGTTACAAATACTAAACGTACCAATATATCAGAGAATGAATTTCAGAACACACACTTCAAATGTTTCGCAATCTTATAAACATTTGTTACATAAGAACAATAACAGGATTTAGGACAAATATATATGTAGTATATTTTTCGTTTGTTCATATTAGAAAATTTATTATCTACTTATACGTATGTTTATTAAATTTTAATATACATTATAGATATACATGTAGTTTTTACGCAATTATACTTTTTATACAAAATTTGTTATATATTGTTTGTTTTTCATTGTCTCTATGTTAAAATTATATTACTCTATTTCCGTTTGTAAATACATGTAAATATATTTAAAACATACATATATGTTAACTACTTTAATTTTCAATTTAAATAATGTTAATACTGAATAACAGAAACATATATATGTAAACATATAATATTGTTAACAATTTGTATTTGTAATATTTGAAATGGCTTAGAATTCAGTGGCACACACAAAGTACATTATCTTAAAAGTACATTATGTTAAAATATCAAAACAATGTGTTATTTGCTTACATACATGTGTATATTATTTTAATTATTGGTTATTTTAAAATATCAAAAGTATTGTTATTTACATACATACATATATGTGTTATATTTTATATTAATATTTGTGGATATTCATAGTCATGAACATATATTATAGAATTATGTAGTTTTATCACAATTAGAAAAAGTTTCTAAATTTAATTTTATGATACACATTGCCTTTTAGAATTGTAATTACAAAAAAATTTTGATTGAAAGAAGAATATATTGAAAAATATAAGAATATCCTAAGGAAGTTAACCAAAGGTTAACGAAATATTGAAAATGAATAAATATATATATATATATATATATATATATATATATATAATAAATTAACTATTTGACATACTGTCATTGTACTATTGTAATATGAAACTTATTTGTTGGCTGGTTAAGCAATGTCTATATGCATTCCAATGGCGCTTCTTACCAAATCGTCAGTAAACTTAAACCACAGTTTTAAAAAGTTTCAAACTTTTCAACTTATTAAAAGACTTTTATAAGCCATCTGAGAATTATGTTAATGAATTAACTATAAAAATTCACAAATGATTTAAAAAAATCACATTATAAAAAGTGTAGTAGGCTATGAAACTTCTACAAACCAAACCCAACAAACAACTTTTATTCGATATGACTCTATTTTATTTTTCTATACCTTTATACAACAAATAAATTTCATATTACAATAAATAATGTTGTATAAATTATTATTAATATAATAATTTATACAACAAATAAATTTCATATTACAATAGCACAATAACAGTATGTCAAATAGTTAATTTATTAACAATTAAATTGAGATTTTGTTTTTCATTTTGCCTTATAAATACTTTCATTGTTATCCAAAGGATTTCTAATTGTATAAAGGTATAGAAAAATAAAATAGAGTCATATCGAATAAAAGTTGTTTATTGGGTTTGGTTTGTATAAGTTTCATAGCCTACTACACTTATTTTAATGTGATTTTTTGAAATCATTTGTGAATTTTTATAGTTAATTTATATAATTATAATTCTCAGATGGTTTATAGAAGTCTTTTAACAAGTTGAGAAGTTTGAAACTTTTCAAAACTGTGGTTGAAGTCTACTGACGATTTGGTAAAAAGCACCAATGAAATGCATATAGACATTGCTTAACCACCCTACAAATAAATTTCATATTATTTATATAGGGTCCGCAATCTAAGGTTTTTTTCAACTAGTGCTTATTTCGTGAATAGTAACACTTAGCTCATGTCTGATTTGACAGTTAATTTTATCCTTCCGCTTAACGAATATGGTTGTGTATACGCTTGAACAACGCTGGGAAATATTGCCTGCGATCGACTTACAGAAGATGCCGATTTTGCCAAAAAAATCATCTTTTCAGATGAAGCTCATTTTGATATTGGCGGGTATGTAAACAAGCAAAATTGTCGGATTTAAGGCACAAAAAACCCGCACACATTCTTGCAAAAACCGACGCACCCAAAACGAGTCATTGTTTGGTGCGGATTTTGGTCCAGAGGCATAATAGGGCCATTTTTTTTCAAAAATGAGCAAGGAGTCGCCGTTACAGTCAATGTCGATCGTTATCGGGCCATGTTGAACGAATTTTCGTACATAAAAATTGAAGAGGAGGATATTGGCAACATTTGGTTTCAACAGGACGGCGCTACGTGCCACACAGCCGAGGCTACACTCGATGTTTTGCGCCCTTTTTTTGAAGATCGCATTATCAGCCGCAGAGCTGATGTCTTTTGGCCACCTCGGAGCTGCGATTTGACACCGTTGGACTATTATTTGTGGGGTGCCGTCAAAGATAAATGTTACGCCGACAAGCCAGAGACAATTGACGCTTTAAAGGACAATATTCGTGAAGCCATTGGTGAAATACAGCTGCACACAATCGATAATGTGCTTAAAACTTGGACCAATCGTGTGGGCTACTGCGTGGCCAGCTGAGGCAGCCATTTGAATGAAATTATTTTCCATTATTAACCGGAACGATTGCACTTTCTAATAAAAAAAAGAAATTTGAGAAAATATTCAGTAGTTTTTTTATAGCATTTTCAAAAAAAAGTTATTTGGCGGACCCTTTATATATATATATATATATATATATATATATACACATATATCTCATATATCTACCATATTCATATATACACATATATCTCACATATTCACCTCATACAACGCGGTGAATAAGTTCCTGAAAAACTCCATGTTGTAGGAAATCGCGTTGTAGGAGACTCTAACTTCATACAAAAATCAGAGTTTAGTTCCAAAGTAAAAAAATTTTCATTAAAATGTTGGAATTTGTATAGCAAAAATATGTGCTTAATATAATTTTGTGTATTTATTTGTTGAGTCAGAAGAACATACATATTATGTAATTTAATAACACTCCATATTAAACAAAAACAAAAGAAAATAAAATTTTAATTCTACGTAAAATATTCAAATTGAAAAATATAATAAATTAAAGCCAAAATAGAACGATAACTTTCTACTCCTCCTCATCACTTAGTATGATTTGTTTCGAACGTTTTGTTCGTACTAGATCAGATTCGGGCATCCTTTCGACGATTATTGGTTTGAAAAAATCGTGCATTGAAGTTTGTTTGCTCTTATTTCGCATATCTTTATAAATTTCTTGATAGGGAGCTAAATTGTTTTGAAGATTTCTTTTAAATATTTCTGCTCTGTCATTTAAAGGGTCGTTCTCCAAAATATATTCTTCCAATTGCTTTGCTATATTTAAAACTTTCTCGATATTTTTTAGAGAAAACTTTTTATTTTCAACATCGGAAAGATCATCAGAGCTATCTCTAACAGATTCTGCATTTGTCCTTGCCACTAAATCTGCTTCGTTTATGTCGTCATCCGCAATTAATTCTTGAATATCAGCCATTGTTATTTCATCAAATCCATCACCTTCCACTGCATGCGCCAACCTCACTATGTTCCTATATTCATCTTCTATTGGTGTAGAAACAGTGCCCTGAACGTCTTTTTCCGGTATTAGTGCTTTCCAGCAAGCTTTTAGTGTTGTTGAAGGACGAATTTCTTTAAGTGACGCATCAACAATTTCAACAGAATTTAAAATTGTAAATTGTTTCCAGACTTCTTTAACCGTAGTATTTGCTGAATCCATCTTCTCTAATATTATCTCAAAGGATTTCCGAATGTAGTAAGCTTTTAATGCTGATATTATGCCATGATCTAAAGGCTGTAATAGCGATGTAGTGTTGGGCGGTAAAAATTCGACTTGAACATTAGGATGACTTAAATCAGTCGAATGGGATGGCGCATTATCTAAAAGTAGTAAAACTTTCAATGCTAAGTTATTTTTTTTTTTTATATAATTTTCAACGTGAGGAATAAAGCAATGATAAAACCAATCATTAAATAAACTGGCATTCATCCATGATTTTTGTTGGCTCTCCAATATACTGGAAGGTTGTTTTTGTTGCATTGTTTCATACATCTTAGATTTAATGATCGGTTAATAAACATTGGCTTGGTCATAAAATCACCAGACGCATTACTGCACAGCAATAATGTTATTCGATCTTTCGAAACTTTAAAGCCAGGAGCTCCTTTTTCGTTTTTCGAAATTAAAGTTCTTGAAGGCATTTTTTTCCACCACAAGCCTGTCTCATCTGCGTTGAACACTTGTTCAGGTAAATAACCATTTTCTTTAATAATTTTTTTGAACTCTGCTGGATATTTTTCTGCTGCATCTGCGTCTGCAGATGCACTTTCTCCCTGTATTTTTAAATTGTGAAGTGCATGTCTTTTTTGAATTTTCCAAATCATCCATTACTAGCTACGAATTGATGATTGTCTTCATCGATTGACGATTGTCCTGTTTCCTTTAAATAATTAAATATTTTTAGTGCTTTATGCTTAATTACATTCCCATCCAAGGGCAATCGTTTTTTTTGTCAAACATAAGCGATTGCTCCATTTTCTCCATTATCTGCGGTCTAGGACGAGCAGTTACTTTCGCGACTACAGAGGATCCAGATGCTACCGAACTTCTAATTTTTTCTTCGTTTTGTTTGATAGTTCTTATTGTTGACTCATTTAGGTTAAAATGTCTGGCAATATCACTTATCCTCTCTTGATTTTGAAGTCGATCCAAAATTTTTATTTTTAATTCAATGGATAAAAATTTTCGTTTTAACGGCGTTTTTTTTCATTCGGCATTTTTGTGGCTAAATTTAAAAATTTATTTGCATTTAAATAAAGTTACATATGTATGTACATATAAATAAGGTTTAAAAGAAACTTACTTATTCACCTTAAAATAATTTGATCAAAATTCTTTTACGAAAAAACAACAACTGTTTCACAAATTTTTTATAATTTAACTGGAATAAGACTGAATATTTTTCCGCAATTATTTACACGCTTTAGATTGATGCTTTTATTTGCAATACCGACAAGAAACTAACAAAAAATTATTACATCAAATGAAAGTAGCATAAATCGTTGTGTGATGTTAGAACCGCGGGGAAACCCCTTTTTTTAATTTTGTCGTTGACTACACAATTACGTATGGATTTGTTTGTCACTTTGTAAACACATGTGCAAGTGTAGGGTGGCAATGCTATAAAAAAGATAGGAATCAAAGTATGGACAAAATGCAAAGAATTTTATGTGGGCAAGAAAACCTTTTTCTAATTAAAATAGTAAATATTTGAAAAAATTTTCTTAAAAATCGCGTTGTAAGAGTAGCGTTGTAAGAAAATATCCGCACGTTCTGAAGCGCGTTGTAGCGAAACCGCGTTATAGGAAACCGCGTTATAGGAGGTTTACTTGTATATATATATAGAAACAGTTTTGTCATACGGACCTATTTTATATGTTTCATTTTGTCCAACTTGTTTGATCGTTTGTTAGAAATGATTGTTTGGTTCTAAAAATTTATAAATATATATATATATATATATATATATATATATATATATATATGAGAAGCAGCAAAACAAAAGGTGCTTTTCGCTCAATTAAAATTATTGGGAAATCGAGTATTTTTTCACCCCTTTCAAAAATTGCAAGAACCTGGAAATGCTAACAAGTTTTTTACTTATCTACAGATGCATCTAACTGTCATAAGTCACCCCATTAAATGTTAAGGATGTTAGATGTAGTTCCATTTTTATTTCGGAAAAAGCCCCTTTTGCAAAAAAGCACATTTTGTTCAGGAAAAAAGTAAAAATATGAAATATGCGCTTTGGGAGATATTCTAATCTTCTTTTAGTGATTGAGAGTGCTTTATAAACTAATACTCTCTTACCATTTTTTATTAAATGTTTTTTACACAATCGAGTTCCCTGAACCTTTTGCAATTCTTCCATGTTTTAATTATACTATTAAATGTTTTTTTTAAATAATACTCAGTCATCAAACAATATCTAAATTATTGCAGTTACTATTTAACAGTTATTTTAAATAAGAGAACACGTCAGACAAGTTGAGAATAAAAAAATATGTTATAATATCAACACTATAAAAATACAAAAAAAAGGTGAGATTCAGTTTAACATCTGATTAATTTTACTTTAACTGCAGTTTGGTCGATACATGGATGCCATCTTTCAATAAAGTTAAAAGTGGAACAAAAAATCACTTTTTGTTAAAAAATAAGCAAGAAAGCAACTTTCGTTAAGCGTAAATTTTTTAGAACCCATTTACTTTGTAAAAAAAAAATAATAACAATGCTAACTTTATTGTTTCTACAAGATTTCAACCTAAATATTATAAAAATACCAAAAAACTAATTTTTCGAGAAATGCGAAAAAGTGCCTATTTGTTCTGCGGCTTCTTATATACATATAAGCATATCAACTTTTTGGCTAAACGTTGTTTCGATCATCAGTCATTGAATGGACGGTTTGTACTGTTTTCATATGTGATTAAGTTAGAACTAATGTGTTGGAATGTTAAATTCTATTACATGTTTATTTAAGTAAGCAAATGCTTGGGTATGAAAAGTGATAATACATGCAAAAATATCTTTTTTTCATATACGCATATCCAGAAAAATTATTATTTGCTCTGTGTTTCCCAATATTCTCCTTCATTGTATGAATGAGGTGTTCTTATCTTTGTTTATAGCTCAGTTCACAATCTCGAGCAAGTATTCTAGCATCGTAGCATGAGCAAATTGGTATATCATATTTTTGCCATTAATTGTGGACGATATTTTGAGTTTCATATAGCATTACTCATTGCAAAAACATCAACAGCTGTTTGAAGAAAAAACTAAATGCGTTTGAAGAAAAAAGTTCATTAACATGATTACTGGCAGCAGTTAGAAGTAATAACAACTATGTTAAAATAAACCGTTAATATGTATTACAAAAAAAAACGCTGCAACAACTATATATATATATATATATATATATATATATATATATATATTTAATTCATTAAATCATAAATTTATCGATATATTATTATATATACATATGTATGTACTTATGGACAATCTTGACTTGAGTTTGCACAGAAGCATTGCATATTTAGTGCAAATAAAAACTTTGGATTTTATCAGAGCATATTTGCACAATAGTAGCATGCGCATTTGTGTATATTTTGTTAGTGTATGGCAAAAATATGCTATACCAATTTGCTCATGCTATGATGGTAGACTACTTGCTGGAGATTGTGAACTAGGTTTATATGTATATTCGAAATATATGAATGAGTAATTTGTTAGTAGTTTCAGTTTTAAGTAAAGCTGCAATTACCGTACTCGTAATTGCTACAACAGGAATCACTTCTGCACTTTAAAGGAAAATTTCTAGAAAAACGATACGTCAAGGGTACACGTCTATTGTGTGTGAAGAATGTCCATTTTGAATCACCCTGTTCACTGTGATGTAGTTAAAATAAAGTTAATACCAGTGTCTACTTTCGAATGAACTCTTACATTTAACAATTGGTGACGATAAAAAAATGAGTTTTGGCCGTCTTTTCGGGAAATGGTCCGCTGTGCGCCTTAAGCAGCTTATCTACACCAGCTAAAAAATATATCAGACGAGCTCATAATATATATTAGATATGATCATTATGTCTATCTATCTAATTATTAGAAAATACTCTTAAGGAGATGAATCAAGGGACTCGATAAAATTTGTGAAGTAATATATATACACGATATATTAAAAACATTAACAAAAATAAGTTTTGAGGACACCTGTATTCGATCATAGTACAGAAAACTCAAAATTAACATATGAGAATCAAAATCGAAATGTAAATAGATTGGATGGCAATTTTACCATTAACTATAACAATTATAATAATAATAATAAGAATAATATAATAATGACGATTCTAATAATAATAGAAGTAAATTTACCAATTATGAGACTTTAAACGTTTTAAAACACACTAAAATTTCAATCGTCTTGCAAACTCAGCTAATTTCCAAAGACCACTAAACCATAGACAGGTTCAGGCCAACATCGCCAGTCGTCAGAGCTCATTTAGGCAGGGTAATAGCGAACCCATAAAAATTGATAATATCGAACCTAATAGTACTAGACTACAATCAGCACGACACCCTAATCCGAAGATTGGCGAAACTTTCTTGATCTCGGATAGGCAAAGCCAATCAGGTAAGCAATAGAAGAAGAGAAGAAGCATATATTAATTTGAAACCTCCTCGGAGTGGTTACCCAAAATAAAATTAACAATTAATTTTAAATATCATAGTGAGCTCACATATACAGGTGCCAGTTTTAGTTTATTTAATAGAGTGAGATAAATGATTTTTCGAACGTTAAATTAGAAGAACCCATATTACTAGCACAATAGCAAATTAAGAAGATGTGTCTTGTAATTATTCAGATATTAATGAACAAAAATTTCTTTTTTTGTGCGAAATTCGTCATATTTTTCAGTTTAAAAATGGCATAAAAAAAATTTAAAGCAAATATTCCACACTTTGCACACAGATATCTGAAATATAAAATTAAAACTGACTCATTTATTGTCCATCAATTTTTACATATACTGCTGCAATAAATATTAGAATCTACCCTAATATTCTCGATTTAGAATTACAGGTAAATAAAAAATACTATATTATAATTTCTAACTCCAAGAAGCATTCGAAATAGTCTAGTACTTTAGTTCCATTACCTGCTCTCCTAATGAAATGCTATTGTCATACATACGCAAGGTTGGTTGCAGTACAATATTAGGTACCTTCTGTAAATTTACAATAAAATCCACATTTTTTTACTAATTTTTAGGATTTATAGCTTATTTAATTTTTGTGATATTAAGTTGTTAGAAAAATATACAACATGTTTAATATTTGCTTTATGTTTTTTTAATTCCATTTTTAAACTGAAAAGTATTACGAATTCTCCACGAAAAAAGAATTTCTTCTATTTACTAATTGCCACTCTTATAAAAAAATTCCGATCTGATGGAAAAAACTGAAAACGGATTTGAGTTTAGCGCATCAAAATCCATATACTCCAGATAGTTTTGTTTAAAGGAAAGACGAAAAATGATTTTTTGCAGAGCAATGTAATCATCAAGGACTCATTTTTGCACCAAATTCGACCAACACAAAATTGAGATAATTTAAGCAGAAACAGAAGCAAGCCCAAGGCGCAAAAAAACGATTTTGAAATATATCCCTACACTAAATGAAGACCAGAAATTTACTCCAGAAGAGGTATGAGCATTATTTTTGGATTTAGAATTGAGAAAACGGGCAAATGAAAGTGATTAGATCTTCTTGAACGCAGTACCGAACGGTTGTTATATTGCGTTTGATGCTGATCGCTTGCAAAAATTTGGAAATAGGGATGTGATCTGTTCTCTGGTCAAAGACAATACAAGCAATGCAATTATACCTTTTTATGGTATCTGTCGTTCCATTGCGATTAACCGGGTTAGAGCCATCAACCAGCAGAAACTGATCTATGGAAATATGAAATACCCTCATCAACAAAGTATTGCAGACAAAAGAAATTTACATAAGAAAGAAACAAAAGATGTCATAATTGAAATAGTATAAAAATTAAAGATCAAATGGATGCTCTTCAACTTGCTGTATTTACAGTTGATGACCAGGAAACCGAAGTAATTTCTAAAATGTGTCTCACAATGATTGATCGCAAAGATGCACAAGCTTTAACTGATACAAAATCATCGTCAAACTGCGTTATATGCCAAAGGACATTAAGTCAATTAAGCCATCCCTTTCCAGAAGATGATAGTTCTAAGGCAGCATACGAATTCGGATTGTCCCCTCTTCATTCGAGAATACGTTTTATGGAGCAAATTCTTAAAATAGGTTGTGATTTGGATTTTGGCCGGCTAGGCGAAACAGTGAGAAAAAAAGGAAAATGAAGAAAAAAGAAAAACAACAAATTCAAGAAACATATTTAGCACTAGGTGATCACTAGACTACAGCGTGTATCATAGGTGTAGATTGGGAACTAATTAGGCGATTGAACATTAAATTACAAGATAAAAAATAATACAAGAATAGTAATAATAATAAATAAATTCAAAAAAAATTGGAGAGTACGCAAAAACACAGCTATACTTTATAACGAAAAATAAAATTTTGTACCATTGAAAGCAAATAATTAAACACAATATGCTGATAAAAAGAGAAAAAAAATTGGGACTACAGATTTTTCGCGAGCACAACACAAAAAAATTTACAGATGCTGTACTAATAAAGATCTGAATACTATTTTATTATCCACATCAGATCCCTATATGTTCATTATTCGTAAAAATGGAAAGCCAACTCTATTGAATTAGATGCAGAAGCTAAACTACTACTAGGAAATGGAAAGCAAAGCTATTTAGAGGAAATATTTACTAAAATTGTTTATATAAAAATAATTTTTCAAAACATCACTATTTTTATTGTTTTAAGATTTCAAGTGCATATATGTATTTGACAATTTTATATTTAAAATTTATAATATAAAGTTAACATAAAGAAACCTACGTCTTCTTTATCAATATATTTTTATCTAAAGTAAATTTCATTATTGTTTGTATTGTTTATGCTACTTAACAAACGAAATTTTTACTCAAAGATGTTCAAAAAACGAGGCTTTGACCTTTCGTGTTAAACATTTCGCAGGGGACAAAGTTTGGCACTTTCTTACAAAACTTTAAATTCTTAATAAGTATAAGTTATAAACCTGACTCAAAATGTCAGGTAGTGTGCAAAACAAAGATTTGAAACAAGTTTCAACACCTCACTCTTGTTCCAAAAACAGCCAAAACTTAAAATGAGTTTGCAATGCTTCATAAATATTTTTCTAATTAGTCGATATTAAAGGTTTATACTTCAACTTAAAGCCTATAGTCTCATCTATTAACAAAAAAAAAAGCGCCTATCAAAATTCCAATCCGGTCAAAAGATATAGATTGTTGAACGAAATATAAATATAAATATATATATATATATATATATATATATATACATATATATATATATATATATATATATATACTTTATATATATATATATATATATATATATATATATGTATATGTATTAATTTTTTTTATAACCTTGGAGGGGTCCCTAGGGTTTGCAAGGTTGATTTATTATTTACGAACGATTCACTGGATTCTACATTTCTAAAAGGTTCCTATCGTCTGCGCCAGTATTAAAAAACGTTAAGCATTGTTATAAATTTAACACTTTTTCTATAAATTAAAAAATTCCAAAGCTAACGCTAAACTTTCTACGCTGTGTAATGAACTGGATTCATAAGTATTCAAACTATATTTTTCAAAAATTCGTTTAAGTTCTCTTAATATGTAAGCAAATGAATTAAATCCATGTTTTTTTCATTATGTAAATTTTCTTTGTACATAATTTTTACAATTCTTATATGTTATGAAACTTTTCATTAAATTCTACAAAAATTTATGTATATTTACACACAATTTATGTAATAAATATAAAAAGTTCATAAAAATAAAACACGAATTTTCTTTTATTTTATGAATGCATTCTAGAATTTATGAACGCTTTCATAAAAAAAACCAGTAGTCTCATATTTGTACATTGACAAATTTTTTATGAAAATGTTCATAAATGGAAAGAATTTTTTTCATAAATAGCATGTATTTGGTCATAACAGCTGCGGAACTAATTTTCCCAGTATTTTTGTTATAAACTTATGAATTTGTTCATAAATACAATGAAAATCGTGCATTGACCAAACTTCATAAAATATTCATGTATTTTATTTCTGTGAATGATTATGAGTATTGAAAGACTGTCAAGGCTGTCAAGTCAAGATTATTACAGGATGTTAAATTTGAGCCGCAAATTTCGAATGTAGCTCTAGCAACAAAGAAGAAGTTTAAAAAGGACATAAAAAATATAAAATGTTTTCATTGCAAGCAATTCGGCCATTATGCCACAAAACGTCCAAATCGTTAAAATATCATTAAATATCAGTCGATGTTTGCTGCTTATATTGTAAAGGAGTCAAGAAAGCTGATACTTCGATAGCGGAGCATCTGCTCATATAGCGCATTCAAAAAGTACTTTCAAGCATCTTCAGAAATACGTTGGCGAAATTCGTATAGCAAACAATAAAACTTTGAAAGCCGTTGGTATAGGAAGTGTTGAAATTTATGTTGATATTCCAAACAGATATTTATATGTTGTAGAGATTGGTAAAAACTTATTATCCATAAGTGAAATCATCAGAAGAAACAAACGAGTTATTTTTAACAAAAATGGATGCAGTGTTCTCGATGAAGAAAATAACTTTGTGGCTTCTGGAAAATTGATCGACGGTATGTATAAATTATGTACACACAATAACTCATGCGTTTACTTGGCTAGTGGTTTCACAAATTATGAAACATGGCATAATCTGTTGTGTCATATACATCAACAATCAATGGAAAAAAACGAGATTGGATGGTATGCTCATATATTACAAACTTTCCACATTAAACTGTGTTGCATGTACCCAAGGAAAACATGGAAGATCAAAATATCCTAAAGAAGGTTCAAGAGCCAGTGGTATATTAGAAATGGTTCAAACTGATTTGTGTGATCCTATGGAAGTAAAGTCAAATGGTGGAAATCTTTATATGCTGACGTTTATAGATGACTACAGTTGAAAAGTCTTTACATATTTATTAAAGGATAAAAGTTGAGTTTTTGAATTATTTATTAATTTCAAAACTCTCATAAAAAATCAAACTGGTAAAAGCTTAAATACCTACGATCAGATAATGGCGGCGAATTTGTTAATCAGAAAATGTCTTGTTTTTAAAAAAAATTTGGAATAATTCATCAAAAAAGTGTGCCTTACAGTCCGCAGCAAAATGGTCTTGCAGAGAGGATGAACCGATCAATAATTGAGATGCATGTTATATGATGCAAAGATGCCTAAACACTTTTGGGGAGAAGCAGTAAATACAGCTTTCTATTTAATTAATCGAATCCCACATCGAATTACTAAAAAGTGTCCAGATGAGATATGGTTTGGGAAAAAGCCAAATCTAAGTCACTTAAGAGTTTTCGGTTGCAGCACAATGGTACATATTCCGAATCAGAAAAGAAAAAAATGGGATCCAAAATCTAAAAAAAAATTTAAAAAAATTTGTTGGATACTGCGATGAATCGAAAGGTTATCGGTTATACGAACCGACAAATAAGTGTATAACAGTAAGTCGTGATGTTATATTTTTCGAAAGAGAATTCAAATTCATTAATAATGAGAACTCAATTAAAAAATACTGGTTTTCTGTTCCATCTTTAGAGAAGACAACAGAAGCTCAAGGATCATCAGAAAATCCAAATAATGATGAAGATAATGTTTCATTGTTATTTTCATCATTTAAAGAAGATAACAATGAAGTGGGGGAATTAAGCGACATTGACATCATTTTTAACTTTGAAAACCAAAGCAAAGCAGCGGAGTCAAAGAAAATAGCAGAAGCTCCGAGGCGTAGTGAAAGGTTAGCAAATAAAACTCAAACTGGACTTATTGTCATAAATTATGTTACTGAAGATCCTTGTACTTATGAAGAAGCCTTATGTCATCCAGATAAAGAAAAATGGTTAAAAGCAATTAATAACGAGATTAAATCTTTAGAAATGAACAATACTTGGACAGAAGTGACTTCTTGTAATTATAAAAACGCAATAAAAACAAAATGGGTTATTAAAATTAAAGATGAGCCAGATGGTTCAAAAAGATATAAAGCACGCCTTGTGGTTAAAGGCTATACACAAAGAAAAGGCATAGACTATGAAGAAACATATTCTCCGGTGATCCGTTTTACATATTTAAAAATTCTCTTTGCATTGGCAGCTAAATACAGCACAGAAATTGAACATATGGATGCTATAACAGCATTTTTACAGGGAGAATTAAATGAAGAAATATGTATTCAAAAACCAGAAGGTGTGAAGTGTTTAAACTCAAACGCGATTCGTAAGCTTAACAAGGTTTTGTATGGATTGGAGCAGGGAAGTTTAGTATGGAATAATAAATTAGATAAAGTTTTGCAAAAGGTTGGATTAAAAAATCAGAGATATATCCATGTGTTTATTATAATATTAAAAGAGCAAGCTGAACATACTTGGCAATATATGTTGACGATATACTGATGCTGAGCAATGACTTAAGATTTCGTGAGATCATAAAATTAAGGTTATGTGAAGAACTAAACATAAATTTACTTGGAGAAGTTAAAAAATGTTTGAATATAAGAATTAGCAAACAAAATGGAAATATTTGTTTTTAGATCAAGGAGAATATATTGAAAAAATATCCGATAAATTCAATATATCGGATTGTAATACCGTTCAATGGACCCAAAATCAAAACCTTAAAAGGCATGAAGTAGTTTCAAATGAAAATTATACCTATCAACAAGCAATTGGAAGCTTAATGTATTTGACACAGTGTACAAGGCCATGATATTTGTCATGCTATAAGTTTTTTAAGTCGTTTTAATAATAATCCAAGTCTAGAACATTGGAATGCTGTAAAAAGAGTGTTCAGATATGTTAAAGGAACTAAGCACTTTAAACTTTGCTTTAATAAAGATCGTGATAATAAGATAGTAGCATATTCGGATGCTGATTGGGCTAAAGACATTGACGAGAGAAAGGCGGAGTATATGGAAATGTCTGCAGTTACTCAAGAAGTTATGTGTTTGAGAAAACTACTATATAAACTTGTTCCAGATATCACACATGACGCAACTCTTATATATTGTGATAATAGAAGTGCAATAGCATTGACGAATAGTAACATTTACCATGTTCGGTCAAAACACATTGATGTAAGACATCATTTTATGACAGAGAAGAAAAGAGATAATCAAATCGACTTCAAAGCAATAAGCACAGATTAAATGGTTGCAGATTTCTTGACAAAAGCAACAACTCTACTAAAACATACATATTGTTTTCAAAAAGGGGGTTTAAAAATTTTTAAGTAAATTTGATTGGGGGTGTTTTATTATAAAAAATTATACTCTAAAATTATCCATTTAAAATTTTTCAACCTAGTAACATACTGAACTTATGTATTATTTTTTCAATACAATAAAATATATTATTCACTCCGTATTAATATGTATTATATCAAATAGAAAACATCGCCTTTCATCTTTCGATTGTTATTTTTTACAATATTTGTAAGTTTTCATTTAATATATTTTTGTAGAGAGAAAATAAAATATATATAAGATATTTTATCTACATAAATAAATTTTGTAAATATACATATTAAATAGCACTACAAATAATAATAATAAGTGATTTTTATATAAGCGAAGCCCAAAATATTTTCGCTCGGGTTATATCAGAGAAATATAGCACGAGAACCTCAAAAATTAATGCAAACTTAAGGTGCTGTCACGTTTGGGCAAATATTTGCCCAAAAAATTGTAAATGCTAATGAAAAACTTCTTAATTTAGACAAGTGTTTATTGTTATAAACAGTTTTCAATAATAGTGGATTCTGTATGCCAATTAGGAAACACATATCTGAAACAATATATTTTTCTTTAGTGTTTAGTGGTCAGGTTTTTAAACAAACGTTTGCCAAGCTTGAACGTAGATTTAGATAATGGATACTTCATTAACATTATTTTCTTGGGCTGTCAATGTTTACCTAACGTGTGTATGTAAAATTTTGTTTGGAATATAAGAGAAAGAATTTTGACAATTATTAGTAACAGTGTGTTATTCCTTTGTTGTAGACCTGATGCTACCTGATAATTATAACGTGCCATGTTCTACATATTTTAAAAATAACCTACTACATATTTTAAAAATAACCCAATATATATAACTTCAATGTAGAATAACTTTGTACATTTTAATAAACATCGTTGTTATTTGCTTATTTATATAAAAGTTTTCTAACAACGCTCCAGTTACTAATAGCAGAAATGAGAACTGCATAGGTCCACTATAGTTTTATAAATATTTTTTACGAAAATTATACATATATTTTTATTTATTATATGAGATTTTTCTATTATTGAAGAAACTCATTGCATCAAATGAGCGATTTTTTTATAAAATATTGCAAAAAATTGTTATATTATCATACGATTATGTCAAAATGTATCACTATTTTGAAAGTTCCTTCAATTATGATTAGAAGGCTATTTTCCTGTAAAATTGCTAATATTATTAGACTTCTAAGCTTTTTATTATCTTTAACTAACCATACTATGAAAAGCGATTCATTTTTTTATTTATAAATTTACAAGCTCTAGGCTTGCTATGAGCTATTTCGGTATAGTTTGGGTAAGTGGGAAATTTTTTTATGAAACACTGAAGCTTATATATAATAAATATATAATAAAAAAAAATAGGTTATACTGTTTTCTTTTTTTAATTTACCAATAACTAGAAATTTTTTAACTTCTTACTCTGGTGAAGCTTCTCAAATGATAAAGCTTAGAAAAAACATTTAAAATTTATGTCAACCTAATAAAACACAGGTCACTTCAATGAAAAGATGGGCCACTTTAATGATACCAAAATATTGTACTATAAAGTTAAAATTTGGGAATCCTAATAAATATTAGTTTTTCAAATAGTGGAATCCCAAGAAAATATGGGTAACCTAAAGACACCAATATATTGTATTTTCATGGGTCAAAAATTAATTGACAGATTTTAATTTACAAACAAATAAACATATTTGAAATTTAAGACACTTTAATGAAACTACTGGTCATCCAAGATATTGTATTGTTAAGCGCAAAGTTAAAATTTGGGCCATCCTAATAAAAATACGTAAAATACCCCAATAAAAATATGGGCCACTCTATATGATAACAAAATATTGTATTGTCGTCCAAGATTGACCTGACCTGTGGTAAAAAATGAGTTGGTAGATTTGAATTACAAACAAACAAGAAAGTAAATTAAATACAACAGTATAAAAAGTACAATGCAGAAAACCCAAAATTCAACTCGTTTCTATTACAAAGTAGAATGTAATATAGAACATACCAGTACGTATACATAAATACATACAGTAATCTACTTCTATTTAATTTGGAGCGTTTTGGGTATAAAAATTCGACAACGATTAATGTTACCACGATGACTTTCAAGAAGTCTAGAATTGTTGTTTTAACTTCTCGCTAAGGAAATTGAACATTTTCAAAACTCATTGAATTTACGCGGCACAGTGAACGGTCCCCATAGTAAAAGTAAAAAAAAATGGAAGGAGTTATTGTAGCTTAATGATATTTTTGGCACATATCTCTCTTGGCCTACTATTTTCGAAAATGAACTAACATTTTTAGAAATCCTTTTATTTCCCCGGTGCAGGGACAATTAAATACCAAAAATTCCCATTTAGTAATTATTACATTTTTGAATTTTAATCTGTTATTTCACCTACAAAATGATATAGCGTGATAGTTTTTTTATGAAATAAAACCAATCACTAATTATTTAGGGTTACCGTATACCTTTTTCCAATATAACATTATTTTAAACTTTTTAGTATTTTTTTGTTTACAGTTTTGAAAATAACCATTGATATTCAAATAACATTATATGAATAGGGTTGCCAAATTGACAACACTAAATATATTAAAATGAAATTATTATTTAAGATAAAAAACATATTTATATAAAAATTAATAAAGTAACAAACAAATTCAAATAACACAACAATCGTAAATAATTTCCTAGTCACTAAAATAAGTTTCTGAGTCTGAATCAGTGTCAAAAAATTCATCTACCATTATGTAATTACTAATTTCTTGATTATTGTAGAAAGAGCTGCTTGTATTTATTGTATTTCTATTAGATCAAGTTAATGGATCAGAAGAAATTAGGAGTTTATTCATTATATCTTGATTACAATTTTCTCTGCTATTTGTCTGCTTGAGAGTGTGCTCAAGTCTGTTCTTTCTAATTGTTTTGTGTAGACATTCTTAAGCATCTTCAGAAAGCATTTCTAAAATGAGCAAAGAAAGTATTTAAAACAAAACGTTTATATCATACAGGTATTTAAATATTAATAATAGGTAAATCAAAATATTTTATGCTTTCACAACCATGAATGAGAAGTTTATGCAACGTTGATGGCATATAATACCAATCATAGTTATTTAAATATATTTCTCGAGTTTCCTCCGTTAGCTGTTTAAAGTTCGATATATTTATAGGTTTTTCAGAGGATACTGTTTTTAAGATTAAATTCAAATTATATACCAATTTTTCATTAACTCCTATAAATTCGATAAAAATTTTCGAGCTGATTTGCTATCATTACTAATGCCAAAGTTAGACTTCCCTTTTTTAACTGTTAATCCCATCTCACATCGAAATTTAACTTGAATTTGTTTTTTTTTTTATTGTACAGTGTTTTCTTTTCATTCCTAACTTGTCATGTCTTAAAAGGCAATCGATACGCAATGCACTCAAATCATCTTAACAAACAATGTAAAGATGAAATTCCATATCTGTAATGGTCTTCGTTTTGAGAATAAGTAATGGGAGAATAAGTAGGTTTGTTCATAGCTCTAGGATTAGCTTGTAATAGAAAGCCTTCTTATACATATTTTAGTACATATATATATTTGAAAATAAAATTATTGATTCATAAAAGTAGTTTTGTGATGTGCCTAGTTTTTCGGGTTCAATAAAGCTGACTATTTTTTAAGTACATATTTTGGATAATTTCTTCACAATTTTTATTACAGTGTTGCTATAAATATTTGAATATTAGGACCTTTTTAATTGTTTCTGCTATATTTCTAAATAAAACAAATTTAATTGCAAGCATTTTTATTGAAAAGTTAATTTTTTATATTCATTTTTCCAAACCTATTTTTGGTACTTAAAAGTTATGAAAAAATCTTGAAAATAGTTTCAACTTAAGGCCGTATAACTTTTTATATGTGAAACGCACATGAAAAACGGAACCACCTCTGGAGTCGTGGGAGTGTCAGCTTTTCAGTCGTTTCGAAAAATCGAGTTATATATTGAAAACTCAGAAATTATATATCTGATCAGTTGGTGTTCTCGATTCTTTTATAGTAGCCGAAAACTACATCAATAACTGCTTATCACGTGGAAATAAGTTGATTTGAATATTAGGATAGCTTTGCGATTAAAAATAGCGGTAAAGTCAACCGTATTCCGTAGTTTTTATTCATTATTTTATAACAATGGTATCGCTCATAAAAATAGTCCGACTTCGAATCCCACTTCTGTTTGCAAAAGTATGTACTATATACATATGCACTCTATATACATATGTACCATATATTATAGATGATATATAATAAAATAATATAGATATATAATAATTAAAATATAAAAATTATAGTAGATATATAATAAAATTATTTACTACCTGTAGATTATATAAATAATACAGATGAAATTCGATTTTCCTTTTTACCAAGTGTCGTATGAGTGTATATCTTTCATTTTCTTGTTGACGTATGCAATGTAGAGTAAAACTTTAAATATTAAAACCCCAACGGGTACAGCAATATTACAATATCGATGTGTATCAATGCATACATATGTATGTATATGTATGTACGTTAGATAAGGTGTGTAAGTTCAAAATTCCAAGATGCTAAATTAACTTAGTAAACGCAAACAAAACGTCACAATATCATATACATACATAAATATTTGGCTTATAAACGTGCACAAAGTCAATATTATTTCATATTACCTCAACAGTTGTAACATACATGCATATAATATTTGAATTTTATATCTTTTGTTTTCGTTACTCAGTAGTTGGTGAACTTCACTTGCGAGAATAAATATAAAAAAAACATTTAATAATCTTCTTAAGTTTTTATTTATATCTATGTACATATATACTTATGTATATCGGTATGCACAAATGTTTGTTAACATATCAATGCATCGATCGTGTGAATGATTGAAATTTTTCAATGGAAACTTTGTGTACATATAGATTTGCCGGCACTTTGAAATTTTTGTTTATTGTTTATTCAGCTATACTTAATATTTTTTTTATAAGGACACTTAGCAAGTCAAAATTGTTATTCACTTGCATACGATAAAAACAAATACATATCTTTAGAATAGGACACATATCTACTTATGTATGTATATACTGAAACATGTATGTACATGTTAAAAGAACGCCGCAGCTCCGATTACAAAATATAAAAGAAAATTTTTTTGCAACATTTATTCACGTGTGTAAGTGTGTGTAATCTATGTATATACATTTACAAAAATGCTAAAAAATAAGTTTAGTTTTTTCACGACCACTTCAAGCAGTATTAAGCGAGCAACTAAATAAAAATTGTGTTTAACGCATTTCATATGCCGTCAAAATGTTCGTCATATATATCAGCTTTCTGAAGACTAAGCATAACGGAACGATTAACTGTCGTGTGTAAACTGGGTAAGACCGAACGGCAGAACACCAAATTAACTCGAATGTGAAATAAACAACGGTAATACTCTGTTATAGTTGTGCTAATACATATGCACGTATGTTTTTACAAACACCCTCGATCTTCTGACAAGAGCCACTTAAATCTGAGTTTTTGTAAGCCATATCTTATTAATTGTTTGTCGTTAGGCACGACTGTTATGTCGTTGGAGAGGGAATTTTCGTTAAGCATTCAATGGCATTAAAAATATTATATTAGCGTTGTTTTAATTTTTTTTGCCAAGTGTAAAGTTTCAATATATGACGAAATTTTTTTAATCTAATTCGGCCTAAAGTATTCAATGTTAATAAAACAATTCATTACATTTTTTACCCAACGTTTCGTCAATTGTGTGTTGACTTCTTCGGGGGTTCTTTTGCCTATTTAAATTTAAAACATAACATAATTACAATTCGGAACAATTTTTTAATATAACTTTTTCACAATGTTATAGTTATTAATACATTAGATACATATTGATAACAATGCTAGTATAATTTACTTTATATTATATTAATATCACAGTCAAATTTTAAAAATTGGTATTGCAGTTTGTCTTATTTTATAGCAACAATATAGATAGCAACATTGTCTGTATACTCTTTTATGTCCATTGTTCTTTCTATATATTCCTGTATACGCAAGCTTTTCTCAGATAGAGAAAAAATTTGACTGTGATATTTATATAATATAAAGTAAATTGTACTAGCATTGTTATCAATATGTATCTAATGTATTAATAAATATAAAATTGTGAAAATGTTATATTAATTCAAAAATTTTTCCAAATTGTAATTATGTTATGTTTTAATTTTAAATAGAAAAAAGAACCCCTACAGAAGTCAACAAAAGAAAGTTGGGTAAAAAATCTAATAAATTGTTTTATAAACATTGAATACGTTAGGTCGGATTAGCTTAAAAAAATTCTTCATATATTGAGACATTATATACTTAGGTTGGTAAAGTTTATGCAAAAACAACTGTAATACTACATTCACACTACCGTGTTAACCGTTTTATAGCCTATTTACACTTACTCACATCTCTCATCTTTCATCATTTTGGCAAGGTGTTAACATCTTTCTATATAAAGTCAATATGAAAAAAACTCAACATCTTTACAAGATCGTCACATCTCATTTTGCTGAACTCAACATCTTTCGGTTATTTTAGTGTCATCACTAAGGAAAATCGAAAGAAACCTTCAAAAACTCAAACCATCACTAGCAAATATACAAGTGTCAAAAATTTATACAATGAGCGAGACAGAACAATATAAGTAAATTTAAATTTAATCAAAAATAATTTATAATTAATCATGGTAATACATAAAATAAATTTATTTATAGTAGAAAAGACAAAATACTTCGTTGTTTGCCCAAACCAAAGCACGTGAAGTAATAATTGACAGATAAAAGATGTTGAAAATGTAACGTAAATAGGTTTTTTCAATTTTCAACATACATTGTTGTAGGATGATCCATAGAATAATATGTTGGATATTATCCAAATCGAACAAAAGTACATACAATAAGGATACATTTTTTGACTTATTCTGCGTTTCAGAGAATAACAAACGTTTTGTTGACGCGACGAGATCTCACATTAGAATAGAGGCACCGCGATTTGACACAAAATCATAGCGTAATCAATAAAAAGACAAGATAATCCGTTAAGATCGAGAAAAACTCTTACATGAATATTTCTTTCGTTGCAATAGTTCAAAATTCCAGAAAATAAACTTGTGCGTGTGCTTTAGATATGTTTTTATAATAAAAATTATACGAATTGATAGTGCTAGTAAGTTTGAGTAGATAAATTTTTATTATTTACTGTGTTTTTGTATGACTGCTGCTTGTAAAAAGCAATTATTTATTAATTTCACTGGAAAGAAACAAATATATTTAAAATCACATTATTTTATTGGAGTAAATACTTAGTACTCGCGTATACCTACAGAACACATCACTTTTTGTTATTACTGAGAGAAATTTCACAAAATTTCTTCTTACTCTCCAGTTGATGGAAAGTGATAGAAAAGTAAATGAACAGAGCTAAGTTGCTACCGGCCACTTTATCGACTTGTTATGCTAACGTTGGCACTTACTATCACCAACTTTTTCGTCAAGTTGTAATAATGGCCATTAGTCTTTTAGCAGCAATACGCTTTAATTGTTCTTGTTTTTCCATACCTTTATTTATTTTGAAAACAAAAAAAAAACTTTCTTAATGTATAAACTTATGCAAGAACACATAAAAGGCATGGTTTGAGTAGAGCCTTAATTATCTACGTTCATTGAAATTTTTGATTAGAACGGCCTGTCAAAATATGAAACCTTATAATAGTGAAAACTAAGCAAACAATAAAAAAGTTGTGCACGAAAAAAACAGTTTATTTTAATTTTGCTTATAAGTACAGTTTACGGTTTATTGGTTGATTATAAGTGCTGTTATTGTTTCTTTATATATGTATGTGCATATATACAAATACATATTTATAAATATGTATGAATTCACTTCATGAAACATATAAAAAAGTCCATTTAACGACAGGTTTATGGCCCAATGTACATACATATATATGTATGTATAAGAAAAATTCTATATTTGTAGCTTGGATTTTTAATTTTTTTGGGAACAGGTAATAACTTTTAATAAAAAATAAAAAAATATATTTTTCATATATAAAAGTGTTTCACTCTTTTATTAAAATAAAACTTATTGCTTTTGAACGATTTCAATATGTAACAAGTAAAAGTGCTATCTTCGGCTGTCTGGAATTTTAAATACAGGCATGTCCTCTGACTCGCATTTCGCATAAAAATTGCGATGCGATTTGAAATCTCATGATAGGTGTTCTAGAGTTCACAATCGCAAAAAGTTTGGCGACTTCAACTCGCAAAAACTTAGCATAGTGAAGTGGTTAATTTTACAATAAGTGAACTTCAAAATAATAATAAAACTACACACAAATTAACATAAACTAGCTTTATTTTATTGTTAGCAGAAATTAACACAATTTTCATCCAATTTATGTTAAAAATATCAATTTCAATATAAACCTTTCATATTAGCAATTGTTTGTAGCAATTATTTTCCTTTTTACTGGCGATTTAATGAAAGCAGCTGATTTATTTAGTGTTTGAATATATTCGAACGTGTACTTGGCAATCAAATAAAATATGCGGTTATTTTTAATTATAATATTGATAATATAAGGAGCTTATAATTTTTTTTTTACCTTAAAACTCGAAAGGGTATTTGAATAGATTTTTCGGAAATACTCTTAAGCATATCTATTTACACTATGCGACAAATGAAGACCTTTTGAAAAGTGCAAGATCGTGACTATATGTGTTCGATTCTACTATCAAAATGTAGTAAAACCTTATACCCAGTTTAGCCAATTTGGTGACTGTTTTCTTTTTATGGACTTCCAAAATTTCCCAATATTAGTATGATGCCAAAAAAAAGGTGTCATCAGTTTTTGCCAAATAGCTAATCAGCACTTAAAAATATCGCTTAATTATATTCGGCAAAAATGTAGCCAAGAGTACGTTGAATATTTCTTTCCAAAATTTTATGACAGAAATGTATTTTATCTCAGAGATTTTTTTAAAAAGTTAAGGAGCAAAAAAATTCTTTTTTTATTTTGATCATAACTTTTAGGAAATCCTGATTTTCCATACCCTATTTTTGGAAAAATTGTAGCCACGGTAAAGCTGAACAACTTTTGTGGCCATACTAATATAATCTGAACGTGTCTAGATACCAAAAACAGGTCATAAAGACTCCCTTATGCCTAAAAATGTAAATTTTTAACTCAAGTTCTATAATTTTACATAAATGTTCTTGAGAATAATTTAATAAAGTATTTGTTTCGGTATTTATTTGTTATATATTATATTTAAGCTTTGTTTCGAGCTGTCTATAAACAGTCACCAGTCGTTAAGATCGTATGCAATTTTCATCTGATCCATGAGCATCTTCGTGTCCTTGCAATAGGAAAACGTTTTTGAGTCAGCAACAGTGAAACATTTTTAAAGGTCTGACAGGCGTCTTCTAAATTTTGTGACCTTTGACCCCGGTTCCAGTGAGTTTTATTATTTTAAAAGTTGTGCAAGCTCTTCAGATTTCTGTTGTGATAGCTGCACCTTAGAAACAATGTAATCCAGTCGGTCTTCCATTATTAAGATTGGTGCGCGTCCAGGATCATACAGGGAAACATTTTCGCATTCTTCACTTCTAAAGCTGAATATTAAAGAATCCTCTTGATTATTTTCAAAGAGGTTTGAGAGGTTGTTTTGGAGAGGAACGTAAGTTGATCTTGTTTTTGGTAATTGAGCAGTAGGAACAGACTGCTACATGTAAGTTATATTTTTTGTTTCTCTATATGATCCTGTGCCGTCACGCGAATTACGTAATTTACGTATGAGTAAAACACAATGTTCTCTAATGTTATTACTCATTTATTAAAATGAATCTTAAGACTACTCTATAAAATGCAACTTAGCGTCTATTTATAGGAATAATGTGTAAGTCTTATCTCTAGTCTTATCCCTAGTTCAGTGAATTGTGTTTATGATATTTAGTTTTGTTTCTTGTGTTTGTTTAGGATTTACATATGTGTTAATACTTATCATTTGTGTGGTAATATTTGATGTATATGTTTAGCTACTTATGTTTATAATTTATTATTATTTACTTAGGTCTACGTCTTAGTTTAATCTGCGAAAACTATTTTAATTACTTAGGTCTAGACAGTTTTGTTTGCTTATGTCTAATTAGTTTCATGTAGTTATGTCTAATTATAATACTACTAATAATAATAAGGATGTAACTCCTCCATCCCTTGATAAAAATTCTCCCGAATTTTGGTTTTTATATAACCTCAGTAATATTTGTTATTCTTAAAAAAAATGTGTACATATATTGTTTTCATCCTTATTTTAATCCATACTTCTGTTTTATACTTGCCAACTCTAAGTCTTCTATTTTAGGCTCATTTGTTATTTTCATTTTTTGACAACTGTAAAAGTTTTTTATTAATTCTTATAATTACAATTACGATAACTATTATGGCAATTAAAAGTGATACATTTATTCCATATGAAATATTTTTATGAAATTTAGGTTCTTCTACTTCCTTAAATGTTTTCAAAAATATTTATTTCTATTGGCTTGAAGAGTGTTGGTGCAATGTCCGATTGTTGTGCGTCATTACTTGGGTAAAAATATTTATCTTGAACAATTATTTTCTGATTTTTAAATGTTTGGTTATTTATTTCAATTTTACAATTGTAGAACATAAGAGGGTAGTTTTTATTAATTCTAATCTTTCTACTATCACAGTCCTGTATAATTTCCAAGTTGTTAGCGTTTCTTACTAATATCATATCATCTTCAAATGCTTCGATTTCAGTTTTATTATATTTAAAATTACAATTATTTGACAAAGTACAGTGCCTACTATTTTTAAGATTCTTAAGGTAGACATTTTCTTCATAATCTAAGACATTATTTCCAATTTCAATAACATAGCCGGCTTGCTCGTTAATTTCCATATAATTTTTGTTAGGGAGAGCTATTATCATTTTCAAATCAGTTTCTGCAAGAACTAGTATTCCATCTTTGTACTTTAAAATATCAATTTTCATAAATTTTAATTTAAAGAAATCTATTTGGAATTTAAATATTTCTTCAGATGTTAGTATACCTGGGTGAAATATATGGTTTTTAGCAGATACTATATTTTCTTTAATATGTTCAATTTTCCCTTTTAGGTATAATAGCTTAAACATTTGGTCAGTCTTCGAACTATTTCGCTGTGTCTGTTTTCAAAATTGGCTAATGCTTTTTTTATATTTTCCCTGTCATCCTCAATAGCCAATTTTAGTGTTTGAATTGATTCATTAAAATGCCTTTTTTATATATATTTGCTTTTTCACAGTTGCTATAATATTGTGACTACTTTTATACATTACATTAAGATGTTCGAAAATCTCCTGCCGATCATCATCATCCATAACCCCATTCAACCATTTTTGGACATGACCTACGAAGTTAAACAGTCCTCGTTTCTTTCTAAGCTCTGAAGGGATTATCGATTTCAATTTTGATTTTATTGTCTTTATTTCTGTTTCAACTATCTCTCTAATATATAAGTCTAGGTTTTTGATATTGTTCTCAATTTCATTTATAATGTGATTCAATTCTTTGGTATCAATTACATGTAAGATTGTGGACGTTTGATTTACCACTTCAACTTTTCTGAACTTAATTTGTGCGTATCCTGACTCTTCGGTGATGGGATTAATTCGCAGTATTCCCTGTGCCTTGGTTGTCAATACTATCATCATTATTATGATCGTCCAGATCTGTAAATTTAGATGGTCTTTTTATATTTGTTAAGTGAACATTTCTTACATTTCGCTCAATAAATTTTGGTTGTTCCTTATGCCTTAAGCTCATATAATTTTTTATGAATCCCTTTTTCCTTCTCTCAGTATAAGATTCCCTACTGTGGTTAAGTTTTTGAACAATATAGTTCTTTTTATTTTTCAATCTACTTTTGATAAGTTCGTGATCAATGGAACTGTTTATAACGTCAAATGGAGTACAATTTATAGTGCTATGCACCGTGTTATTGTAAAACTTAATGGCTTTTGTCATTTGAGTAATTATTGACAATTTTTCTTCCAAGTTAAGTATTCTAATTTTTTCAGTCAAAGTGTTATTAAGTCGTTCAATATCAGAATTTCCGGTATGACTATTTGGCTTAGTGGCATGAAATTCGATTCCTTCTTGTGTCAAAAAATCCCTCACGTTTTTTGAGTTAAATTCATTATCAAAAACAAAATTTTTAATTGGTCCTTTTATTGCCAAAAACTCATTTAATTTGCTTTTAATCGTTTGATTGTTCCTATCTGGCAAATGAAAGCCTACAACATGTTTCGAAAATTTGTCAATAAAAATTATAAATGAGTGTTTGCTATTTACATATGTATCAACGTGAAAAAATTCATTGCAGTTGGCGTTTCCGTAAAGTTAAACTTTGTTTGGATTGGATTTCTGTCATATTTTCCTCCGGAGCATATGTCGCAATTATTTACAATCTGATGTATCTTAATTTTAAGTTGAGGGTGATAGATTTTATGTTTCATTCCTTTGTAAGTCGGAATAATTCCTGCATGACCTACCGCATTTTTATGAAAAAACGATATCTGTTTCTTGAGTTCATTTTCGTTTTCAATATCCTTCGCAAAGTAGCTACATTTTACAAAAGAAATTTTTTCAATATTTGAATCCATTAAAATTTGTTGCAATTTGTGGTAATAGTGATCGTCGAGTTCAGAAAATATTCCAACTTTACCTTTATCAATATGTTTTCGGACAAGCTTGATAGCATTATCAGACTCAAGGTTATGTTTATCAATATAAATTTTCTTGTTATTAAATATGATTGTCACTTCGATATCCTTATTTTCTTTTAAAATTATTTGGTATATGGTATAATTGGAATATGGTCATTATAATTTTCTGCTTGTGAGTGAACAGTTTCACCGTTCTCTGATTGATCGTAATTAGAAATACTTAAGTTTTCAGTTATATATTCATCTTGAGAATGGTCAGTGTGAACCGCCAGAGAGGCTTCTGATGGCTCCTGTTGCCCGACTACATTTACATCCTTGATACTAAACATTTCTTTTAAGCTGATTCCCAAGTTTTCGGAATCAAATGTATTTATTTCATATTTTTCACAATTAATTCGGCTGAGAAAGTCAGCTATTTTATTTTCCTTCCCTGAAATATAATCTATTTTTGCATCGTATTCTCCTAACTGCACTAACCTTCGCTGTAATCTGGGACTTATATCCCTTCCCGAATTTTTTGCTTGTAACCACTTCAGTGGCTGGTGGTCTGTTTGCAAATCAAATTCCCTTCCAAAGATGTAAGGTCTATAATATTTCACGCCCCACACTATAGCTAATAATTCCTTTTCAATAGTAGAGTAGTTCTGTTCATGGTTGTTTAATGTTCATGACGCAAATGAAATCGGATGACCTTCCTGGGTCAAAACTGCACCAATTGAAAAATTACTGGCATCCTTTATAAGCTTAAATCGTTTTTGAAAGTTAGGATATCTTAGAATAGGAAGATTTGTAATAATATCTTTTAATTTCTCAAAAGCAACAATGTAGTTTGGGTCTTTTATGTTGACTTTTGTGTTTTTCTTCAAATATTTTATCATAGGGTAAGCTATTTTGGAATAGTCTTTTATAAATTTCCGATAAAATCCTGTGATTCCTAAAAATAATGTAATTTGTTTTCTAGTTATCGGAAGATTTGGTTTTTGTATAACTTCAACTTTCTTAGGATTTGGCTTTACACCTTCTGATGTAAGAACATGGCCCAAGAATTCAGTTTCTTTCCTTAAAAAATTGCATTTATGGATTTGAATTTTAAGTCCTGCTTCTTTTAGTGTTTGAAATATTACATTTATGCTTTTTATATGTTCAACTAATGTACTAAATATTAATATATCGTCCTTGTATGCGACACAGATCTTATTTATATATTGACGAAGAACAGAGTTCATAAGACGCTGAAAAGTCGATGGAGCATTTTTAAGTCCAAAAGGCATTCTTATAAATTCATAGTGCCCAAAAGGTGTGGAGAATGGTGTTTTTTTTATGTCTTTTTCATACATCAAAATTTGCAAGGTCAATACTTGAAAAATATTGTGCTTTTCCTAACTTGTCCAGAATTTCATCAATGTTAGGAATTGGAAACTTATCATTTACTGTATTCTCATTTAATCTTCTGTAATCGATAACAATTCGCCACTTTTGATTGCCTGAATTGTCGATCTTCTTTGGAACTACCCATAAAGGACTATTGTATGGTTAGTTGCTTTTTCTAGTTATATTTCCGTCTAACATCTGTTTTATTTGTTTTTGAATTTCAATTTCATGTATTTTTGGATATCTATAAATTTTTGAATATATTGGTAGATCTGTTGTTGTCGTTATTTCATGTTTAATTTTAGGGGTTGCAGAAACCTTATCCCCTTCTTTTTAAAATAAGTCGTTATAACTGTGCAATAACTTTGTGAGCAATTGGTGTTCTTCGGAACTTACATGTGACAAATTCATGTATTTTAAGTTCCTGTACTCAAGTGAACAAGTTTCTTGACTATTGTGTGGGTTGTAGTATCCAAACGGTATATTTTTACCTAAAATGGTAATGAATCTATTCTCTATATCAATCTTAGCTTTAAGAGGGATGAGAAAGTTTTGACCAATTATGGCTGAATAATTTTTACTATTCAAATTTATAACCTTCCAAGAGAAGATCTCTGAGATATTGAATTCTCAAGGTATAGGGGTAATAATTTTATGTGTCACTTGATTTATTCCGTTTATAGTTTTGTACCAAATTTGTTTGTCAATTTTTTTAATGGGAAATGAATTCTTAAGAGCATTTGGCTTAATTATACTTGTTTCGGAGCCGGTATCTATGAGACATTTGAGTTTTTGATCACCAATTGTTACAATTACTATTGGTAATTTTGTAATGGAGGTGTTGTGCAAAAATTTACGTCTTCTTTTTCCTTTGAATTTCCGATATCCATCGGCTCTGGTTCTTGACTATAGTAATTTGCTTGGCGTTGCTGTCCACTGTTGTAATAATTTCCATTTTGATAACTTTTTGTCGGGTTTGAAAAAACTTTAGATGTTAATTGTTGAATGGAATTTCTATTGTTATTTATGCCCTGTCCGTAATGTTTATAATTTGGGTTTTTCTGTTGAAAACTATTGCTTCTCAAACTATTATTTGATTTATTTTGAAAGCTATGTCTTGGATCAAAGTTTTCCTGGCTATTAGGATATTTAAAGTTATTATTTGGCGTCGGCTTGTGGAAAATGTAATTTTGCTTCTTATTATATTTTATATTACTTTTATGGTTATATGCAATCGCTCTAGTATCATCTAATAATTTAAGATTTGTGTATTTCATAACTATGTCGATCAAGGTTTCATGTTCTCCTAAATGTGCTCGTATAGGTCCATCTATTTTTTCTAATAAAATGTCTACTAAATCCCTATCGACGTTTTTGGGTTTGTATATACTAGGCTTAAATTGGTCCGCTAAATATATATCATTTATTTCATATTTACACTTTTCAAATATACTAAATAATTCATTTAAATTGCTTACTTTTACTGTACGACAGAAGTTGAATATTTCCGCATACGTCCTTTTCGGTCTAAATTCTTGCAGCATTCTGGTTTTTATTTCCTCCCAGGAAGCGTTATCATGCAGCTCTCTCACCTTTCTGCCAGCATTTCCCAAAATTTTTTCGTTTGCAACGATCTTGACGCAAAATTGAGCAAGGGTTTCGTTACTTCCACAGAGAGAAAGATTTGCCTCAACGGCATTATACATGCCCTTGGGTTACGTTTTTCATCAAGAGCCTTTCGACGTCGGAATTGCTCAATGATGTCCTTGGCCGTCATATTAAATCCAAACCCATCATACTGAACACATTGTTGTAGCTGAATCTGATGTTGCTCATGCTGTAAATTTTGTTGTGTAATACGTTAATCTTGTTGTTGATTTGCCACAGCCTCCAGCTGATGGTTCTGTTTGGTGATTGTTTGTTCCTGCTGTCGCAGTATTGCTTCCAATTCATCCATATTTTTTTCGTTTAGTTGTCGATTGTTATCAAAGACTTTCTGTCGACTCATAACCGATATCGTTTTTATTAATATTATTATTTTATTTATAAGTGGGTTTTTTCCTTTCCTTTAGACCCAATTTTATAGAAAATTTAAATGTCTCAACGTTATTTTTCAGTTTCATTATTACTTTTTTCCTTGTAAGGAAATGCTTCAAATTTTCTTTACTGGTTCGAACGAAAAAAAAAATATATTTTCTTTTCGTTTTCGGTTAATATCTTTAGATTTTAACCTCCGTGACTGCGCCAATTACGTAATTTACGTATGAGTAAAACACAATGTTCTCTAATGTTATTACTCATTTATTAAAATGAATCTTAAGACTACTCTATAAAATGCAACTTAGCGTCTATTTATAGGAATAATGTGTAAGTCTTATCTCTAGTCTTATCCCTAGTTCAGTGAATTGTGTTTATGATATTTAGTTTTGTTTCTTGTGTTTGTTTAGGATTTACATATGTGTTAATACTTATCATTTGTTTGGTAATATTTGATGTATTTGTTTAGCTATTTTGTAACTCGCGCAGCAATCTTAATTATATGTGCTTGTGTATAATATATGTGCATGTGTTTTTTGTAATTTTTTTTTCTAGGGATGGTCTCTGATATATGTTTAATAAACAAGTAAATAAATGTGTTTTATTGGCGAACTTTATAAAAATTGTCATAACAAAAATGTCCTATTTTATGTCCATTCTCACGAAAAGTTATTAAGATTACGAATTGCATTTAACCCTTCCGCTACAAGTTTTTACTGAGTCGATGAAAAGTTCTGATTTTTGGATTTCCACTATTATTGGTCCCGGAAACAACATTCAAAATTCAGTTTTTAAAAATTTTTACTCTAAACTTGTTTTTTGGAATGTATCTATATGGATACAAAATTCACTAACGGTAAAGATATATACATTAATTTTGTTTTTTATTCCTATATAGAATTTTTGAATTATTGTTAAATTTTTACCTTTTTGTACATAAAAAACAATTTTTCTTAAAGAAAGCAAGCACAAGACTAAAACTTTATATAAACTTAAATAATAGACAAAAAAATTCACAGAAATACATTAACAATTAATCCATGTTGTTATTATGTGCTCATATTATATATGTTTGTTTAATTTGTACACTTTTCTTTTGTTCTGAATTGAATCGGAGTACAAGTTGATAGGGTTTATATCCATGGATTGACGACAGCATTTGGATAGTTGCCCTGTTGGCTGACATAGTAAGACACAAGACTGCGATGCCGAATATTTCTGATCTGCATTAGTGCAGGGTTGTGTTAATTGTTGTCGACTTGTCTCAATGACGAAGGTATAGCACTGGTCGCTGAACATTACCGATTGGGATTAACACCGTCATGAACTAAAACAGCAGGATACAGCAGCCACCCTCCTTCGTCGACATCTTTAGCAAAAAATTCACCGACGAAGTAATAAAAGTAAACACAGCTACAAAAACCTTGCTATCTTCTAATCTGTACTCCTAACACTATCCCCTCCTTTCCAGTTTCCACGCAAAGCACTGCATATGTAGAGGTTGTCCCCTGAGTGCTGGTCCTTCTCAAAAAATATGTATATATATATATATATATATATATATATATATTATCGGATTTTTCTCCACGGTAGTCGAAACTTCCACTTTCTTTTTTATTATATATTTTAATTTATCGGAAATATCTGAATCTATAAATTACGTAAGAATTTTTTTCAATTTCATAATCTTTAATTTTTCTTGGTATTTCTACGTTATTGACTTCTATCCTACCAGAACTAAAGAATATTTCTTCATTACAACAGCATCAACAGTAACATGATTTAATAAATTAACTATTTGACATACTGTCATTGTACTATTAAATACGAAATTTATTTGTTGGGTGGTTAAGCAATTTCTATATACATTTCATTGGCGCTTTTTACCAAATCGTCAGTAGACTTCAACCACAGTTTTGAAAAGTTTCAAACTTCTCAACTTATTAAAAGACTTTTATAAACCATCTGAGATCAGATTATTATAATTTGATTTTTCAAAAAATCACATTATAATAAGTGTAGTAGGCTATGAAACTTATACAAACCAAAACCCAACAAACAACTTTTATTCGATATGAATCTATTTTATTTTTCTACACCTTTATACAATTAGAAATCCTTTGGATAACAATGAAAGTATTTATAAGGCAAATGAAAAATAAAACCTCAATTTAATTTAATTTAACTGTGGTTGAAGTCTACTGACGATTTGGTAAAAAGCGCCAATAAAATGCATATAGACATTGCTTAACCACCCAACAAATAAATTTCATATTATAATAGTACAAGGACAGTATGTCAAATAGTTCATTTATTAACAAAAAACGTGTTACCATCAGGTTGATACAGTTCTCGGAATATTTTTCACAATAAAATTTGTGTAAATAGGAACTGTTATCACATTTAACTAAGCCACCTAAACAGTGGTGATAAACACAATATACACATGAGCACTGAAGATGAAAGTGTTGCGACTTTCGAAAACAGCTGTTCTGCTCTGCTGTGTAAGCTGAATAAAACTGATGTTGACTTTCCTGTGTGCCTTGGAATATTTATCATCATGTCTTTCTGAGATTTTAATTAATTTCGAACAATTAACCTATGAATATTAATTCAATTTAACATAGCAATATAAAACGTTCGTAAAAATAATTACCTTAAAAATAGATTCATATCGAATAAAAGTTGTTTGTTGGGTTTTGGTTTGTATAAGTTTCATAGCCTACTACACTTATTATAATGTGATTTTTTGAAAACATTTGTGAATTTTTATAGTTAATTTATTAACATAATTCTCAGATGGCTTATAAAAGTCTTTTAATAAGTTGAGAAGTTTGAAACTTTTCAAAACTGTGGTTGAAGTCTACTGACGATTTGGTAAAAAGCGCCAATGAAATGTATATAGAAATTGCTTAACCACCCAACAAATAAATTTCGTATTTAATAGTACAATGACAGTATGTCAAATAGTTCATTTATTAACAATTAAATTGAGATTTTATTTTTCATTTGCCTTATAAATACTGTCATTGTTATCCAAAGGATTTCTAATTGTATAAAGGTGTAGGAAAATAAAATAGATTCATATCGAATAAAAGTTGTTTGTCGGGTTTTGGTTTGTATAAGTTTCATAGCCTACTACACTTATTATAATGTGATTTTTTTAAATCATTTGTGAATTTTTATAGTTAATTTATTAACATAATTCTCAGATGGTTTTATAGATGAAGTCTACTGACGACAAATAAATTTCGTAACATGATTTAGTTTGTTATATCTTCACTCTTTATATACACAACTCAAGTTTGTATCTATATGTTTACATAGAATTTTAAAAAAGTCCCCAAACAAAAAATATGATAATTGAAGTAATTACAACGAATGTTTATCTTGATCTGGTATTTGCTTGTTTTTCTTAAATTTATCCAGGAGTGTGTAATTTTGAAACCAAAAATATGTTTTTTTTATACAAAAACAATTAACAAAAAAAATATTTTTACTTGCCATATTTTTAATACATTAAAAAAGTATATGTAAAGAAATTAATTCTGATAATAGTTAAGACTTCAAAAAATCATAGTCGGTTAAAATATCAACCAGTATTATCAAGTGGAAGTCGTAAGACGCTCTCAAAGATGAGTGTATCCATATGGATACATAGGAGCGAAAGGGTTAATTGATATGCACAATCTTAGAGGTTTAAGCCAACAGGAACATTTCAAAATAAAATAGTGAGAAATTGAAATTTTTCATGACCAAATGTTAATGCTTTTTAGCATGCCAATATAACAAGTAGACTTAAATTAAGGTATTGAAGTAAGTAACTAAAGGTTATCAAATTAGTCTTAAGTCCTGAGAGGAAGTCTATACATATAAATAAAGTACGGTTTCCTTCTAAGAAATACAATTATTTTTTTTATAACAACGCTTAACGCGTTTGAATACTGGTGCAGTCGATAGGAACTGTGGTGATACCTTATATTAAACGCCTTTTTCGTACAACTAATAATAAATATGAATTTCTATTACCATTTTTTTACTACTATGTAGATTTTAAGTTGTTCCTTTTTCTCCTGATGAGTTGATATCACGCTTTTGGTTTTGAGAAGGGGAATATTATTAAATAAATGAATTGTTATTAAATGGTTTCGTCTTTTAATTCGAACACGCCCACAAAGTGGTGACCCCGACGTTTGGTAAAAATAAGAACATAAATATGTCGAATAACGACGAAAATAGCAGCATTCAACAACAGCCACCGCGAGTTGAAGAGCGGCCTAACAAGACCATCAATCGAATTGCGGTCAAAGTTCCGCCGTTTTGGTCTGACCATGCCGAAATTTGGTTAGCACAAGTGGAAGCATAATTTGCTGTTGCGGGCATATTAAGTGACGTTTCAAAATTTCACACAGTTGTTGCGGCAATAGAATCAAACGTTCTAGTACAAATTTCAGACGCTATTTTAAATCCACCGGGAAATAACAAGTACGGCAATCTGAAAAAGTGTATACTAGAACGTTACGGTGAAAGCGAGCAGAAAAAGACACAAAAGCTGTTGTCAGAAATTGATCTGGGTGACAAACGACCAACTCAACTTCTCAATGAGCTGAGTACATTGTCAAAAGATAAGGTGACAAAAGATTTTTTAAAATCACTTTGGTTACAGCGACTTCCAGCACAGGTTCGTGCAATTTTACAAGAATCTGACGCTACGTTAAACGAGTTGGCTAAATTAGCCGACAAAATAATGGAAGTAGGCGATTTCCAACATCTGGCCGGCGTTTCTTCTGCACCGCCAACGCGTAACACCAAAGATGATTTCGATAGACGTCTAGACCGCATTGAACAGCAAATAAATAGTCTTTGTAACAGCAACAGTAGAACATACACTCGACGATCTCGGTCAGTTTCTTCAAGACGAGGAAAATCAGCAGAGCCTGCCGCTCCTAACAATGCCAAAGCTGACTATTGCTGGTATCATCGGACCTTTAGACAAAAGGCTACGAAATGCCGTGAGCCTCCCCAACAAAAATCATCAAAAAACTAGTTTCACCTTCTGATCCTGCGGGCGGATCTCAAGACGACTACACCATTGCCCGTCTCATCATCAGCGACGACGTTTCGAAAAAGAATTTTTTGATTGATACCGGCGCAGATGTTTCAGTGTTGCCTTTGTCCAGCGTTAAAAATGCTCGTGTAGGTGTATCAAGAAGATTGTTTGCTGCCAACGGGACTCCTATTAAAACATGCGGCGAAAAGCGACTTATTGTTTCTTTAGGTCTGCGACGTAATTTTCCATGGACGTTTTTGGTGGCAAATGTTAACTCAGCTATAATAGGATCAGATTTTTTGAAATACTATGACCTATTAGTCGACATCAAAAGAGGTAAGCTTATTGATCGCACTACTTTACTTGAATCAAAAGGTTGTTCGCCACGTTCATCTTGTATTCAAATTTTGGCATACAACACACAAGGCAAATACGCAAAACTCTTAAATGAATATAAAGACCTGGCTACGATTAATGCCAACAAGCGCCCGATTGACTCAACCGTAACCCATCACATTACGACCAAAGGTCCTCCCACATACGCTAGCGCTCGCCGCCTAGCCGCAGACAAACTTCAGGCAGCGAAAAAGGAGTTTGATTATTTAATGGAAATGGGTATATGTCGACCCTCAAACAGTAATTGGGCAAGCCCACTCCACCTTGTAAAGAAGCCAAACGGGGACTGGCGACCCTGTGGTGACTACCGCGCGCTCAACAACTTTACCGTACCTGACAGGTATCCCATACCGTACTTGCGTGATATCACGAGTATACTGTATGGGAAGATAATTTTTTCAACTATAGATTTACAACGGGCCTACCACTAAATACCGGTGGAGCCATGCGACATTCCTAAGACAGCCATAATCACGCCATTTGGCTTATTTGAATTTTGTTTCATGGCATTTGGCTTGCGGAATGCAGCACAAACCTTCCAGCGTCATATGAATGAAATCTTTAAGGGACTTGACTTCGTCTTTGTTTACATAGACGACATTTTAATAGCATCATCTTCCGAGGAGGAACATGCCAAGCACCTGCGAATTGTGTTTAACCGCTTACGTCAGTCACATCTGTCTGTAAACTTTGACAAATCCCAGCTTGGAAAAAGTGAGCTAGTTTTTTTGAGCCACAAAATTAATCAACATGGACTTACGCCACCCGACAATAAGGTCGAGGCAATTCGAAATTTTAAAAGACCCAAAGTTGTTAAAAATTTAAAGAAATTTCTAGGCATGCTAAATTTTTATCGTCCTTTCATCCGACATGCGATTAAAAACCAAAATGTTTTGCTAAACCTGGTTCCTGGTAATAAGAAAAATGACAATAGCATAATAAATTGGACTGACGAAGCCATCGCTTTTTTTGAAGCTTGCAAAAAGGATATTGCTGAAGCGACGCTGTTAAATTATATGGCACCAAATGCACAACTCACGCTAACGACGGACGCATCGGATGAAGCCGTGGGAGCAGTTCTGCACCAAATAGTTGGAGACGAAGTCCAGCCATTGGGTTCTTACTCCAAAAAATTATCGGCGTCCCAGCAAAAATACAGCGCATACGATAGAGTGCTCACTGCAATTTACCAGGCCATACAGCATTTTAAGTACGCTCTAGAAGGTAGAGAATTTTCCGTTTTTACAGACCACAAGCCAATCATTTTTGCTCTTAAGCAAAAAAGTGAAAAAGCATCGCCACGTAGAGCACGACAATTGGATTTTATAAGTCAGTATACGACGGATATTCGGCACTTGCCAGGTGCCGACAATAATATAGCTGACTTGTTATCTCGTATAAACACTTTGGAAGATCAAGTGATAAATTTTGACGAAATGGCCGAACAACAAAGTGATGACAGTAAACTACAGTTAATGCTGAACAGCAAGAGCGACTTATCCCTAAAATTAATAAAATGTAAAATTACGAATTTGACAAGGCAACTTTATTGCCACGTTTCAGCGAATAGGGTGAGACCATACGTCCCAAAAAATTGCCGAGGAGCTGTCATTTGAAAACTACACTCACTTTCACCCCCAGGAATCTGTGCAACAAAAAGATTGGTAGCTAGTCATTACGTGTGGAAATCAATGTCAACAGATGTAGCTAAGTATGTTCGCTCATGTCTTCAATGCCAAAGAGCCAAAGTACAACGTCATACAAAGTCACCAATAGGTGAGTATGCACTAGTCGACGCCCGCTTTGAGCATATAAACGTGGACATTGTTGGACCGCTTTCTTCTTCCGAGGGTTTCCGCTATTGTCTTACGTGCATTAACAGATATATTAGATGGCCCGTGGCTGTACCGCTGGTAGACATAACCGCCCAAAGTGTTGCAAGTGCTCTAATGAATGGTTGGATTTCAGTTTACGGTATTCCATTACGCATTACCACCGACTTAGGAAGGCAATTTGAGTCGTCAATATTAAAGGAGTTAACAAAGGTGTTAGACGTCAAACATTTGCGAACGACTCCCTACCACCCACAAGCTAATGGAATCATCGAGCGTTGGCATCGTACTTTAAAGTGTGCTATTAAGTGTTACGAGACAAATAGTTAGAGCGTTGTGCTTCCGTTGATTCTTTTAGGAATGCGATCAGCCTTGAAAGTTGATATTGGACTGAGTCCTGCTGAGATGGTTTTTGGTGCATCATTGCGCGTCCCAGGAGCATTCCTCATTCCTTCTAAAGGAAACACTTCAGAAACCGAATTCGTGCAATCACTACGTGGACTGATATCGGACTTGCCAACTACAAAGACAGTTCGTCACGGTGTTAAGTCAAGTTTTGTTCAGCCTGCGTTAGCCGAGTGCAAATATGTTTTCGTCCGAATCGACCACGTTAAAACACCTTTGGAACCAAACTACGAAGGCCCTTTTGAAGTTTTGAGTAAACACGATAAGTATTTTGTTGTGAAAATGCACCAGAGAAACGCGAAGATTTCTATAGATCGTCTGAAATCTGCCTATATTTATGATGAAAATAAATCCATCGAAACTCCACAAGACGACAACAGATCTGAAACCAACGACCACCCACCAGAAGATGTTAGACTACAACTTGATCCGCCAGCATTAGCGAATAACAACACCTTAGATGATAACACTTCAGTGCAAAAGCCACACTCCCTCTCGGGCCACCACCCGCAACACTTCTTCTGGACGTCATGTTAGAATTCCTCTTAAATACCGTTAACCCGTTAACTAGGAGGAGGGTATTGTGGTGATACCTTATATTAAATGCCTTTTTCGTACAACTAATAATGAATATGAATTTCTATTACTATTTTTTACTACTATGTAGATTTTAAGTTGTTCCTTTTTCCCCTGATGAGTTGATATCACGCTTTTGTTTTTGAGAAGGGGAATATTATTAAATAAATGAATTGTTATTAAATGGTTTCGTCTTTTCATTCGAACACGCCCACAGAACCTTTTAGAAATGTAGAATCCAGTGAATCGTTCGTAAATAATAAATCAACCTTGCAAACCCTAGGGGTCCCTCCAAGGTTATAACAAAAATTAATATATGGTATATATATATATATATATATATATATATATATATATATAAATATATGGTATATATATATATATATGTATATATATATAGATATAAATATATAGTATATATATATATATATATATATATATACATATATATTTCGTTCAACAATCTATAACTTTTGACCGGATTGGAATTTTGATACGAGTTTTTTTGTTAATAGATGAGACTATAGGCTTTAAGTTAAAGTTTAAACCTTTAATATCGACTAATTAGAAAAATATTTATGAAGCATTGCAAACTCATTTTAAGTTTTAGCTGTTTTTGGTACAAGAGTGAGGTATTGAAACTTGTTTCAAATCTTTGTTTTGCACACTACCTGACATTTTGAGTCAGGTTTATAACTTACACTTATTAAGAATTTAAAGTTTTGTAAGAAAGTGCCAAACTTTGTCCCCTGTGAAATGTTTAACACGAAAGGTCAAAGCCTCGTTTTTTGAACAGCTTTGAGTAAAAATTTCGTTTCTTAAGTAGCATAAACAATACAAACAATGATGAAATTTACTTTAGATAAAAATATATTGATAAAGAAGACGTAGGTTTCTTTATGTTAACTTTATATTATAAATTTTAAATATAAAATTGTCAAATACATATATGCACTTGAAATCCTAAAACAATAAAAATAGTGATGTTTTGAAAAATTATTTTTATATAAACAATTTTAGTAAATATTTCCTCTAAATAGCTTTGATTTACATTTTCTAGTAGTAGGTTAGCTTCTGCATCTAATTCAATAGAGTTGGCTTTCCATTTTTACGAATAATGAACATATAGGGATCTGATGTGGATAATAAAATAGTATTCAGATCTTTATTAGTACAGCATCTGTAAATTTTTTTGTGTTGTGCTCGCGAAAAATCTGTAGTCCAAATTTTTTTTTCTCTTTTTATCAGCATATTGTGTTTAATTATTTGCTTTCAATGGTACAAAATTTTATTTTTCGTTATAAAGTATAGCTGTGTTTTTGCGTACTCTCCAATTTTTTTTGCATTTATTTATTATTATTACTATTCTTGTATTATTTTTTATCTTGTAATTTAATGTTCAATCGCCTAATTAGTTCCCAATCTACACCTATGATACACGCTGTAGTCTAGTGATCACCTAGTGCTAAATATGTTTCTTGAATTTGTTGTTTTTCTTTTTTCTTCATTTTCCTTTTTTTCTCACTGTTTCGCCTAGCCGGCCAAAATCCAAATCACAACCTATTTTAAGAATTTGCTCCATAAAACGTATTCTCGAATGAAGAGGGGACAATCCGAATTCGTATGCTGCCTTAGAACTATCATCTTCTGGAAAGGGATGGCTTAATTGACTTAATGTCCTTTGGCATATAACGCAGTTTGACGATGATTTTGTATCAGTTAAAGCTTGTGCATCTTTGCGATCAATCATTGTGAGACACATTTTAGAAATTACTTCGGTTTCCTGGTCATCAACTGTAAATACAGCAAGTTGAAGAGCATCCATTTGATCTTTAATTTTTGGACTATTTCAATTATGACATCTTTTGTTTCTTTCTTATGTAAATTTCTTTTGTCTGCAATACTTTGTTGATGAGGGTATTTCATATTTCCATAGATCAGTTTCTGCTGGTTGATGGCTCTAACCCGGTTAATCGCAATGGAACGACAGATACCATAAAAAGGTATAATTGCATTGCTTGTATTGTCTTTGAACAGATCACATCCCTATTTCCAAATTTTTGCAAGCGATCAGTATCAAACGCAATATAACAACCGTTCGGTACTGCGTTCAAGAAGATCTAATCACTTTCATTTGCCCGTTTTCTCAATTCTAAATCCAAAAATAATGCTCATGCCTCTTCTGGAGTAAATTTCTGGTCTTCATTTGGTGTAGGGGTATATTTCAAAATCGTTTTTGTGTGCCTCGGGCTTGCTTCTCTTTCTGCTTAAATTGCTCTGCAAAAAATCATTTTTCGTCTTTCCTTTAAATAAAACTATCTGGAGTATATGGATTTTGATGCGCTAAACTCAAATCCGTTTTCAGTTTTTTCCATCAGATCGGGATTTTTTTATAAGCGTGGCAATTAGTAAATAGACATATTTCACCATAACTCGAGAACGAGTTTCAAAAGTAAAACACCAGAAGATGTGTTTTGGAATTATTCAGATATTAAGAAGAAATTCTTTTTTCGTGCAGAATTCGTAATTTTTTTCAGTTTAAAAATGGAATTAAGAAAACATAAAGCAAATATTAAACATGTTGTACATTTTTCTAACAACTTAATATCACAAAAATAAAATAAGCTATAAGTCCTAAAAATTATTTAAAAAAATGTGGATTTTATTGTAAATTTACAGAAGGTACCTAATATTGTACTGCAACCAACCTTACGTATGTATGACAATAGCATTTCATTAGGAGAGCAGGTAATGGAACTAAAGTACTAGAGTATTTCGAATGCTTCTTGGAGTTAGAAATTATAATATAGTATTTTTTATTTACCTGTAATTCTAAATCGAGAATATTAGGGTAGATTCTAATATTTATTGCAGCAGTATATGTAAAAATTGATGGACAGTAAATGAGTCAGTTTAATTTTATATTTAAGATATCTATGTGCAAAGTGTGGAATATTTGCTTTATATTTTTTTAATCCCATTTTTAAACTGAAAAATATGACGAATTTCGCACAAAAAAAGAAATTTTTGTTCATTAATATCTGAATAATTACAAGACACATCTTCTTAATTTGCTATTGTGCTAGTAATATGGGTTCTTCTCATTTAACGTTCGAAAAATCATTTATCTCTCTCCATTAAATAAACTAAAATTGGCACCTGTATATGTGAGCTCACTATGATATTTAAAATTAATTGTTAATTTTATTTTGGGTAACCACTCCGAGGGGGTTTCATACTAATATATGCTTCTTCTATTGCTTACCTGATTGGCTTTGCCTATCCGAGATCAAGAAAGTTTCGCCAATCTTCGGATAAGGGTGTCGTGCTGATTGTAGTCTAGTACTATTAGGTTCGATATTATCAATTTTTATGGGTTCGCTATTACCCTGCCTAAATGAGCTCTGACGACTGGCGATGTTGGCCTGAACCTGTCTATGGTTTAGTGGTCTTTGGAAATTAGCTGAGTTTGCAAGACGATTGAAATTTTAGTGTGTTTTAAAACGTTTAAAGTCTCATAATTGGTAAATTTACTTCTATTATTATTAGAACCGTCATTATTATATTATTCTTATGTTAATTGTTATAGTTATTGGTAAAATTGCCATTGCTATTTACATTTCGATTTTGATTCTCATATGTTAATTTTGAGTTTTCTGTACTATGATCGAATACAGGTGTCCTCAAAACTTATTTCTGTTAATGTTTTTAATATATCGTCTATATATATTACTTCACAAATTTTATAGAGTCCCTTGATTCATCTCCTTAAGAGTATTTTCTAATAATTAGATAGATAGACATAATGATCATATCTAATATATATTATGAGCTCGTCTGATGTATAATTAATATTTTTTAATAAATATATTTTTTAGCTGGTGTAGATAAGCTGCTTAAGGCACACAGCGGACCATTTCCCGAAAAGACGGCCAAAACTAATTTTTTTATCGTCACCAATTGTAAAATGTAAGAGTTCATTCGAAAGTAGACACTGGTATTAACTTTATTTTAACTACATCACAGTGAACAGGGTGATTCAAAATGGACATTCTTCACACACAATAGACGTGTACCCTTGACGTATCGTTTTTCTAGAAATTTCCCTTTAAAGTGCAGAAGTGATTCCTGTTGTAGCAATTACGAGTACGGTAATTGCAGCTTTACTTAAAACTGAAACTACTAACAAATTACTCATTCATATATTTCGAATATACATATTGTTACGTTTTTAGACCTTTTCGTAAAAACGGTTTTATTTTTATCCTTCAAGGATTCGTTTTATTGCATCAAATTAAAACACGGACAAATTAATTTTAGAAATATAATGCGGCAAAACTTTATTTATTACTTTATTAACACGAGTATTTGTACTACTTAACACTTAGCGATGTTAACACGTCTATATTTGAAATCATTCTGACCCTCACTGAGCTCTGGCAGCGCCTTTATATAGCTAAAATGACGTCGTGTGGTAACCTCGCGAAACTTCTGGGCATGGTGGTTGTATTTTACTTGACATGTGTGTTTGTATACATGACAATGCTTACTTGTTTGTTTTGCTTATGGTAACTATGTGTGGTTGTATGTATGAGTGTTCTGTGTGTTTTGCCTATGGTAACTATGAGTGGTTGTATGGATGAGTGTTCTGTGTCTTGTGTGGTTTTGTTTCTTCTTGTGCTATGTGTATATGGTTGTGTATACCTGTTTAGCTTTATTAGCAGTGAATACTTGCATTAAAGATCATTAAGAATAACATCTCTTAGCATTTATGTTGCTAGATTTTTGTTGTTGTTGTTTACACATATTCTGGAGTATTCCATTCCCTTTAATGTGAATATTATCTATATTGTATTGACCAGGGTTGTAACATTTTGACATCTAGAGATTAATTGGCAGTGCTGCCAAGTACATATAACCACATTGTCGCTTTATTTAAATCTATTTCTAATCTTTGTAACACTGACGCCCACTTAAGCCTGTTCGAACCGAATAGGCATACAATCACCTCTTCCATAGCGCGCCAATCGTTCGAGATGTACTATCTTCATTTTCGACCTTGGGCTATTATGCTTCTGTATCCGGTATACAACGTCATTCACTCTCTTAATCACTTTATACGGGCCATCCCAGTGCGTCTGTAATTTTGCGGACAATCCTTTCTTCCGTTGTGGGTTATAAAGTAGAACCAATTGTCCTTTCATATGGCACAATTATTAAATTTAAAGTTGTTTTGCCATCTACACTTTCCCATACGCGGTATAAACACCTTTTTATTACCTTGAAGCTGTTCCACTGAGCTCAATCAGATTTGGCGATTGCACTTTCAGCCGAAATTTCATTCCGGGACGATCGTCTGTTCTCTTCTTTGGCCGCTATAATTTTCCTTTGTATACCGTCGTCCCTCTGTGCCGCTGACCATTCTTCATCAGGGCCGATGTGCCTTAGCCGAACATACACAACGCCTTCCTTTTGCTCGGTTCGAACACAATGTTTAGACTCTAAACAGTAGGGTCTTCTTGAAAGAGCATCTGCATTGTTATGCTTTGTGCCCCTTCTATGCTCAATGCGGTTTCTTGGTGGCGAAACAGATCTACCTCTCTTCCTTGGTGTTTTGCAGTTGCGCTGAAAATGACCGATCTTTCCGCAGTGGAAGCACTTAGGTTTTTCTTTGATAGCTCTTTCTGCTAGCAGTTGTCGCATTGCCTCCTTAAATCTGGCAATTAGGTTGTTATCGCTCTCAGACAAAACCTTCACATTCCGCACTTTACCTCTCTGTGGATTGAAAACCATCCTTGCAGTCTCTTGAGCCAGCGCAAATGAAACAGTTTCAGCGAAAGTGGATTTCTGCGTAGCGCACACCGCCAGCTTAACATCAGAGTCGCGAATGCCGTTAACGAAAGCCTCAGTTTTAAAATGGTCCAGGAACGGGTGACTCTCGCCTGGATATGTGAGCTGCACTAAACGCTCGATTTTCATTGCGAAATCTTGTAGAGATTCGTTAGGCTTCTGAATTCTACATCGCAATTCCATTCTGTATAAACCGCGCTTGTGCTCACCACCATACTTGCGCTGCAATGCTGCCATTATTTCATTATAGTTGTTTCTGCAGCTTACTGGCACAGTCTCAAGTACCTCTGTGGCTGTACCCTTTAAGGACAAAATCAACTCTATGGCCTTTTCTTCAGCATCCCATCCATTTCTGCTAGCAACCGTCTCGAACTGGAATTTGAAGATGCCTAATGGTACGCTGCCGTCGAAGCATGGCGCTTTTATCCGTGGAGAAACCTCCGCAACTGCTCGTACTGGCCCGTCGCTACACTCCAGGTTATGCACTTTGTCCTCTAGAGTATGCAATTTCTCTTCGACCTCCTTTGCATGCTGTTCCAGGCCACCGCTTTCTAGATGTTGGACTCTATCCGCCAGCTCAGAAAATTTATTGTCAATAGAATCCATCCTCCTGTTAATGGCTTCAGAAGCCTCTACCAGGGTCTCGTTCATGGCTTTATTTGACTCCTTTATCTGCTGAGAGTTTTGTTTTATTTCAGTTATTTCGGCAACAAGCTTTTCCTGCATCTGCTGAGTTTCGGCTAAAAGCGTTTCCTGCATCTGCTGAGAGTTCTGTTTTATTTCGATCATCATAGCAGCGAACATTGAATTTATGTCAATGCTGCTGGTCGTGGCAGGAGGGCATACCTGCACATCGTCGTTCATGCCGCGATTCTTAAACTCATCTATCAGCCTCTTCTGCAGTTCAACCTTGTTACCTGCAGTTGGGAATTCTAGCTTACTGAGCTCCTTTTTCAGCTGTTCAACTTTTAGCTCATCAAATTTCATGATTATTTATTTTAATTTTTTAATGCCCTTTTTTTCTTCAAATTGCAATGTTCTTTTAATTATTTTTGCAATCCCACTTCTGACATCAATTGTTACGTTTTTAGACCTTTTCGTAAAAACGGTTTTATTTTTATCCTTCAAGGATTCGTTTTATTGCATCAAATTAAAACACGGACAAATTAATTTTAGAAATATAATGCGGCAACACTTTATTTATTACTATATTAACACAAGTATTTGTACTACTCAACACTTAGCGATGTTAACACGTCTATATTTGAAATCACTCTGACCCTCGCTGAGCTCTGGCAGCGCCTTTATATAGCAAAAATGACGTCGTCTGGTAACCTCGCGAAACTTCTGGGTTGTATTTTACTTGACATGTGTGTTTGTATGCATGACAATGCTGACTTGTTTGTTTTGCTTATGGTAACTATGTGTGGTTGTATGTATGAGTGTTCTGCGTGTTTTGCCTATGGTTACTATGAGTGGTTGTATGGATGAGTGTGTGGTTTTGTTTCTTCTACGTGTATATGACTGTGTATACTTGTGAATCTGTTTAGCTTTATTAGCAGCGAATACTTGCATACAAGATCATTAAGAATAACATATCTTAGCATTTATGTTGCTATGTTTTTCGTTGTTGTTGTTTACACTTATTAGGGGCACAGCCTCGAATGATCTTGTATATTCTGGAGTATTCCATTTCCGTTAATTTGAATATTATCTATATTGTGTTGACCAGGGTTGTAACATTTTGACATCTAGAGATTAATTGGCAGCGCTGCCAAGTACATATAGCCACATTGTCGTTTTATTTAAATCTATTTCTAATCTTTGTAACAATATAAACCCAGTTCACAATCTCCAGCAAGTAGTCTAGCATCGTAGCATGAGCAAATTGGTATAGCATATTTTTGCCGTACACTAACAAAATATACAAAAATGCGAATGCTACTATTGTGCAAATATGCTCTGATAAAATCCAAAGTTTTTATTTGCACTGAATATGCAATGCTTCTGTGCAAACTCAAGTCAAGATTCTCGATTCATCTTTTTTAATACACAAAAAACGTTTTTGTAAGCATGTTTCAATATAAAAGTCCTTAAGTACATACATATGTATATATAATAATATATCGATAAATTTATGATTTAATCAATTAAATATATTATATATATATATATATATATATATATATATATATAGTTGCAGCGTTTTTTTTTTGTAATACATATTAACGGTTTATTTTAACATAGTTGTTATTACTTCTAACTGCTGCCAGTAATCATGTTGATGAACTTTTTTCTTCAAACGCATTTAGTTTTTTCTTCAAACAGCTGTTGATGTTTTTGCAATGAGTAATGCTATATGAAACTCAAAATATCGTCCACAATTAATGGCAAAAATATGATATACCAATTTGCTCATGCTACGATGCTAGAATATTTGCTCGAGATTGTGAACTGAGCTATAAACAAAGATAAGAACACCTCATTCATACAATGAAGGAGAATATTGGGAAACACAGAGCAAATAATAATTTTTCTGGGTATGCGTATATGAAATAAAGATATCTTTGCATGTATTATCACTTTTCATACCCAAGCATTTGCTTACTTAAATAAACATGTAATAGAATTTAACATTCCAACCCATACATTCGTTCTAACTTAATCACATATTAAAACAGTACAAACCGTCCATTCAATGACTGATGATCGAAACAACGTTCAGCCAAAAAGTGCTTATATGTATATAAGAAGCCGCAGAACAAATAGGCACTTTTTCGCATTTCTCGAAAAATTGGTTTTTTGGTATTTTTATAATATTTAGGTTGAAATCTTGTAGAAACAATAAAGTTAGCATTGTTATTATTTTTTTTTTACAAAGTAAATGGGTTCTAAAAAATTTACGCTCAACGAAAGTTGCTTTCTTGTTTATTTTTTAACAAAAAGTGATTTTTGGTTCCACTTTTAACTTTATTGAAAGATGGCATCCATGTATCGACCAAACTGCAGTTAAAGTAAAATTAATCAGATGTTAAACTGAATCTCACCTTTTTTTGTATTTTTATAGTTTTGATTTTATAACATATTTTTTTATTCTCAACTTGTCTGACGAGTTCTCTTATTTAAAATAACTGTTAAATGGTAACTGCAATAATTTATATATTGTTTGATGACTGAGTATTATTAAAAAAGACATATAATAGTGTAATTAAAACATGGAAGAATTGCAAAAGGTTCAGTGAACTTGATTGTGTAAAAAATCGCCAATTATATAAAAATTGAGATAAGATAAAGCAAGAAATTTATTTAACCAGACTAATTTTCACAACAAATCCTCGCCGAAGATACAAAAAATATATCTAACAACGAGACAGAACATCAAAACGTCGAAGTATCATTTAATAAAAAATGGTAAGAGAGTATTAGTTTATAAAGCATACTTTATGAAAGTACTCTCAATCACTAAAAGAAGTTTAGAATATCTCCTAAAGCGCATCTTTCATGTTTTTTATTCTTTTTTCCTTAACAAAATGTGCTTTTTAGCTTTCTTTTTTGCAAAAGGGCTTTTTCCGAAATATAAACGGAGCTACATCTAACATCCTTAACATTTAAAGGGGTGACTTGTGACATTTAGATGCATCTGTAGATAAGTAAAAAACTTGATAGCATTTCCAGGTTCTTGCAATTTTCGAAAGGGGTGAAAAAAAACTCGATTTGCCAATAATTTTAAGTGAGCGAAAAGTACCTTTTGTTTTGCTGCTCCTCATATATATATATATATATATATATATATTTAGAACCAAACAATAATTTCTAACAAACGAACAAAAAAGTTGGACAAAATGAAACACATAAAATAGGTCCGTATGAAAAAACTGTTTCTATATATATATATATATATATATATATATATGTATATATATATATATATATATATATATATATATATATATACATATATATATATATATATATATATATATATATATGTATATATATATATATATATATATATATATATATAAAGGGTCCGCCAAATAACTTTTTTTTGAAAATGCTATAAAAAAACTACTGAATACTTTCTCAAATCTCTTTTTTTATTTGAAAGTGCAATCCTTCCGGTTAATAATGGAAAATAATTTCATTCAAATGGCTGCCTCAGCTGACCACGCAGTAGCCTACACGATTGGTCCAATTTTTAAGCACATTATCGATTGTGTGCAGCTGTATTTCACCAATGGCTTCACGAATATTGTCCTTTAAAGCGTCAATTGTCTCTGGCTTGTCGGCGTAACATTTATCTTTGACGGCACCCCATAAATAATAGTCCAACGGTGTCAAATCGCAGCTCCGAGGTGGCCAACAGACATCAGATCTGCGGCTGATAATGCGATCTTCAAAAACAGGGCGCAAAACATCGTGTGTAGCTTCGGCTGAGTGGCACGTAGCGCCGTCCTATTGAAACCAAATGTTGCCAATATCCTCCTCTTCAATTTTTGTGAACAAAAATTCGTTCAACATGGCCCGATAACGATCGACATTGACTGTAACGGCGACTCCTTGCTCATTTTGGAAGAAAAATGGTCCTATTATGCCTCTGGACCGAAATCCGCACCAAACAATGACTCGTTTTGGGTGCGTCGGCTTTTGAAATTATGCGTGCGGGTTTTCTGTGCCCTAAATCCGACAAGTTTGCTTGTTTACATACCCGCCAAGATCACCATATTCGTTAAGCAGAAGGATAAAATTAATTATCTGTCAAATCAGACATGAGCTAAGTGTTACCATTCACGAAATAAGCAGTAGTTGAAAATTCACAAATGATTTCAGAAAAAATTCACAAATGATTTCAAAAAATCACATTATAATAAGTGTAGTAGGCTATGAAACTTATACAAACCAAACCCAACAAACAACTTTTATTCGATATGACTCTATTTTATTTTTCTATACCTTTATACAATTAGATAACAAATGATTTCAAAAAATCACATTATACTAAGTGTAGTAGGCTATTAAACTTATACAAATCAAACCCAACAAACAACTATTATTCGATATGACTCTATTTTATTTTTCTATACCTTTATACAATTAGAAATCCTTTGGATAACAATGAAAGTATTTATAAGGCAAAATGAAAATCAAAATCTCAATTTAATTGTTAATAAATTAACTATTTGACATACTGTCATTGTACTATTGTAATATGAAATTTATTTGTTGTATAAATTATTATATTAATAATAATTTATAAAACATTATTTATTGTAATATGAAATTTATTTGTTGTATAAAGGTATAGCAAAATAAAAAAGAGTCATATTTGTGAATTTTTATAGTTAATTCATTAACATAATTCTCAGATGGCTTATAAAAGTCTTTTAATAAGTTGAGAAGTTTGAAACTTCAAAACTGTGTTTGAAGTCTACTGACGATTTGGTAAAAAGCGCCATTGAAATGCATATAGACATTGGTTAACCACCCAACAAATAAATTTCATATTACAATAGTACAATGACAGTATGTTAAATAGTTAATTTATATATATATATATATATATATATATATATATATGTTTATTTATTTTCAATATTTCGTTAACCTTTGGTTAACTTCCTTAGGATATTCTTATATTTTTCAATATATTCTTCTTTCAATCAAAATTTTTTTGTAATTACAATTCTAAAAAGCAATGTGTATCATAAATATATAAATATATAATATATAATATCATAAATATATAATATATAATAATATAAATATATAATAAACATTAGAAGTGTGTTCTGAAATTCATTCTCTGATATATTGGTACGTTTAGTATTTGTAACATTTATTTCATATTTCTACGTTTATAATTAAATTCCGTATATAAAATTTAAATATTTTCAAAATCAGAATAGTGATCTGAATCAAAGCAATGTGAACATTAAGAATTAAACACAATAACGACAGCAGGCTACACGCACACCGACTACAAAAGTCGTTGGCTACAATCGTCGCCTCGTAGACAGCTACTTAATTATTTTTAGAGCGACACCACCAAATCAATAACCATGTGTTTTTTTTTTTTAGTAGAATTCTCTTCATACGCCAGTGTAGCCGCTTTCATGTATGTAATACTCTTAATTAGTGTTACTCCAATAAAATATATTTAAAATCCACAGTATATAAGAAGAAATCATTTCATTAACTTATATATTTATATTTTATAGGAATAACACTATTTAAGAGTATTACTATATTTAGTTTGCTGTTCCTATTTGTAAAAGAAAACAGTATATTTTCAAATTGACATTAATTGAATTTATTTTTATTATACTGGCAACATTGCATTTACTCATTGTCGCTCACCAAAATAGAAATTAGTTTAATTTTGCTACAACCCCAAACACAACATGGACAACAACCCGTAGCCGTGTTGCCTGTAATAGTAAAAACAATCATATACGCACATGTATTATATTTTTCACAAGTTGTAGTCTGTAGTCTGCTGTCGTTAATGTGTTTAATGCTTTAAGCTGTCTTGTTTGCTTTAATATTCCTATATCTTTGATCTGTCCTATGTCCGGCTATTCTAGTCTTCAATTTACCTACGTATACACAATTGCAACTGTCATTGCCTTTTCCTTTACATGGTATTTTGCATATATGATTAGATTGATATAACTTCTGAATCTTATCCTTTGTATTAGTAAAAATGTTTTCTAAAATGCTATACATTTTATATGCCATCTTGTATTTTTTTCTGTCATACATATCAAATTTTTCTTCAAATCTTGAACTAATCGCAATCGTGCCTCTACGAAGAGTTGCAGAAACTTTTTACAATGGTAACAAGTCTGCATGTCCTATAATAGCTGGAAGAAATTGAAGCTGAAACTGCCCTTTGTGACGTTTTTTCTTTTGGAGATATTACCTCCATTGATTGCGACAGAAATTCACTTATTGATGGTAGATCCCTTGTCCCTGTTAGTGACTGCAATCACCGGATATGGGAGTTGTTATCAAGTTTTTTTAACATTATTTGTATTAAGATTGCATTCCAAGATGATGTGTCAATCTCCAAATAATTTTTGCTAATAAGCACTCCTTAGTGTTAGCATGTAGATCTTCTATAGACTGGGCAGCTGAAGCAGTGGAATGATGGTTGATTATTTTATTTACTAGGTTGACCACAAAGATTTTTGTACTATTATAACGTCTCTGTAACGTTTTCGAAGTGGCACTATAGGTTGATTCGGATAAGGAGAATTCACTGATGAGATGTTCAGCTTCTCCTGATAAGTTTTGAATCGATGGAGTTGGTTATTTATCCACCATTTCAGAGAATAAATGATGAAGCTAACGCCATTTTACGTAATCAACATTGAATTTCGGCACTGTGAGTTTTTGTAGCTTTTTGAGTTACCAATGTTTTCGACAGGCGATACTCTAACTTGCACCAGTCACCATCTCATTTGGTCTGCCTTAGCAAATAGTTTGATCAATACTTCTTGCATTTCATCAAACGTATTGTAGTACACATCCTGATTTAATCCGTTGGATCTTGGATCTGTTAGTGTGTTGTGGTATTCATCCTGCAACGTCTCGATTTGACCCCATGACCTTTTTATTGTGTCTATTTTTATTTCAAAATATTCAAGGGGTTGATCCCTCATGGTAACAATTCCTTGTAGTAATCGAATAAATGCTGATAATGTGGCCTTCGGATAATCCCACATGAGGTGCTGGAGATTTCACTCAAAGGTGTATTAGAATTACTATGATTTTTGGGAATTAAGACATCGGATATTGAAGTTTGTTGCAAACGAATAGCTTCTTTTTTAAATAACTCTATTTGTTCGGATGCCAAACATTTGATTTTTGCGTAGTAGCCCTCAGAGAAGTACTCAAACTGCATGGATTAGCAACTCATTTTATGTGAATTTTATTAAGGCGGTGTTTTCTTGGGCCCAACAACCTACCAAAGCCTCTTAATGAAGATTTAACTGCAAATGTTTTTTCTTTAACAGGAGCCAACACATTGATTTGATCACGCATGTTTACATACATATGTATGTATATTTAACAATAATATAAAAAATCAATACTGTAGGTATGTAATATATATACATAATTTCATTAAAAAGTTGCAAATAATAATCTATTGTCATTTATTTTAATTTTTGTTGGCCTTATGAATATATGATATACGTATGTACATATATGTTTCGATATATATATATATATATATATATATATATGTATATATATATATATATATATATATATATATATATATGTTCCACTGTTCGGGAAGCGTAAACAAGTATGTGGTGGTTTTTCATAGTGAAAAAGTTGATACAGTGTTAAAGCTGAGAAACAGACGTTTGATGTGGTATCATAATCATCGCGATCGGGTAACTTAGAATATTATATATATAATCAATCTTGTATACTGTTGTGCATGTGAGTGGACTTTGTCTTGTTTACCAAGATAAACTTGAAGAACACTTGATTATAAGTAATTTTAAGTGCTCAACGAGCGTGACTCGCACGTTGTTGTCGAACGTGACTGGTACGAAAATTGCAGGTATTTAAGTGAATTTTCTTTGATTAATTGGGAAATAAGGTATTTATATTTTTATATATTAACTGTGAGATTGTGCTGTCTCAGTAGCAATGCCACCTAAATCTAAGGCGCGTGTGGGAAAAATCCTCAAGAGCGACACGTCAGATGTGGCTTCAATTTCGGAGGCAGTGCCTGCGGTTGACGACAAAAAGGTGTGGCACTCGGAAACGGATAGAAACATGGAGCATGCGGTTAATAGGTGCAAGAGGACGAAAACTAATTCTCCTAAACTGAAGAGGAAGACTGGTGATATGAAGGCCAATATGGTAGTTGTTGTCACGTTTCCTGTTGTAGGAGGTAAGGAGGCAATGGGTCGCTCTGCTCAGGTAAATAACACCGCGGAGATGTCGGGGATTGATATACTGAGTGGTGAGGATGGTGTGTAGACTGATGGGACGAAAGTGAAGCGAGGTCCTAACGACACCATTGGGGCGATAAAGTCGTAAAGCGTAGATAGGTGTGGTACTGGCGGATGACGTGCAGCTAGGAGTTACCAGGGAAGTGGTAGCTATAGCAGCCCGCTATGAGTAGCTGCTGATGAGGGTGGTAGCAGAGAACGAAAGGTTAGGGGGGCGGTTGAAGTTGGGAGGTGCCTTGCTGACGGCACAAGCTTCGTTGAGAGTGGTCGGTGGGGCGTCTGATCCTGTTGTTGCATCTGTAGTGGTCCCGAAATCTGTAGAGACGTGTTCGGGGATGGTGAAAGAAAAGGGTGGTTCGCGCACTACCTCGAAATATGTAGTGCGTTGTTATTCGGACTTCGTCGGTAGTAGAACCAGGAAAGGTGGTAGAGAACAACAAATTCGTGGAGGTGGGGCTTGAGGTGGCGGGTATCAATGTTCTGGGAACAAAGGTTGTGGTGCAACGCGTTCACACAAAAATCGCGCCCTAGGAATTTATGTCGGAATATCACGAGATAAATTTCAAGGACGGGATGACTCCTGAGGTCTTCAGGAAGGCGGAAACTGCAGACTTATAAACTTCGTCCTTAAATGCACGAAACGACGCACCGCTTTCTGGTGCGTACGAGGGAACCGGTAATGGCATGCCACAGGTGCATGGGCTTCAACCACGTCGTGTGGGAGTGTAGGATCCTGGAAAAGATCTGAAAAAGATGCGGTATTGCTGGGCACTTTGTTTCCGCATGTCCTAACGGACTTCGCTATAGAAACTGAGATTTCAATGGGTGGCCGGCGGACCATCTGATGATGTCAGCTCCGTGTCCCGTGTACGTACCGAGGATTACTAGGTTGAATGCCAGACATTTATATGGAGGCTGTTCTGCAGCAAAACCTACGGAGGGCTTACACAGCAACGTCCGAGATAGGACAGGCAATGCGGCGTCGTGGAGCTCTTTTTGGCCTTATCCAGGAGCCATACTACATGAATGGCCAGGTAAGAGGATTGCCGGGGGGATGCGAGTTTCTCCAGGAAACTCGGCAGTAGTTGTGAACAGTGACGACGTTGACTGTACTGTTGTAAGCCGCAGTCGGTGGGGTATCTGCATTGCAGTCGAGTGGGCGTTCGGAAGGATGCTGCTGGCTAGTATTTATTGCAAGTTAAGTAGCCCCTTGGAGCCATATATTTGGTACATGGATAGTGGCTTACTCCTAGCAAGCAATTAACCACTTATTCTCGGTGTTGATGCGAACGCATGCTTTCGCAAGTGGTTCAGTAAGATGTCCAGGAATGCTCCTGGTCATCAGAACCATATGCTTGGAGTTATACTAAGTGAATGACTGATCACTACTGGTGCGTTTGTTTGAATGAGGCTTGTGATATGTACACAATCGATGGCCACAATGGGTCTAGTGACATTGACGTGACGGTTGCCAATGGAACGTCACAGACAGTCTTTAACCTTAGATGGAGGGTTTATGATAATGAGAGAGTTAGCTACCATAGGAGGGCGCATTTGACTGCGCCCTCTCGCAGGTGGCGACTGCATGGGGTTAACTGGGACACATATGCGGACTGTTTCAGGGAGGCTGCTTCAATGCAGCCAGTAGATGTCTTTAGGGCACTGAGGTCGAATAGATAGACCACTGGATGTGCGTTGTTAATGGTACATTGCTAGGGTGTAGATGGACAGAAAGACCTGGCAAGAATAAATGGTGGACGCCCAAGCTGGATACGACGCGGACGAACGTCAGGCTCCTGAGGAAGGAATTCCAAAGGGCCATACGTTTTGGGTCTGAGGATCCAGCTCAGTGTAAGATAATACATAAGCGCCCTCAAGACGTGCAAGAATTTAATTGTCAGGCTAAAGAAGACCGAACAGAGGAGGTCTTTTGCGGACAATAGGGACGACGACTGGGGTATGGTTTACCGTATATGCAGGGGTAAAAGAATGGAGGTGGACATAGCATCTATTTAAGATAGCACCAGTATGTAAATTGAGAGCATTGTACGGACGTTCTGCTGAAGAACTTTCCGGTGGCGGAAACAGCTGGCAGCCTTACTCTCATCAGGGAGGGAGCCAGTCTTCCAAGTCTGGTAGAGTCAAAAGTAGCTGACAGTATGTATAGGCCCCTTGTAGGAAGTCTTTCGGTATTGACGGCATGACTGGAGAGATGTTTAAAAGCATCTGGAAGGCTGTGCTCCAATATTTGAAATCAGTCTTTAAGAAGTGTCTGAGTGAGAGCTAGGGCTTGGAAAATCGCCCAAATCGTGGTTCTCTTGAAGTCTCCCGCTCGAGGTAGGAGTACTTGGAAAAGTGCTGGAGAGGACCATCGTGAAGTGACTGAAGGAGGTTTACGCCATGGGTCTTTCTGATTACCAACATAGGTTTAGGGAAGGGAGGTTCGTTGAATGTAAAGGGTAGTGTGCGTAGCTCATCTGCCAAATATGTCTTTGGCATATTTGTAGATATTAAGGATGCGTTTGATTAGCTACCATGGAACACGGTTTTCGACAGGCTTCGTCAGGTGGACTGTCGGGAGCTGCCCCTGTAGAAAAGTTACTTCTGCGACAGGAAGGCTTGTGTGGTTGGTGCCAACGAGACGGTTTGGAGGATTGTTGCTCGTGGGTGTCCGCAGGGCTCCATTTGTGGCACAAGCATTTGGAACGGCAAGATGGATCAGCTGTTGCCACAACTGGGTAGTTCACATAAACTTTGCTCATATGCGGATGATCTACACATTTTAATCGAGGGACAGTCTCCTGCTGATCTTGAGAAGATGGATGATGGGGTCAGGCGCGATGTACTAGAGTGGGGCGATGTATTGTCATATACCTGGGAATAATGATGGGAGAGAGGGTGAAATTTTTTTTAGTGACAAGCCATTGTAGGTAAAATCAGGCAGATACTTACGAGTTACTCGGACCTCAGCAGGCGTTCTGTTCGTACCATATGCGGTGGTTTGTTGCTTGCACAGCATATGGTTCCCCTGTGTGGTACGAAATGCTCACGTCTGTTGTTAGTCGAAACAAGGTCTTGTTATATTAAAGGGTTGCAATGCTGGCCTGCATGCCAGTCTGTAAAACAGTCTTAAAGGATGCTCCTCTGGTCTTGCTGGGTGTGGTCCCCGTTGACTTGGAAGTAATTCGCAGGGCAATTGCTTTCAAGGCCAGGAAGGGATTTCCACTTCTTCAGCATGACTCTATTTCTCCTGTGGACCTAGTAGACAGGGATGTCAGAGGAATCAAGGCACTCTAGATCAGCGTCTTGTTTCCATCTGGCAAGATAGGTGGACGTAACGTAGGAGTTTATACATGACGTCACATTTGTTAGGGACCGCAAAAGATTAATAACTTATTGAAGCCTGGATCGGATGATACAGCCACCAACGACTTGTGGTATGACACATGATTCACGTCATATTGAATATTCTGAATGGGTGATTTGAAGGGATCGCACAGTACTACCAATGGACAAAAATTGAAGGAGTTGCCCTAGATAAATAAAATTTGGCACGTTACTTGATATGGACTCAACATGATCATGTGCGAAATTTCAATAAAATTTGTTGAAGGACGCGTCTACCGATAACATATTCTTCTATGTTGAAATATCAGTCAAATTCAGAAAACCAAAAATGTGGATGAATTATTATAGGATCGGTTTAATTACTTGTGAGTTTTCGACAAACTTGACTTAAGATGCACAGATCCTCAAATCTGGAAGAATCGACAAGAACCCCAAAGCGCAAAATATCTTTGAAAGCAGTTGTCGCATATAAATGAAAATTGGTTTGTAACTTGTTGTCGAGTCGTTATATTTGTGCACAAAATCTTAACAAAATCGTAACTCCAAAAAATATTTTTTGGGGAAATTGAAGTTAAAGTTTTATGAACTTAAATAAAAAAAATTTTCGAAAAAAGTTACTGAATATTTTTGTCAAATCCTTTATCGAATAGTGCAAAAACTTTTTAAGTCATAGAAAAATATTTTTTTAGTTTTAGACATTTTTAGCTCAAAAAATATTATAACATTTTCAATATTTATTTTTGCCTGCAATTGTTACTGCCTACACGACGCAAATAATTAAAAAAATTTAAATAATTTGAACATATTATTAAAATCAGTTTCTCTTAAAGTGATGGCTATTTCAACGCGTTGTAACATTTTGGAAATTATTTTGAAATTTTTTTTTTCAAGTAAACTGTCTAAAAACCAAGTAAGTGATCCTGTAGAAAATGAGGACTCTTATTTATTAGGTATTTTTGAAAAATTCTAAAAATGAACAAACAAAAAAAAACAAAACTCAACCTCTCTTTCTACATTTAGAATCAGAGCGATTCCTGTGTGCCACAAAACAGAAATAAAATATTTTCATCTGCTCTTCTTGTCATTTTGTATAAAAACAATAATCGCAAAACTATTACTCAAAAATTTTCAGAGCCGGGACATTCTCAAATTCAGGAAATTGACGCTGTAAATAGTGCAATAGATAAATTTTTAAAACTAAAAGAAATTCATAGCCCTTTAAATTTAATAACAAAATTAAAAAATTATCACTCCAAAAAGTTTAAATTAAATATTGTAGAAACGCTCCAACAGATTTCAAAGTTTATTCGTTTCTTGCACAATGATTAAATTTTCAGAACGTTCCATTTTCTAAAAATAAATCTTTAAATACAATAAATTCAATTTACTTTCTCTACATTATAAAAAATCTACAAAAGAAGATGAATTTCAATCAGTAAATTTACAAAAACAAGTCAGAAAAGGAGTTTTACCAACATCAGATAAAATATAAAAAAAAACTCAGTACAAGTGCTAAAATGAGTATTTCTGAAGAAAAAAAGAAAGATATTCATAGCCTTCTCATCTATCTTCCAGATAAAGATGTTGAATTTTATTTGAAATTATTAACATAAGTTATAAAATATGTAAATGCCTATGTATGTATGTATATTAAGTTAGATTTTCAAAAGAATTTTGAATTATCTATTGTGTATTAATGTTTTGTATCAATACTTAAATTAATTTTTATTAATACTATAACATTTTAATTTAACAAAACTAAAGTGAATTTAAACAAATCTGTATTTTTATCATTTTATGTTAATCGTTATAAATTTTTTTCTTCTGAAAAAGTTTTTAATTACCAAGTAATTTTTGCTTTTTAAAAAAGTCATACATTTTTTGCCGTATATCCACATAAGTGTCGGATACGTCTTTATGACTTAAAATTTTTTTTTAGCAAAAGTGGTTATACGATAGAATAGCTTTTTAATATCTCAGAAATTTTAAGAGGTAAAGACCTGGGGATTGAATAGATCGAAAGATCTAAGAATTAAGCGCCAAAATACGGGCTTAACTAAATTTTTTTTGATTGTGTAACTAACTGAAAAGTGTGGAGCATTGAACTGCAAATATACGAATATATATATATATATATATATATATATATATATATATATATGTATATATATATATATATATATATATATATATATATATATGTATATATATATATATATATATATATGTATATATATATATATATATATATATATATATATATATACATATATATATATATATATATATATATATATATACATATATATATATATATATATATATATATATATACATATATATATATATATATATATATATATATATATATCTATATATATATATATATATATATATATATATATATGAATGTATATATGTATGCATATATATACACCGATTTGTTTTCATTCTGGAAGTAATTCTGATAGGTACTTTTTAGTATGACCTTCAGCTCCCACATCGATTCGGGTTGTACAGCCTCACTCAGCAAAATATTACTGATTGTTAATATATTTACTATTTGACACATTGTTGTCATTTTATTACTATAATATGAAATGTATGGTTTAAAACTTTTAAAAATTGTTATTGAAGTCTACTGATGATTCTATATAAAGCGCTAATGAAATGCATATAGACATTGCGTAACCAGCCAACACATACATTTCATATTATAGTAATACAATGAAAACAATGTGTCAAGTAGTAAATATATTAAAAGCTAAATTCTTTTCTACTCAAATATGTAAATATGTATGCACGTCGAAAAATAAAAGGCTAACTACAAATATAGTTGAGATAAGTTGTATGGACTTTAGAATAACTCTCACACTGTCGATAAGCATCGAAATTTTCCATCATTTTTGAAAATTGAAATTTCTTATTGGAAATAGCATGACTAAATAAAGGACAACAAAATATTTCAAAATATTTGCAGCAAAATATATGTACAATGTTAAAAAAAACTTTAGAAATTGAAGTTGTGATTGATGAATATGTCACAAAAACATAAATTCGTACATATAAGAAAGAAATAGTATGTGTCTATGAGACCCATAACAAATGAATAAACTATTTTATTTCCAAAAATAAATTGAGGCTTGAAACATTAATTTTTGGTAGGCATAAATCTAAAATATTTGGAGTTAATTAAAAAACCTATAAATTTCTGGAAGATAGTTTTTAAGTTACTATCCAAGTAATTGATTACTTCCTAAGACATCGCAATGTTAAAATAATTAGTTTCTTTCTTTGAGAGTAACTAAAATCAAATCACTGGTTTCGAAGTTGTTAGCTTAAAGCTAATTTAAAATTATTTGCATACATATGTATTTCTGAACATAGTATATTGCCATATCTGCAACACATAACGAAGAACAATGTTTATCTTGCTAAATGATCTGATTTTGAAAATAAATATGTATTCTGCTTTTTTGCTTGGTGACGAAATGCATTTGTGTTCATATTTTGATATTTTAACATATGTACATACATATGTATGTATATCAAAAGGCCCAACCTGACGGTACCCTCAACAGCGGGTGGAATGAATGCTTCTTCCAACGCCCCCACAAGCAACAGACAGAGGTTAGGGGCGGAGCCTATATAGGACCCCTTCCGTACCTTATGGACGGCACCCGTTTTAAATGAAACTCCACACTGAGTGAATGCTTTTCCCACGATTTGGGTTTAAACCACAGCCACCACGAAGCTCCCCGAAGGAACGCACCATTGCCAGGCTGGAACCGAAGTTCCAGGGGCTCATGACACCCATGGTTCCAGAACTCGTCTCCGGTCAGAACTCGTAGCCGAAAATACTTCCAGTTGAACTCCAAACAGTTCGGGACTGGTGGCCCATCTCCAACAGCGACAGACACAGGAACAACAAGGGTAGTCAACATCACACTGAATCAGTTGCCACGCACATCGCTACAAGTCCTCTCCCAAGTCCTGTCAGAGCACCAGCAGCAAGAGCACTGACTGCAGAGCCACTACCAGCCATCAATATGATAGGGGTATATGTCTACATCTCCCCAACACATCAAGCCGCAGCAGCTCTGCACTTTGTGGACAACAATTGCAATATCATACGGCCGTCGGTCATACGAATTCCCGGGCAAAGGCTTACCTCCACCACTCTCGTCCCCCTCTTCTATTTATAGCCACAGTGGCGAAAACTCCCAAACACCTGAAAGTCCGATCGTCTTTTACAACCCCACTAAAGTTATAATTCTTACCAGTATGAGATATACCCATACCAGGTAGGTCCCCAATGTTGTGTTGGCTATGACATTCCTTCAGTCTTCGGGTCCCTCCGCACAGTCACATTCTGAAGTACTAGACAGGCCCCTTATATGCAAATATGCATTGTGTACAGTCAACAAAAAACTCAGACCTAAGCCGAAGCAAATATATGCGCGTCACGTATAAACTCATATAAAACGCTCTGCTAAAAGTGCCTGGATTCCCCTGGCGTCCCTGTCTACTAGGTCCACAACAGAAATCCAGTCATATACAACCAGTGGCAATCGCTCTGCGAACTACTTCCAAGTCAAAAGCAGCCACACCCACAAAGACCTGAAGAGCATCACACAAGGGAACCATATGCTGCGCAATCAAAAAACAACCCACTGTATATGGTACGATCATCACGCCTGCTGAGGTCCCAGTCACTTCTAAGGATGAGCCTGATTTTACTTACAATGGCATTTAGCTTGTTCTTAGGATAGGGAGGATGAAACAAGAAGTTCATCCTCTCCCCCGTCATTATTCTCAGGTGTTTGACATCGGTCATATACCTGAGACCAACATCGCCAATTCGAAAAAGTGGCAAACTGCAATCAGCCCTTGAAAAGTATTGTGACGGTTTTGCCACAATACCACACAAACACCCACGCGATCGCCCGACTCTACTACATCGCGCATGACCTCATCACCCTTCCTATCAAGATCAGCAGGAGACTGTCTCTCGATTAAGATGAGTAGATCATCAGCATAATTGCACAGTTTGTGTGAACTGCCAACAGAGGATCCATCATAACGTTCCTAATAAATGGACAGCAGATGGAGCCCCGCGGACACGAGCAACATTCCTCCAAACCGTGTCGTTGGCACCTACGACACAATCTTTCTTGCCGCAGAAGGAACTTTTGTACACGGGCAGCTCCCGTCAGCATGATAGGTAACCAAACTCACCCTTAAAATCTACAAATATGCCAAGGACATATTTGGAAGATGGCCTACGCACACTGTCGTTAACATTCAGCCACGCATCCTCAAAGAGCCTCCCCTCCCTAAAGCCATGCTGGTACTCAGAAAGACTAACTCCAAATATTGGGACATAGCCACCCAGATGCTTTTACACTGGAAAACTGGCTCCCTCCCTAATGAGAGGAGTGCTACCAGGCCTTTCCGCCTCCCAAAAGAAGTTATTTAGCAACACGTTCGTACAATCTCCCCAATTTACACCATACTGGTGCTATCTTGAAGAGATTCTATGTCTTGCTCTATTCCAGATGCAGTAAACCTAACCCCAGGGTCGTCCCTATTGCCCGCTACATACCACCTCCACTCCTTCTTATTTGCCCTAACATGCAGTGGGGCACAGTCAAATGTGGCCTCCTATGGTAGCTAACCATAATCCTCCCCATTATTACAAATCCTCCATCTAAGGTCAAAAACTGTCTGTACTACGCCACTGGCGACCTTTACGTCAATGTCACTAGCCCCATTGGGCCATCGAAAGTGTACAAATCATAAGCCTCATTTAGCACAGAAGCACCAGTATTGATCAGCCATTTACTTAGTATAACTCCATGCATACGGCTCTGATGAACAGGAGTATTCCTGGGCATCTTACTGAACCGCATGGGAACGCATGCGTTTGCGTCAAGACCCAGGATAAGTGGTTAATTACTCGCTAGGAGTAATACCCTATCCATATACCCAATATATGGCTCCAAGGGGCTACTGAACATGCAATAAATGCTAGACGTCCCACCGGCTGCGGCTAACAACAGTACAGTCAACGTCGTCACTGTCCACAACTACCGCAGAGTTTCCTGGAACTTTCGAGAAAACTCTCATCTTCCCCGGCAATCCTCTTACCCAACCACTCGCACGGTATGTCTCCTGGATAAGACCAAGAGGAGCTCCTCGATGCCGCATTTTCTGTGCAAACTTGCACGTCGCTACGTAAGCTCTCCGTAGGTTTTGATGCAGAACAGTAAAATCCTCCATATTAAAGTCTGGCATTCACCCTGGTAATCCTCGCTGCATACACAGAACTCGCAGCTGACATCATCAGATGGTCCGTTCGCCACTCTTTGAAATCGCAGTTTCTACAACGAAGTCCGTTTTGACAAGTACCCAGCAATACCGCATCTTCTGCCGACGTTTTCCCTCAGCCTACACTCCTGCAATACGTGATCGAAGCCCTGCACCTGTGGGGTACCGGTTTCCTCGTACGCACCAGAAAGTGGAACTACTTTATGTAGACGCCCGCGGCAGTCAGTTTCTCCTCCATACGTTTCGTGCATTCAAGGACGACGTTCATAAGCTCGCAGTGTTCCGCCTTCCTGAGGACCTCAGGAGCCATCACGTCCTTGATATTCATCTCGTGCAATTCCGACATGAATTCCTCAGGCGCGATTTGCGCATGAACGCGCTGCAACACAATCTTTGGTCCCAGAACATTGTTCATTGAGCACTTAAAATCACTAATCAAGTTTTCTTCTAGTTTATTTTGGTAAACAAGACAAAGTCCCGCTATCAAGTAACAACAAAGTCCACTTGCATGCACAACAGCATGCAAGATTGCTTGTATATATATATTATTAAGTTCACAACGGATTATTTACGTAACCCGTCAGCAGATTGCGATGATACCTCCGCAAACGCTGTTTTCAACTTTAACACTATATCATATATTTTATTTTTATTCTGTCCTTTTCACTATGAAAAACATTTTATTCTAACATATATATATAGAAACATACATGTACATACATATATCATATATTCATAACGCCAAAAAAATTTTAATAAATGACAATAGAATATTATTTGTAACTATGGAATATAATTAAATTTATTACATTTTTACAGTACAGAATTTTGATATTATTGTTTAATATACATACATATCTATGTAAAAATGCATGATCAAATCAATGTACTGGTTGTTGTTAAAGAAATAAACATTTGCAGTTATATCGTCATTTAGAAGCTATGTTGGGCCCATAAAAGCAACGCCTAAATAAAATTCCCATAAAATTCGGTGCTAATTCAGTTTCAAGAAACGGATTCGAAGATTCAAGAGCTTTGCGAGGAGCCCATGGAGGTTGAGTATTTCTATGAGGACTACTACGCAACAATCAAATGTTTGGCATCCGAACAAATAGAGTTATTTAAAGAAGAAGCAACAAGCTTCAATATCCGATGTCATAATCCCCAAAAATCATAGTAATACTAATACACCTTTGAGTGAAATCTCCAGCAACTCATGTGGGATTATCCGAAGGTTACGCGCCAAATTAAAAGCATTTATTCGATTACTACTAGAAATTGTTACCATGAGGGATCAACCTCTTCAGTATTTTGAAATAAAAGTACACACAATAAAGAGCTCATGGGATAAATTGAGACGCTGCAGAATGAAGCCCATAACACACTACAATACGTTTGATCAAACTATCTGCTAAGGCAGACCAAATGTGATGCGGACCTGCATCGTTTGTTCACTTTAGAATATTTATTATATATATAATTCTTGTATCTAATTTTTTAACCTTTTTTCTTTTAATAATTAATAGATATGTTTGAGTTTTGAGGTTATTTTATATTAATATTTAATTTTCGATATTTCGCTTACCTTCGGTTAGCTTCTTCAGAAAATTATTTTCTATTGTCAATATTGACATATGCGTCTTGTAAATTAAGCTAAGTTTGGTTCGAGGTGTTGACTGAGATAGTCAGCATGAACCAAATATTTATTTTAATAAAATTAACTAATCGAATTTTGATTGACGCCCAACGTGGGGCAACACATATCGTATTGTATCCTGAAAAAAAAACAAGTAAGGAACGATTTCGGTCCACAGAACTAAAAACTAAGTATCCGTCAAAGAACGGAAAGAAAAATAGAATAATTAAGAAAAATTATAAATTAATTGAAGTTAGTGAGAAATAAGTACCATTGAAGTTCTAAAAAATTAATATTTTATGATAAACTTAATTGTAATAGATCAGTTAGTGTCATTTATTAACCGGTCCAAAGAGATATATAAACTACAGAAATTCAACTAAATATAATTCTTCAAAAAAAAAACAGAAAATAAATAAACAAACAAAAAAATGTAAATTGCAGGACTTCAATTAAGAATAAACAAACAAAAAATCAACGGACATATGTGAAGAGATTAAGTTTAAAAATAAACTACTCACCAACAACAATAAGAGATGATTCCAGACAGCGAATTCAAGCAGTAATTTAATATTACAGTCGAACTTCTCTATAGTGAATCTCCACGGGGACAGACAATAATTTCACTATATAGAAACTTCATTATACAGAAATATTTTTTTGTTTCTTTTTATATATTTAAAATAATCAGGTATTTGCGTTTGAACCACATTTTTCCATTTTTCATTATCAATAAAAGCTTCAATTGAATTAAGACATTTAAATATATTTGTCGAAACGTTGCTCTCCATCTCCAAAAAAGTTCGAATTACATCAAGTGAAGACGAAACATGTTCTAATGTAGGTGATGTTTTATTAATATTTGCCATTACTTTGCCACCCAGTTCCTCTTCATCGTCATCTGATAAAATCTGCTGTAATCCACGACTTTCTAAAACACTGCTTAGAATATCTTCATCGGACGGAATGCCCATGGTTTGGTACATCAGTATCTACACTGACATAGTCTTCAAATGATGCATCGATGTTATCTACTTTTTCAATGAAGCTCGTAGAACAGCTAAATCTGATAGGGGAAACAATCTTCTTCATCCCAATTACTAGGTTGATTCTGCATGTCATCTTTTGAAAATCCTGCCTTTTCGAAACAGTTTCCAATAGTCTCTGGTTTAACATAGATATTCCACACTATACTTCAATTTCGAATAGCTTGAAACAAATCTATAGCTATTACAGGTTTGTTTTCTTCCATTTGTTTTCATTTTCATATTTTGTGAATCCCAAAAATATTACTTATATTCCTTATAGTGTTGCTAACAGGTGTAAAATAAAGCTGCTAAAAATAGTTCACTATATGGAGACAAAAACACACGTAAAATGTATTCTTGTTTCCAAAATTTTTTTCCTTGTAAAGAAAAATTCACTGTATGGAAATTCATTATACGGAGATTAAAATACATTGAATATTGGTATTATTGAATTGAAGTAATTTGGTAAAGTGAATTAAAGGTTCAGTAAATATATACTATCTGGAAGGAATACTTCAAGAATTAGATTTACTACCAGAGGAGATTGAATTGGTGGGTGGACGTAGTCTAGAAGAGGAAGTAGATATTTAGACAAAAGAATTCCTATATATAATAGGAAAAATATTTCCTATGTGAGTTGGCGCAAAACTGTCACGAATTCAATGACATTATATACTAGTTAGCAAACTTTACTTCGCAGCATTAACGATACACAGATAAATAAAATCACAGATAAAGCCCCTAACATCCTAACCAATCATGGTACCGTATTAAACCTTTATGTCATTATCAGCCGCCTCGACTTCGTTGACACCTGTAAGAGACCTATCCATTTGTTGGAAAAGAGGTAAGCATAATGAGTCAGGGATCGTTATCAATAATGGATTATTATAATACAGTGATTAAAAAATTTACACTTTAATTTAACAAAACAATCATGACTCACGGTCATAACGCTAATAGACAATATGCCTTAAAAGTATTCATAAGAGGACTAAATCCTCCGCTTCCAATGTATTATTTTCCCTATCACCTAGTGATCTTTCAAATGCCCTTGCCGAAGTGCAAGAGTTTCAACCAAATCAAACTAAGGAAACATTTGCGTATCAGTCCGATAAGACATGAAAATCAAAATCGTACGAATCGAAACATAAAAATTTCCAACAAACCAGCATTTTAGCGTAGCAAAATATTTGGAATAAGAAAAAGATTTTATGAGATTCCATATCTCGAAGCCGATATATTAATTGGGTACAATTTTATGAAAAAAGCAAATATTTTACTAGATTTTGAAAAAGGAACCTTGTCAAATGGAGAGCTCTATAAAAAGTTCCTTAACTTTAGTGAAGCAAAAACGAAAGAAGCGCAAACCTATAAGGAAACCACCTCCGAAGACGGAGAATAAATTGAGAATATTAATTATATAAAACCACTTGAAGAAATTTATTTTGTGGGACATAAAATTAATGAAGAAATTAGAAAACTTTATTGTAGGCATGAGATTGCCATTTAGAACAGAGGCAAGAGCAGAAATCATCACAAATGCTGAAACTCCTATATTTGTAACTAAAGAAATACTTATTGGATGACGGAATTATTCGTCCGAGTAGAAGTCAGTACAATTCACCAAAAAAAAAGAACTAATGAAGATGGTTCCTCAAGGTTGAGAATGGCGGTAAAACGATTGCTGCAAAATATCCCATTCTTGACTGAAATGTTATTTTGTCGAATCTGGGAAAGGCGAAGTACTTCTCTACAAATGATTTAGAGTATGGCTTTCATCAGATATTGATGAAGGAGTCAGACATCATTAAAATAACATTTTCCGACCCTAAGAAGATTGAAACTATACAAAATTACACCCCCTCTTTCAAGACAAATACTAAATAACATTTACGATAGCGAAACATTACATAAAACTCAGTGGAAAGCAGTGGTTAAATTAATATACCTGAGTCCTTTGAATGCATTTAAGCAACAAATTGAGATTATAATCCAGATAGCACACATTCGCGCACACAGAAGCTTTAAGGAAAATTATAAACAAGTTTATAAGAAATATTACTGGCCCATAATGTTAAATCAGTTTAAGGAGTTTATAAAATACTGCGAAATCTATAATAAAACCAAGTACAATAGACACCCGCAAAGAGCAGAAATCGGAGAGGCTCCAATTCCTAAGAAAGAGAAGGAATGCCTTAATGTTGATATTTTTTATGCTAAAAACCTTAAATTTATTACTTGCATTGATGCTTATTCAAAGTTTCTGATTATAAAGTCCATAGAGGATAAAACTAATATAGGGGAAATTGTATGCGAAGTTTTGCAGAATTTCCCTAATACAAAACAAAATCACTCTCGTTAACGAACAGGGGTTTAAGTCACCTCAGTTTAAAGCACTAATGCTGCGATTTATATTATTCTCATAGATGATTCCGTAACGACACTTTGTTCCCTAGATCTTTCTGAACTTTTTGTTTTTTGAATCGAAGAAAGAGCTTATTACGCTGCCCAATTATTTTCTCATAGATAACATTCCTCTAATTGGTAACCCTTCACACCATCATGGTTGCTTCTTGCAAGCATCATGTGCCTATTTTAACAAATCATACAAGTTATGCGAGACTTTATTGATTTTAAACGTCTGCTGGTTTATTTCCTGTGATGGAATGAATGGTATGGTTGCATTGTTGAGCTGCTCTATTCAAGTGAAATTCTTCCCTGAGGCATCTGGCTATTTCGATAAGGGTATAATGGACCCTTTAAACCTGTCCATTTGTTGAACTATGGCGAGGTGTGATATATTAAAGTTCTGTTCTCAATCGCTCATTAGTGCTTTGAACTGCAGTGTCGTAAATACTTATCAAAATGTTTTCCCCGTTGCAGAAAATGATTTTTTATATTCCACTCGGGACAAAGTATATTACAAAATGGAAATTTTGAACTCATTCACGTATTAAACTTGGCTAATTACAAACGAACAGCTAACGACTTGAACCTCTATATACAACAGAAATTAGAAAGATATTTCTAGACCCTGAAGAGTTTCTATATGATTATTTGGAAGAGGTTTGAGGGTTCGCCATAATTAAAATAGCAACGGACGATGCAACAAAACTTTATATTGTAAATTTACCGGCAATATATAAAGATATTTGTGAAAAACACTCATTAAGTCCTTAAATATATATCGAACTATATTCAAAATCAATTCCGAAGATATTGCAATATGCAAGAATAAGTTTCATAAAATTAAAAAGAATTGTAACCAAGTTAATGAATTATCCATTTGTAATAAAAATAATATACTAGATATAAGCGAAACAAATTGTGTACCACCATTTCTGAAAAGCAAAAATCATGTTTGCATAGCAATTAATAATCAGCACGTATCTTCAGTGCAAAAACTCAATCAAGGTATGATATTTGTAAATCAGTTCACAGAATTTTTGGAAATATCAGGAAAAAAATAATATCAATTATCTGATATTTACCTAATAAGACTCCATAACGCCACAATCATAATAGGAAACAAAACATCTCTTTCGAAGGAATTGACAACATTAAACCCACTTGCAGCTGTATTATAGCTTCCAAATATTAATTCCCCAACTCTAGAGGTACTTTCGCTAGAAATAATAGAGGAACTCCAGACCTACACTATTGACCAGATCGACTCAATATCAACAGAAGGAAACACAATGTTTTCATTAAATTTAGTCCTGTCCTCAATTTTAATTTTCAGTTTCATTATCACAATTTACAGATTCAAAGGCAAAAGAACTTCAATGTGTCAAAAATAATTAATGAAGAAACAAACGCTTCAGACCTTGAAAGACTCCCTTCCTGTTATTCCAGGATGAGAATTTTGAAGCGTCAACGACCTTCCAGTTTATTAACAACCGGGGCGGTTGCTTTTATAGGGGGACAAATTAAGAAATGCATTTAGAATTATTTCAAGAAAATATAAATTCTTTCCCACAAATTATGCTGACGATATGTCTAGTATATAAACGGTGTAATGTTTCTACCTGCTGAATGAGTGGCTGAAGCATTTAAAAATATTCGCCAAACAAGCAAATAAAAGTAAAATAAAATAAAATAATATCTTTTGCTCAAAAGAAAAACAAGCTATTTAGATATACATAAGACATGCTTTTTGTAAATTAAGTTAAGTTTGATTTGAGGTGTTGACTGAGATATTCAGCATGAAATAAATATTTCTTAAATAACATTAATTAAGCAAATTTCAATTTACACAATAAAAAAAATTTTTGTTATATTAAAGTCGTATGTTCTAAATCGCAAGGATAAAAAATTTGTGAAGACGTTTACAGAATTGAAACCAATTTAGTGTATACAAATTGGCCATAGTTGTTAATAGGAATGAAAGCTGTAATTTCATCTTGAAACCTACTTTTAATTTCAAATTTTTACCAAACCAAAAATATATTAGAAAGCAAATCGGTTAACAAACAATTATCATCACATGAGATATATGAGTAGTGTTCTGTCTCTCGTGCTGTCAATACGCTTTCGTCTTGTGTTTGTTGAACTTTGTTGTGTTGTTGTTGTTTAAAAACAACTTGAATTTGCTTAAGGCCGGGGCCTTAATCCGTCATACGTTGTGCGTCGACTTTTCCAACTCACATCAACGCATTGACGGATAAGGTTGGCACAATGAGTACTTTGTTAGCGGATTGAAAATCAGTTGTTTTTATACATATATGTTTTTTTGAAAGCACACACAAAGCTTGAACGTGTGTTGAAAATATAGAGAGAGTGATAGAGAGGTTTTCAAAGTACTCAACGTACGTCAAAGGTTAAAAGCTGGCCAACTTTGTACTTTGCGTTGACGGAGAAGTATTGTATGTGATCAAGCTCACAAGAGAACGTGTATTTCAACTTAGCTTTCAGTTGAAAAAGTCGACGCATACCGTATGACGGATTCTATGTACCCTGGCCTTTAGTTCTTGTATGTTCTAAACAAAATATATTTCAATATACATATGTGTATGTACATACCAGGGCGCACTCAACCAGGTGGCAGCGCTATGAAAGTAAACAGTTTTTTGCTCTTATTGGTATTTTGTTTGTTGTGATCTTGAACTGTCAAAACTTGCTTAATTTACACTAAAAATAATCCACATGTAAAATAAACAAAAATCGTCGTACATCATACGAAAAAATATCGTTATTTAGACTGCACAAAACAATTTGTAGAATGCACTTAAAAGTTTCGTGCTCTTCACTTCTTTAAATTTAACCAAAATTTTGTATACTTGCCAAAATTATTTTATAAACATATGAAAAAAGTAACATATTCTCTAAAAGTACAAAAATTTTGTAATAACAAATATTTGTCTGGATTATCTTAGAATCTAAAAAGTTTAGTTTATTTAACGAAATTTTTGTACATCATCGAATACGTTTGCGTTATTTTACGAAATATTTTGTTAATGTGAAATATCATTTTCGTTGTCTCACAAAATTTTAAATTTAAATGTGTTTATGAGGGAAAACTAATTTCTTTAATTTGCAGTACAGCCTTTATAACTTTTATTTTACAAAAATAATTTCGTGAAATTTTCTAAATAACAAATTATAATAGTACAATGACAGTATGTCAAGTAGTTAATTTATTAACAGTTAAATTGAGATTTTATTTTTCATTTTGCCTTATAAATACTTTCATTGTTATCTAAAGGATTTCTAATTGTATAAAGGTGTAGAAAAATAAAATAGAGTCATATAGAATACAAATTGTTTGTTGGGTTTTGGTTTGTATAACTTTCATAGCCTACTACACTTATTACAATGTGATTTTTTTAAATCATTTATGAATTTTTAAGTAATTTTTTGACAGAATTCGTAGATGGTTTATAGAAGTCTCTTAATAAGTTGAGAAGTTTGAAACTTTTCAAAACTGTGTTTGAAGTCTACTGACGATTTGGTAAAAAGCGCCAATGAAATGCATATAGACATTACTTAACCACCATTTCATATTATATTTCAACAATGTTAAAATTTTAAATACAGGGAAAATCACATATAAACGCTATAGAGAGTCTACGTATCCAAGAAAAAATACATAGGACGGTGAATTATAAAGAAGACAATGATAACACAAAGTTAAAAATCTGTAATAGTAGTATTAAGTAGACCATTGCTTTTTGTTGTGATGTACCAAATTATGTATTTAATTATATATATATATATATATATATATATATACATATCTGTATCCTTCTAGTCCAGTGTTATAATGATACATATTCAGAATAAACAATTTGACAATAACATAAATCGTAAGTAATCTGTGATATATGTTTGTGGGCAAATGCAAAAAGAGCGAACGATGTGTATATACACGAAATTGAAACAAAAAGAAAAACAAACCAATACCATGACACACATGCAATCTTTTAATGTAGTGGTGCCCATACCTGGTGAGATACCATGACATTTATATTATATTATTTTTATATATATTTTTGTTCTAAATACATATATAACAACAAATATATAACACCCCTGAAGAAGTTTGTAGAAGTCAAACCAAACGTTGGATAAAAATAAATATGATATAGATTTTATACATACCATGGTACAATTATCAGTTACATGCAAAGCGAATTCATTACAACAAAGCATCTTTTTTGTGAAAGACATTGTCAAAAACATGGCGAATTAATTAATTCGCCTTTCTCAAATAAACTGAAATTTTTTGTAAACAAAATTAATTTTATTCATTGTTGTGTTTTAAAATATCAAAGTGGTGACGTAAGTATTAATTGTAGTAAAATTTATGAAATAAAATAAAACAAAATTTATATTTTAGGAGACACAGATAAATTGTGGGTGAAGTCAAATGAATACAGATTGGGATGAGAGCAGAAGTGGAATATGTTTAATGATTTTAGGTAATATTTTTGTTCTATTTATAACTCTTCACCTTTATTAAAACAATTTATTTTTTGTTTTCTTTACATTGTCACCAAACAAGCCAGCTCGTAAAAGTGCACCAGCTACCGGCGGTGGTACGAAACCACATCGTTTTCATCCTGGTAGAGTAGATTTGAATGAAATTCGTCGCTATCAAAATAGTACTGATTTGTTGATTTGCAAATTGCTCGTGAAATTGTTGAAGACCTTAAAACTGATTTGCGTTTCCAGAGTTCTGCTGTGATGGCTCTTTAGGAAGTTATTGAAGCTTATTTGGTTGGTCTCTTCCTAACTACCAATTTCTGCACCATCTACATATATACTCTTGGCCAGACGAATTTGTGAAGAACGAGCTTGAATATTGGCTGACGACAATAATTGCCCTACTACCAATGTACAAGATGTTATAACCATTTTTAAAAACAATCGGACCACAAAACTTTTTATAAAAAAGATTATATTTGTTTATTCTTGCAAATATTAGATAAATAAAAATATTGTTGAAGTGATTGCTCAAGTCTTTGTATATATTGTATATAACTTATTATGCAATGATGTCACATCGCCAATCGTCAGTTTGTATAGAATTTTGGGAATGATATTTGATTTCAGATACCGATAAAATAAATAATACTCATATAACTTTATTTTGAAATCAATGAATAAAAATTTCAACTTTATATTTAAAAATTTCAAACAACCAAAACATAGTAAACAGAAAACAAAAATGCGGCGAATTCAGGAAATTTGGCAATCAGTTCACTATCAGCTGTGCTGATGCATATACCGGTTTATTGTACAATGATACATACTTAAAGATAAATATTGTTAACCACAAAAGCCCAAAGGATGTACTCCTATCAACATAAGTAATGAACAATACAGATTGGTCATAAAAACAAAACTAAAAAAAATTTATTGTTCGTTGGGTGTAGTAATCACAAGTGGATCATTTACTAATGAAGACGTAATATTGGCTAGTAAAAGGTTATCCCAGTTGCTGTTATTGCATCTCAATCGGTAATATAGAGTTTAAACTTCGATTTTAATTTGTCATCTTGGTATGTCGGGTAAGTTGAAATTTGATTTCCGTAACATACGTCCGCTAAGAGCGAATTTCTTTTAGAATATGCTCACGCTTGTCTCCACCGGCCGAAAGTTTTCGCCCTAAGTGAAAACCAGGTACATTAGAATGCTGACCCACGGTATTTTCATTTCCCTGGGTATCACCTTCTGTCGCTTTATTTTCATAAGCACCTTGCAATATACGTACGTAATGTTGTATGTCAATGCCAGCAACTATTAGACATGTGTGAAAAAAAATTTGGTGCCTCTGGGTGAAATTCAAAACACACTGTTTGAATTTCGGGTTTCTTTATAGAAGTCCAAATACGGAAAGAGGTGCTACCATGTATAGCTTCGATGCCCTCTCCGACTCTATATCAAAGATTCTCAAAAGTATTCCGAGCAGTGAAATCGTTATTACTGGTGATTTTAATGTTTACAACTCATTTTTGCTTCACTATTCGAGCCAATACTCTGAGTTGTTCGCCGCGAACAATCACCTTGTGCAATTAGTTAATGAACTAACACAAATTCCGTGTGTTAATGGGCATCAACAGAATATGCTGGATCTTTTTTCTATCTTCACTTCTTGAAAAGTATAAAAGTACAGTAAATGCATCTCTCGGTAGCTCGGATCCGAGCTGTCACGTTCCTTAGTCAAACTCTTCAATAACATATACAACGCTGGCAAATTTCTAATTTGCTGGAAGATTGCTAATGTAATGCCCATTCCCGAAGAGGGAGAGGCAAGTAACCCTCAATATCACAGCAAAACTGCAACATGTTCTGCTATTTCGAAGGTTATGGAATTTATGCTTAACTTCTATTTTTTCAAATATCGCGATCGTTAGTATGGATTCCGTAGAGGTCGCCCTACGGGGGATCTATTGGCTTTGCTTTCGGAGAAGTTGTGTAGCTCTTTGCACCGTATTGGCGAAAGTAAAGTGGTGACTCTTGAAATATCAAGACGCTGGATGGAGTATGGCGTAGAGCACTCCAGTCGAAGCTTGTTGTTGGGGACATCTCTCGGTTTAAATCGAGTCTTCTAAGAGATGGTTCTACAAAAGTCGTTATAGATTGTATCTCATCTAATGATTTCAAGGTTAACAATGAGATACAGCAGGGCTTCGTTCTTTCCCATAACCATCCATTTAGATATAGGACATATTAGATAGTGACCTCATAAAAATATCTAAATGGGTTCAAATGAAATGAATCGGTTTCAACGCTCGTAATGCGCAGTGTTGTATATTTACATACAAACGCGTATACTATACATCTGTTGTAGGTGGGTTGTGTACGTATTAAAGATTATTTTCCTCTTTGGGAATGAAAGATCAGTATTATGTCTGATGGACGAACCACATCTTTCATTTTTTAACAGAAGCATTCAAGTGCGCGTGTTCCATAAAACGGTGTAAAGATACTTCACTCCATATTATCTCCTTACTATTTACTCCACTTATACCTGACCGAAAATGGAACATAACTTTCACATGTGAACTGGTTCTTCAAAGTCTATTTAAAAGTTACCCGACCATGTACAGGAGAGTGTAGAAGCTCATTAGAGACAGTAGGGAAACTAACTCCATTAACTCTATTAAACGTCAATATGGAGTGCGTTTCGTTAATTTATCTTTTCTATAATAAGATGTGCTCTGATGAACTAAAGGAACTTGTTCCCGGAATCCATTTCTTTATACGTGTAACGCATTTTCAAGCAATAGCGCCTGCATTTGTGGTCGATATTCCAGCGAGCTGTTATAGAGAGAATACGTTTCTTGTCCGAACAGTCCGTATGCAGAACACATTTCTTTGCGAAAGTCTTCCATTTCTTCTCAATTCTAGAAAGTTTAAACCGCTTGTCCACAGAAACAAAATTCATCAAACAATTCTTAGCTTTAGAGATATGGGCTACCTTAAGTTTAGAGAAATGGAAATATTTCTGTTGTAGCTATCATGTACATGGTGATTGTACCTTAAGGATAGTAGTTTTACTTAAAACTGAAACCACCAAAAAAGTACTTTCACATTTATTTCAGAAAGGTCATTAAGGCGGTGAAAGAATATCTGGGGACAAAGAACAAATACTTGTTTTCTAGATATGCGTATATGAAAGAAAAGATATTTATTTACATGTATTATCAGAATACATTTGCCTAATCAAATAAACATATAATAGAATTCAACATCCCTCCACATATAATCGTACTGACATAATCACATATCAAAACTGTACAAACTGTCTATCATATAACTGACGTTAGAAACAACGTTCGGTCATAAGTGGATGGATATGATTATATATTTAGAGCTGTTAGCTATGACAGTTGTACAAAGACTGTTTTATTATTCTCGTTTGAAGTTTAACATTGTCTCAGTATGTCCACCTTGCTGTCAGAGAACACGCCCAAGTACATAAAGGATCATAATAGTAACATACTTTACAAACTAACTTAATAATCCTTATATATGTCTACAACTCAGCCGTCCTGATTCTTTGTACCCCCTGATACTAGCGTGCCTCCTTAATTTGTAAATTTTTTACTTGTTTTGTCTACTTGAATCTTATTTTTCCTAAGCCAAGGTCTCATATATTGCACCTCCCCAATACCTTAGTAAGCCTCTGTGTTTGCTGAAAACCTTCAATGTCCTTGACAGAATATCTTCCTGTCTACTGTCATTAATTTATTTACGATTGGTCCTAAGTGGAGATCCTGTCGCTCGAATTCCTCTGACGCGCAGCAAGTGCCCCTATCTGATACAATATAATTTGACTTGCTATGAGGTCTAAAATATTCAACTAGGGCATCTGTTCAAGCTTAGTTAATATTTATCTTGATATTATTTATTTATTTTACTAAATTCTAAAATTACTAAGTTCATAAAATCATTATTGTTTCTTATCACCATTTCTTACAAATAAAATTCATAAGTAGTTGCCTTCTAAATCAATATGTTCCCACTTCAAACTCTTAAACCACTTAGTTCTACGCTTTCGTCTTCACTTAAAAAACTTCATTAAATTTTATGTAATCCCTTTAGGAAAATACCAACTTGCTTTTACATAAATACCGTAAACCAATTATCATACCATTGTATATATAAAAATACATATATAGAATGCATTTACATCAATAAAAATGTAGCATTGATAATTATAACGTTCTTAAGATAACAACTTGGTTTTTTATTGCGATCAGTGCGTCAACAGTTTTCGCTCACAAACTCGTCCTAGCCTCACAAACTTTGCAAATCCGTCTATCACTACCAGAACATGTTTTTTGTAGAATCCATACTATTGATTGATCCATAACGATCTATATGAATGATAGGAAATGGTTTATTTCCCTTAGGTATAACGTCTTCTTTCACTTTTAGCAAACGTAATATATATGAGACGGTTTGCTATATGATCCATTACTTTTATTTAATGTTCGGAAACCAATAACTTCTTTTTATTATCTCCACAACCTTATCCGTTCCAACATGTCCAATTGTATTGTAGCAATTAAAAAGAATATGTTTCGCCATATTCTAAGAGACCCAAAATACTAAGTTATGCTTTACTTTTCTATAGCATACCGTTTGTCAGCTTATATAGTCCTTGCTCTTCTCTATCCCACCAGCATATAACGTATATTTATTAATGCACCTACTCAGAGCATCAACATGTTGCATTTTCTTACCAGATCATATTCATAGTTCTGTAATTCTAAAGCCCATCTGGGTATTCTTCGGTTAAGTTCCTCTTTATTTAGTGTGTTAAAGAGTTGCAATCTGTAACAATTTTAAAATGTATACCATGCATATTGTTGTTAGAGTTTCTAGCTAGAAACTATGATAAAAAGACTACATCTGTGGTTTTCTTCAAAAAGTAAAATATTAGATAAACTTTATTGTCAATATTTCCTCTGATACAGTCTTTTATAAGCCTGTAAAAATAAGAGCACATTCTAATGAAGCTCTGAACTTCCTGTACGCTCTTTGGCACAAAAAAATATATTTCTCTTATTTTATCATTGTCTGCTCTTATACCCTCCCTGGATATCATATAGCCTAAATATGTAACCTCATTCTAAAAAAACTACATTTGTCCAATCTTAGTTCTAACTTATTATCCATTAACTGTTTAAACACTTCCTTTAGTATATCCAAATTTATCTACAGTCTCAATCTTATTTATGAACCTTTGAAAAGTAAAGGGACCAAACAGCATTCTTAGAAATTCCAATTTGTCCTAATGGTGTAGTAAATGACGTAAATATTATTGATACCTGCTGCATCAGCATGATAGCCATTACTTAAATCCATTTTTGAAAATGCTCACCAGTCTACCCAACAAATCGTCTACTACATATCAATCTATGATAACAAGGTGCGTCTGGCCGTTCTGAACTTGTATATAAATCGTCAACGTCGCTCTCCTTTTCAAAATATGTTGTTTTCATAAATCATATTCCAATTTTGTATGTGATTTTTATTTTAATGAACATTTTTTTTGCTATATTAATATTTATATAGGCTAATTGTTCTAACTTAGTTAAAATCTCAGAGAGACATAATGATAAATATTCCTAGGCATAAACGAATAAAATGTTCATTAAAATAAAAATCACATACAATTTGAGCTTAGGCTTGAGCTACCAATGAAAATTGGAAAAACGTTCACATGTACTTAAGTATAAAATTCAAACCATAAAAGTTTGACTTAGGTGCGATGGAACAAAAAATTCAGAAAAATGGGACATGAAGAAAATAATCAAACGGTAATATGGGTATTAACACAAAAACGTGTTAACATCAGGTTGATACAGTTCTCGGATTGTTTTTCATAATAAAATTTGTGTAAATACGAACTTTTATCACATTCAACTAAGCCACCTAAAAAGTGGTGACAAACACAATACACATGAGCACTGATGATGAAATTGTTGCGACTTTCGAAAACAGCTGTTCTTCTCTGCTATGTAAGTTGAATAAAAACTGATGTTGACTTTCCTTTGTGCCTAGGAATATTTATCATCATGTCTTTCTGAGATTTTAACTATGTTAGAACAATTAGCCTATATAAATATTAATATATTCCAATTTTGTTTTTTAACATTCAAATAACAACTTCTGTTTATTGAAAATATCCACTTCATTATATTCAACCTTAACAACACCAGTACCTCTCCTGAAATGTAAGAAGTTTCGTTCCACTTTGTTCATGAAATACCCCACCTATAACAACCGGATATGCCGCCAGAGATTCATTGTCAATTATCAGAAGTTTCACTAAAATATTTTTATTAATAAACTAAACAGCAAATCCTATAAATCTCAATATTCTAAATTAACTTTTATTAAAGCCAACATATCCTACTTCATATTTTATAAATATATCTGCCGTTCTCGGAACATACGTCTGTCGAATGAAACTAACAGGACTGTCCGACTCTATGAGACATTCTAAACATATAGATCAATTTTTATTACAATTTGTAGAAGCCTTAACATCTAAAAAGTTTAAATATTCATTGTGATCATCTTTCCGCGGAGTCTTTTTGTACAAACTGCAATCTTTAGCTAAATATCTTGCTCCACCAAAAGCAAAACATGCGCAATCTTCTCTTCTTATCTGACGACAATTGCTAGCTATTATAGTTATAGCACTTAACGTCCCATCCATTAGTTGTTCCCAGCGTATTCATATTACCGCCCTAGTAAACCACTCTATCTGTTTCGCTGAGTGAGTTCTACACTGCGGAAAGTATTTTATTATGTATTCGATGAACTCATCGGCATCCACTTTAAGGATGTTAGCTAACTTAAGCATCTCGTTGAAGTACGTCTCAAAGCGTTCACCCTCTTGCCAAATGCGTTTTGTGTTTTACTTCGGATCAGTAAATTAGATTCCCTCCTACCAAACATTTGTTCCGTTTCATTTAAAATTCCATCTCATTCCTGACTCATATATTAGGAAGTAGTGTACAGCCACTCTTGTACTCTGCTCTTTAGTTTGCTACATGCTAATGCAAATTTGCTGTCACCAAAACTGGTAAACGTTCTGTTATCTCCGCAAATGGCACGTTTCTAGTTTCTCTATTTAAATGCACTCTGCTAATTCATTTTGTAGTCTGAATTCTTTCCATTTAGTTTTCGTTATTTCCTCTTCTTTAACCTAACTTTTTCTTGGCTCTACCTTGTATTCGTTGCTTTTAAGTTCACGCTGTTGTGTCATCATCTCTTCTACATTCTCTATGTTGTATCCCGTAACCAAAAATGTCTTTCATACCGATGTTTTTTAAATCGTTGTGTATCGCTACCAACTTTTAGCGTAATTGCCAAATATTTTACAACTTTAGATTTGGAATCAGGATTCCATCAGGTTAAGATTAAGGAAGAGGATAGAGAAAAAACTGCATTCTGTGTAAATGGTGGCAAGTACGAATTTGTGCGTATGCCGTTTGGACTAAAAAATGCTCCTTCAATATTTCAAAGATGTGTTGATGATATCTTAAGGGAGTATATTGGCAAGTTCGCATACGTCTACATTGATGATGTACTAATTTATTCTTCAATACCAGAAGAACATATGAAACATAACAATATCATATTCAATGCTTTAAATCAAGCAACACTTAGGGTATCAAACGAAATATCAAAGTTTTTTCAAACAGAGGTCGGATACTTAGGTCACATTATCGAACATAACAAAATTTCGACAAATCCAGAAAAAGTGGAAACAATTGAAAAATTTCCTTTACCAGAAACACTCAAAGACCTAAGAGGATTTTTGGGTATGACAGGTTATTATAGAAAATGTATACAAGGATACGCTAGCATAGCTAAGCCCCTTACAGTTCACTTACGAGGAGACAACGGACAAATAGGAAAAAATAAAAGTGCTACAACAAAAATCAATTTTGACGAAACTGCCATACAAGCATTAAAAAAATTAAAAAATTGTTTAAAAGAACAGGTTGAACTCTTCCAACCGAATTATGATAAATTATTTGAACTAACTACTGATGCATCCACATAGCTATTGGAGCCGTACTTAGCCAAATAAGAAAAGCAATATTTTTCCTTAGCAGAACATTAAGTAAAACGGAAGAAAATTATAGCACAAATGAGAAAGAATTACTTGCAATAATTTAGCACTACAAAAACTTCGGAATTATATTTATGGTACAACAGATCTTACTATTTACACGGATCACCAATTCTTAATTCACTCTATATCTGAAAAAAGTCCGAATCCAAGACTAAAACGATGGAAGGCAATAATTGAAGATTTTGGAGCAAAATTGGTATATAAGCCAGGACATCAAAATGTGGTAGCTGACGCCTTGTCAAGACAACATATAAACACGTCATCCATCGATACGGTACACTCAGCTCAAAGTTCGTTTTCAGAAACTATCAAACAGGTAAAACAACCACTAAATGCATACAGCATTCAATTCGAGCTTGTACCAAATAATAAAATAAATGAAACACGAACTCGTACGATATTTCAAAATAGAGTTAGACATACGATAAACTTTACGAATGAACAAAACCTTATACTTCAATTCAGAAAAATACTACAACAAAATAAAACGACCGCATTATATACCACAAGAGAAAAAATCTATGCACTAAGCCCTATTATAACAAACACTTTCAATGTTATAAACTTTGTATATACACCAACAACACTTATTGATGTTCGAGAGGAAGAAAAACAAGCTGAAATAGTCAAAAAAATACATGATAGAGCACACAGAGGCTACAAAAACAACATACAGGAGATACTCGAAAATTACTATTGGCCAGAAATAAAACAACAATGTGTACATCTTGCCTATATGGTAAATATGAGAGGAACCCAACAAGAGAACCATTAGGAGATTCCGACATTCCAACAGAACCAGGCCAATACATACATATGGACATATATTTCAATGACAACAAAACATTTCTAGTCGCCATTGACAAATTCTCAAAATATACTACTTTGAGGGAAATTGACTCAAGAGAACGCATGGCTGAGAAAATTGAGGAAATTCTCACAAATAACTATCCAAACTGCACACGATTGATGACTGATAACGAAAAATGTCTAAACACATCAGCAGTAAATATGATGTGTATAAAATATGGCATAAAAAAGATAAAAACACCAGTCTACAGATCGACATCAAATGGACAAGTAGAACGCGTCCACAGTACTATTTCCGAGCTAGCAAGAATATTTAAAATACAAAACGATACAACAATAGCTGAGGAAATATATAAAACAATAAGAGAAATAAATAACACCATACACACAGTCACAGGACAAAAACCAGTTGACATTTTATTTAACAAAATAAAATACGACAAAAAAGCCATATATGAAAAACTAAAAAAGGCATCAGAAAAAACACTTGAAAGACTAAATCATGGTACTAAACATCGAACCTTTCAACCAAACGAACAAGTTCTTGTGAAAATAAAAGGTGTAAGAAAGAAAAAAGACGCCAGATACATTAAACACATTTTGAAGGAAGACCGTGAGGACACTGTTTTAAGAACGAGGGGTGTGATTGTGCACAAAGATAATATTAAGAACTACACAATCAACAAAGATGATACTCTACCTGATATTTCTCGTAATGGCCATATCAAAAACCAAAGCAGAAGTGGAAATTAAAAACTTAAACGGACAAAAATACGTCCTAACCAGGACTGATGATTTTTTTCTTTATAATGAATATTTTTACGTCTTCCACGTCACAAATATAACAAAAATAATGATACCATATCAACAAATTGTTACAGAAAATTTAAACTCACTAGCCAAGAAACAATCTGGATAAAGAAAATTGAAGTTTTAGCAAATCAACTTAATGAACATAAACGACATAAGAGATCCCTAAACTTTTTAGGATCAGCACTTAAATTTATTACAGAAATTCCAGATCATGACGATTTCATACTAATGGAAACAAAAATAAATGAATTAATAAATAATGACGAAAAACAACGATTGGTTAACTCAAGGTTTGAAAAATTAATTGATGAATTACAAGGCCAGACATTGGAAAATCACCTTATCATAGATCAGGTACATGAACAACTCCTATTACTTGTTAGAACAATTAATGCTGCAAAGAATAACGAGTATTTAACAGAATCCTTAAACTTAGACGACATAAGAGAAATAATAGACCATGAGTTAATCTCAGTACCCATAATAAATATTCTAGAATACGGAGACCGTGACAGGAGATTTGTTTGTAGCTATCTATAAATACCCCATATTAAATAATGACTGTAAACTTTTTAAAATAACGCCCATAAGTTTTAGGCACGGAAAAATAAAAACAGATGATCAAATCGCTCAATGTGATAAAAACTATGTCAGAGTAAACCTTTGCAAGAACTATCTGGGAAAAAACATTTGTAGGACAAACAATGAGACAGACACATGTATACTTCCACTACTCAACAATAGAAATAGTAAATGCGAGGTCATACAAGAATATAATAATCCGTTACCGAAAATTGACGAAGGTTTCATATTACTGGATGGTACTCATCAAGTTGACAATATCAATACTACAGGCATTACTCTAGTAAAATATACTGACAAAGTTAGAGTAGATAACAATAATTACAGGAATATACATGACAGACTCATAGAGGCTATCCACACAAAACATGATGAAGATTTTGAAATCATAAACATCCTCACCTCAGATCGTGAAAACGCATTTAATAATATCGACTCATTAAAAGGATTAGCCATTCCATATGAGGAACACCCTATACGTTCAATTTTTTATACACTATTTAACATAGCTATAATTTCAGGAATATTCTATATTGGGCTCAAAATATTTAAATATGTATTAATATATAAAAGAAAACGTACAGAACAAAACTTTAGAATTTATTACAATCAACAAGTTGAAAGAAGTATTAGAGATCGGGACGCTCTCGTTTAACCCAGGGGAGAGTTAGCGAGACTCATGCATAAACATGTTTTCTCTATTAATAAACATGTGCATGTTATTTCCCTAATATTCTTCTAAGATAACAAGTAAATTCCCATAGATGATAAGAAGGTAATTAGTAACTAGACATATCATAAACAACAATTTAAGTAAACACACTTCAACAACCCTAACTAAATATGTAAAATAATCTAAGCTATTGAACAAGGGAATAAGATAAAAAGGGTTAAACAAATAAATATACACTTCTAGTTTTTTTACCTCTTTTTGATTAATAATGTGGTCTAATATATATTAAGCTTAAGGTCTCTTTATTTTTATTATATTATAAAATTGTTTTTCAATATTTCGTCACTCCTTTGCGTGACTTCTTCAGGAAATTTATTTTTTAAATATTTAAAAATAAATTTCCTGAAGCTATATAGCTATAATTTATTAAAATAGAATAGAATAGAAATAAAATAGAATTTTGGAATATCCTGGAGAATTTTTATACACAAATTAAATAAAATTCTATAAAATTATTACGAGCATCAAACGCAGCTTGGAATTATTATAAAAAAATAATTGGAATATCCTGAAGAATTTTTATACACAAATTAAATAAAATTCGATAAAATTATTACGAGCATCAAACTCAGTTTGCATTATTGTGGAGTTATTATAAAGCAGCTATAATATGGCGAATATCTTTGACTTTGTTGGAACTTTACCGGAATTTAAAGGTAAACCAGAAGAACTCAACATTTTTATCAAACATGTAGATGAATTACGCAAATACATATGTTGAACCAGCGCATTATAATCTCTTCGACATCAAAATTCGAAACAAAATCGTAGGTATCGCTAATATTATTCTTATTAATAACAATAATCCTATGAAGTGGGAAGATATAAAAAATATACTAATATTAAATTTCAATATATCTGAAAGTGTTAAATCATTAATAAATAAAATGAAGATGGCGGACTTTATAAATAGCATAAGTAAGAAGTTTATATGATTATATGTTGGAATTATTAACAAAAATTAACTTGAAAAGTAGTATTGTAAATGATGAATGGTATAGTTGTGAGAAAAATGAGAATATGGTATTAAAAATTTTTACGAGTAAATTACCTAGTGAACCAAAATTAATTTTAAATGCAAGAAATCCAAATTCTCTATTAAAGGCAAGAGAAATTTTAATTGAATCTGAATATTTTTATGAAATATATGAAGAAAAAAATAAAATTCGCAATCCACATCAAATGTTAACATGAATTATTTTAATGATAATAAAAGGAGGTTTAAAAATTCCTTTAATTACAATAAGCAACAATATTCTCAAAATTTGGGTAACAATTTTTATAACACAAATTTTGAGCAAAACTCTTCAAGAATACCGAAATCATTATTATGACGAGAATAAAACAAGTTTGAAGAAATCTGGAAGTAATCAAATAGCTATGGAAATTGATAATAGTATTCAAAGATAAAATTTTCAATTAGCAGGCAAGGATTACTTCCCTATATAATAATAAATACACCCCAGGAACACCCCTTATAAAAAAGGTATATATGATGATTCTTATAAAAATATGGTCCCATAATCTTAAATACTATTTCATCTAAAACTAAGCTACAAACTAAAATAACAATAAAGCTTTTTAGTGAATTCAACCGACCAAACACGACTATAGATCTCTTAGAAACAGATGTTTTAACTGACTTTGATGGTATAATAGGATGTAATATTCTAAAGCCATTAAATGCTAAAATAGATTTTATGGAATATGTGCTTATTACGCATTATGCCGAAATTCCAATATTTTTCGATAAATCGTTTACTCTATTCACGGAAAACGAGAAAAATTATTTTAATCGATTGCTATAGACATAAATTTTCAAGAACCTGAAATAGATGTTTTAACTGAAAGATTGAGAATTGATCATCTAAATTATGAAGAAGTGACTTCTTTATTAAATTTGATTAAAAAATTCAAGTCAACATTTTATATAGAAGGTGATAATTTGACAACAGTAGGTAAGTATCAACATCGTATTCCTACAATTAATGAAATCCCAGCTTATTCAAAAACATATAGATTTCCTGAAATTCACAAAACAGAAGTTGATAATCAAATTAAAGAAATGTTGATATCAGGAATAATAAAAAAATCGTCGAGCCCCTATAATGCTCCAGTTTGGGTTGTTCCAAAAAAAATTGACAATTCAGGTAAACAAAAACGGAGATTAGTCATATATTATAGAAAATTAAATGAAATTGCCGTAGAAGACAAATTTCCGATTCCAAATATGGAAGATCTTTTTTCTAAGTTAGGTAATTCTCAATATTTTACAACTTCAGACCTCGCAAAGGGTTTTCACCAGATACCAGTTTCTCGGAAAGATAGACATAAAACTGCCTTATCAACATTTTCACGACATTACGAGTTTACTCGAATGCCATTTGGCTTAAAAAATGATCCTGCATCTTTTCAACGCATGATGAATGAAGTATTACATGACTTTATAAATAATATATGTGTTGTTTATCTTGATGATATATTAATATTCTCTACATCGCTTTGTGAACATCTTCAGTCTTTAAGTAAAATATTTACAAGATTATCTGAATATAATTTAAAAGTTCAGATTAACAAATGCAATTTTTTTAAACGAGAGTCTGAATATTTAGGTCATATAATATCAGCAGATGGAATAAAACCCAATCCAAACAAAGTTGATGCTATTAAAAAGTTTTCTTTTCCGAAGACAATTAAGCAAATTCGATCATTTTTGGGTCTCACAAAAATTATCGCAAATTTATAAAGATTATAGCAAAATAGCTTTGCCAATGATATCCAAATTAAGAAAAGGTTCAGTTATTAACACAAATGATTATCAATATATAGAGTCTTTCAATAAATTAAAAAAACTTTAAAACAAACATTAAAACAAATTTTAATAAAATGTTTGTATTAACAACTGACGCGAGTAATGAGGCAATTGGTGCTGTTTTATCCCAAAGCGGCCATCCAGTAGCTTTTACTTCAAGAACTTTAAATAAACATGAACTAAATTATAGTACTATTGAAAAAGAACTTCTTGCAATGGTTTGGGCTACAAAACTTTTCAGACCTTACCTCTATGACAGGAAGTTTAAAATCCAAACTGATCATCGTCCATAAGTTTGGTTGAATTCATTGAAAGAACCTAATATTAAATTACAACGATGGAAATTGAAACTTAACGAATATGATTTTGATGTTGAATATATCAAAGGCAAAACTAATCAAGTTGCTGATTTTTTAAGTCGTGTAGATTTACATAATTTAGAAGTGGAAGAGCAAAACGAAATTGCATCAGACTTAGCAACAATTCATAGTGGTATTGAAAATCTTAATGACCATATTAGTATTACGCAATCACATATAAATGTTTATAAAAATATTGTATGGAACAAAAATAAGATATACAATAACTATTAAAGAATATACTGAAGAACTTTTACCCATAAAAGGCAGAGTTGCAATTTTTTGTCAACAATCGTACATTATTTTTCAAATACATCTGATATGAAATTTATTACATGTTCTAAATTTCTACAAGACATATTTCACAAAGAAAATTTGTCTGAAATAATAGACAAGTTTCATTCTTATAACCACATTCACAGAACCACAGTGGTATAAATGAAATATTTTTGGAATTAAAAAATATCATTTTCTTTCCCAAATTAAAAAGTGAGATACATAAATTTATTAACAATTGCATGGTTTGCAATATGTGTAAATATCACAGACATCCAATTATAACAAAGTTTCGTGTAACAGAAACTCCTCAAAAATCTATTGAAATCATTCATATTGATATCTGGTTTTTAAACAAAAATTTTACATTTTAAACTTGTATAGATAAATTAACAAAATATGTTTCGGTGCATTATTTACCAAATAAAAATTCTATAACTATTGTTGATATTCTTAGAGAAAGATTTGCTATTTTAGGAAAACCAGTTAAAATTGTCGCAGATAATGAATTTAGTACAGCATATATTAGAAATTTTTTAGAATCAGAAGACAAGTTATCATTTTACATCACCAAATAAGCACACGGGTAACTCAGACATAGAACGTTTCCGTCTTACTTTAAACGAACATATTCGGTTATTTAAACTTAGTCAAAATTTATTATTCAAAGCTGTTCAAATCTGTAATGATACTATTCATTCGGCAACTGGTCATAGGCCTAATGATTTGTTACACAACAAAGTTGATAAATATGTTTGGAACCAATTACATGATAAAATTCAAAATAATAAAATAAAAATATGCGAAAAATTAAAGAGAAAAGACAAAATTGTCATCAATTTCGACAAACAGAGCTAGTAAAAAATTGGGATTTTATAATTTAAAGCAAAAGCCAAAATATGTAATTGAAGGAGTTAAAGAAAATCATAAAACCTATTTCAAGGACGATATGGATTGTAAGCGCGATAGACAAATTATTAAAAGAGTTTATAAATATTAGAACGAATTGCCTGATATTCAATTTGATAGAAAATTACAGGACGAAATTATAAAAAGTAAATTAAAAAAAAAAAAAAAAAAAATATATATATATATATATATATATATATATATATTTATATATATATATATATATATATATATATATATACATATACATATATATATATATATATATATATATATATATACATATACATATATATATATATATATATATATATATATATATATAATAAATATTTCTAAATTTTTATATTCACAATTTTAATATGCTATACATACCTATGTACATAACTATATGTACCCATGGTGTATTCTTAAATAGCTATAGCATAGTATCAAAATAATAAATAATATTAATATATAAATTAATATGTACATATTAAATATATATAAATTATATGTACATATATTAACTTTATAAATAAAATAAAAATTAATTATAAAATTGTTAAATATACGTAAAACTCATATATTTTATTAGAAATTAATAATCTACATAATGTAATTAATAACATTTACATAGCTAAGTTACATCTTTGTATACATTTCAGGAGTAATGTAAAAACAAAGGGTGGGGGAATTATGTGTTAATACATTATTTATAATACAATATATATTTACATCCATCTATACATACATATATTTTATTGATTGATATATTAATGTACTTTAATAACTTTATTAACTTTCATATATTTTGATTTATATAATAATATATTTTTATATCTAGTATGAAGATATTTATTCATTGATATTTTTGATTCAATTTAAAAAAAATTTCAAACAATAAACATATATCCATATATTTTAATAAATAATAATAAAAAAAATACAAAAGTATTTTGTATATTAAATACTTTATTCCCGGACCTAAGGGATTCCGGTAATCCCTTGCGGACCAACCAAAACCAAGCTAGGGTGGTATCCGAAAATAACTAAACATGGATAAAAAACCTTAAAGAAAAAAGTTACGGTGCAGAGCCTAAATAACTCAGTACTGGCGGCTATTGGTGGTGAGCAAACAGGCCCCATGTCTTCTTCAAAAACTGACTGTAAGGAAACAACTTCGGGGATAGGCAACTTGGCTTTCGCTGGTGCTAAGACTACAAGAAGCCTAGGAGAGGTAGAATCAGTGCCAAGGGTGATGACAATTCATCACCAGCCACAAAAGACGGGCAAGGTATCCAATTCTCCCCATACGAAAAACATGAAAGAATCCTCCGAATTAGATATGATGGTCGAGGAAATAAGTGCTAGCATAGCCAAACTCACCACGAAAAGGAGGAATCTTTCAGGCCCACAACAGCGGAAAGGAGCAACATTAAAACGGACAAATCAGCAGGATGCTTCAAAGGAAGGTGAAGCCTCTACACCCATCTCCATAGAGAAGGGCAAGAGAGTTCGCTCGCCGGAGGAGCAGAACACTGCTGGCCACCAAAAAAATTTAAGGTAAAAAGCTCCCCGCAGGGAGGGGTGTAGCGGGCGGTTGGTCTAAACATCCTATGGAAAACTCTTCGAAGGGCTCAAAGGGTTTAGAGACCTCTCCGTGCGCTAGTACCTCCAAACAAACGATGGCCTCAAGTAAGTCTTCAGTGGTTGGAGGAGCTCCGAAAGCCTCTAAATCACTGAAGAGGAAACCTGACGAAAGGAGGCCTAAGGAACAGTCCACGTATGCGAAAGTGGTGAGCAGGAAACTGGCAGAAGAGCTGAGCTATGCTGTCATTGATTCCAGCAACCCATCAGGCAAAATTCCGGCCAACTACCACAAGGAGGTGGAAAGTGCCATAAATGAATATATTGTGGAGTACATATTGCCAGCTGATGAGGATGCTCCATTAATTCATATTGAAAACAGCAAGATTATTGGCAACGTAATGTTTCTACAACTGGAGTCTGACTCCTGAGTAGATATACTACGAAACCGGATAAATAGCATTAAGGCACCATGGGAAGGTGGAAGACTCTCGCTTGTCAAGAAGACGGACATCCCAGACCTAGCAAAGGCATCCGTTTATATAAAAGGATGGTGTTGAAGCAGTACCGTCTTAACAATAAGGGCACATGGGGCACGTGCCCAGGGCCCCCAAAGTCATAGGGGCCCCCAGAAAGGAATAATTAAAAAAATTTTAATCACCCCTATCGCCAGCAATAAGTGAAAAGTTTATTAAATTTAGTATTATTTATTTATTTATTATTTATTTATTTATTATTAGTATTATTTAGTAAAATTACTGTCTATATTATAACATAGTATCGTTAATTATATTTACGACTGCTGTAAAGTCGTTTTATTACTAATACAAAAAGTTTTAAAAATACATAAATAGCTAAAGTTAGCACCACTGATACATACACGTAAAAGTTAATGATACTTTTAAAAGGGTGATTCCCCGTTTGTATCGCTTTTGTAATCAGTAAATAGATTGTGTGGAGTTGTTCATTTGTTAACGATTTTTTTAAAGTTTAAAAGTATTATTTTTAAATAAGTAAAACATAAAGTATAAACTGTTAATTTCGTTATGTCGAAAAGAACATATTTAAGTGGTTCACCAAAGAGAAAAAATGTTATGATTCAAAAGGAAATATGCGAAAAAACTGCCAAAACTTACTCCTTTTTTTGCGTCGATAAAACAACTACGCAAAGTGATTCATTATCTCAAAATCAAGATTCTTCTCAGGTTGAAAAGAAAATTTGTAAGGAAAATAATAGCAAGCAAATCTCAGATGAAAGAACGGTCATATTCTCTACAAATGCTGGACCATCCACTTCGAGCTGCTCAGATTTACCAACAACAAGCCAAAAAAATGTATCTTCTGATCCTGGTACTTACAGTGATGAGATTTTAACAGAAGAAGCTCGTATTTCTTGGATTCGAAAAGGACCAGAATTTTTTCAAAATAAAAATTCCGATTTCTCATGTACATCCACAACTTTTCCAGATTCAAGTGGAACGACAAAAACTAGGTATTTGACTATAAATGTTTTCACTCGTAAATTGACGAATGGTGAGATTTTAGAAAGAAAATGGCTCATTTATTCACCATCAAAGAAAGCTGTGTATTCTTTTTGCTGTCGTTTATTTAATACCAGTTCAGGTAATAGCTTTAGTTCTCCAGACGGTTATAAAGATCGGAAGCATATAAGTAACAAGGTAATGGAGCATGAAAACACTTTGCAGCATAGGCAGTTAATGTTAGATTACATCACAAGACGCAGTACTTTTGGACGCATTGACAGTGAGTTGCAATCTCAACAAGATACGGAAATAAATTATTGGAGGAATATTCTTAGAAGAATTGTTTCAGTAGTTAAGTTTTTAGCTTCAAGAGGTCTGGCTTTTCGGGGTGACAATGAAATATTTAGGCCCCAAAATAATGGAAATTATTTAGGATGTATCAAACTAATCAGTGAATTTGATCCTTTTCTTGCCGAACATATTAAAAAATTTGGAAATCAAGGACGAGGAAATACATCATACCTGTCTGCAAATATTTGTAATGAATTTATTAACATTATGGGTCAAAAAGTTTTGCAAACGATTATTATCGAGCTAAAAGATTCAAAATATAACTATATAAGCATGGATGCTACACCAGAACTTACCCATGTTGACCAGCTTACCTTTATCGTTAGATACGTAAAAGACGGAAAGCCTATTGAGAGATTTTTGCAGTTTTTGCAAATTGCTGGACATACTTCTCAATATATATATCAGACACAATTTTAAAGTTTTTAGAAAGCCATAACATTTCCATAAATGATTGTCGTGGACAAAGTTATGATAACGCATCGAATATGGCTGGACAATATTCTGGTGTTCAGAAAAAAGTAAAAGAAAAATGTGAGTTTGCTATTTTTATTCCATGTGCGGCACACTCACTTAATTTAGTAGGTGTTCAAGCTGTTGAAGGCGTATCAGAAGTTATAACATACTTTGCATTTGTTCAGAAATTGTTTAGGTTTTTCTCGGCTTCGACTAAAAGGTGGAAAATTATGACATCGTATTTAGGCAAAAATAAAGTTCTAAAGTCTCTTTCGGATACAAGGTGGTCTGCTCCTGCTAATGCTATTACTGCCCTGAAAAATAGTTACACTCACATTTCTGAAGCTTTAACATCAATTGCCAGGGACATTGACCAACCAGGAGAAACAAGAAATGAGGCTGAAAGCTTAGCAAAAAAAAAATGAAAAATTAGAGACAGTTCTTCTTACAGAGATATGGGATGACCTTTTAAATACTCTGAACAAAACAAATATAAGTTTACAAAATAAAACTATGACCACGGATGTTGCAACAAAACTTTATGCATCTCTGGTTGATTATGTTAGTGACGTACGCAACAACTTCGTTCAATACGAATCGGCTGCTAAAGAAAAGAAACCAAATGCTGAGTACAAGGACAAATCTGAAAGAACAAGCAGTACACGAGTCACATTTTTTGAAGGATCAGCAGAAAATATACAATTAAACGGCAAAGAAAAATTTCGTGTAAATACGTTTTATCCTATAATTGATACGTTGTGTGCTAATTTAAAAGAACGTATGAATGCATATCAAGAAATAGAAGAAAAATTTAACTTTCTTTCACAGTTAACAACAATTGATTCTGAACTGTTGAGACAGAAATGTAAAGAATTTGCAAAATATTATAAAAATGACATAAATGCTTTTGAGTTCGAATCATAATGTTTTCATTTAAGGCAGTATATCAAAAATTTAAGAAATAAGCCAACGGATTTTCCTATTTTAAGTATGCATAAGCACATAAGATCCAATAACCTAGAAGAAACTTTTCCGAACGTCGAAGTTGCTACAAGCATATTTCTTTGCCTAATGAGTACAAATTGTAGTGCCGAACGTTCATTTTCGCAATTTAATAGAATAAAAAACGAATTACATACCACTATGTTGCAGGAAAGGCTTTGCAGTTTGTCAATTATATGCATAGAGAGTGATCTACAAAAAATAGACTTTGGCGATATAATACAAGATTTTGCAGCACAGAAATCACGAAAAAAAACATTATCATAAAAAATCAATGCAAACTCCGTCTTATTTTATGATGTACATTTTTTTAGTAACTTTCAGGCTAATTTCAATAAACATATACATATGTGTTATTTATTTAATTAGGGTCTTCACTTAAGCTCGTAAATGGCTCGTATATGCCGTAAACTGTGTAAAAGCTGTCAAAATGCATAGAATTTCGTAAACTTACACAGTTTACGCAGTATACGAGGCATTACGAGTTTAAATGAATACCATAAATATTTTTTTAAATGAAAATAAATACGTACATTAAAAAATAAAACATATGCGTTTTTTTTAGTCATTTTTGATATTCAGGAGGCCCCGAATCTCTGGTGTGCCCCGGGGCCCCGGCATGCCTTAAGACGGCACTGGGTTGAAGTCCGAAAACAGGGGCCGTAACAAATATTATTATCAAACAAAACAAAGCCCTCGATGCCAGCAAGTGGGATATCTTCCACCGTGAGGAGGCAGCGGAAGGTCCAGACCCACCTTGATAGTGGTGGGTCCGGACAAAGTGTCCGTGGCGTACCTCGAAGAACGAAGAGGGAAGGCCTTCTTTGCCACCTCTGCCATGTACCTCAAAGTCGGGAAGACTCCCATTGGATGGTCAGTAGGCTAGACTGAGAATGCCAAAATAGATTAGGCGGAGCCTAAAGAAAAAAAGGAATCAGAGATCAGTGCATCTCTAGAGGCCCCCCCCCCCCCCCACAAGCCGTTGGATAAAGATGCTGCTGCTACTGCAGATAAACCTTCATCGGAGTAAAACGGTGACTCAGGACCTGATGGAGCAAATAACAAAAAGTAAGATACACTTTGTGTTCACACAGGAACCATGGACAATTAAGAACAAGGTTTCTGGGTTGAACGACTGTAATTATCAACTTTTTTGTGCAAGGACCGGGGCTAGACCCAGGGCGTGCATATTATGTCATAAGGAACTAAACTTTCTTTTTTCCCCAAAATTATCAATATCAGACACCACAAATTTTTTATATCGCAGTCGAAACATGCTGATGATTTCAGTGTATCCGCCCTCGGATACCTCGACCTTTCCACCAACGTCGTAAAGCGAATCATATCTTCCACCAGGAGTAAAAGTTGGAATATCTTAATAGGCTATAATGCCAACTCGCATCATCTCTCTTGGGGTAGCACAAATTGCAACAATAGACATTAACAGAGTTAGGGAAGAGGTTATTGACATCACCATACGTTCAGAAATAGGGGATTGCATTCCTTCTCGGATCATCGATATATACTGGGAAGAATATAAAAGTAAACTTAACGATACAAGAATAGGAGGGAACTTATATTGCATAACGCCACTGGGTGTAATACCATATCCCTTACTGTGGGTAGTGACCATAATAACCTACTGAAAACATTATCCCAGGAAGGATTTGCTCCCGTCTGCTATGAAGACGATGTAGCGATATTGATAAGGGAGAAAAATCCTAGGGTTCTTTGTGGAAAGGCAATAGAGGCACTAAATTTGGCTCATAACTGAAAGGGGTCTCAATGTCAACCCAGAGAAGACAGAAATTTGTATGTTTACAAGAAAACGGAAGATTGCACAGCTGGAATCACCGGGTTTTCGAAATACAACAATACAAGTTAGCAAAAAAAAAAGTAAAATATCTAGGAGTGATGATGATGGATGTTTTCCTGGAAGGACTATATAGGAATTAGGGTAATCAGATCTCAAAGAGTCTGGACCTATTGTAAAAGGGCAATCGGGTCCAATGGGGAATGAGTCCAAAGATAGCACACTGGCTCTATACGAGTGTGGTAAGCCCAATTGTGACGTACGCCTCGTTAGTATGGTGGACGTCGCTGGAAAAGAAGGTTAATATCAAACATCTTCAAAGAATACAGAGACAGTGCTATATCGGCATCTGTGGCACAATAAGAACCACATCAACTAAGGCGATGGAAAATATTCTATAAATACTGCCTATTGATATACAGGTTAAGTACGAAGCAGCTCTAGCTGCTACAAGATTGATGGTGATGGATGAGTGGCTAACGAGAGAACATATAACTAAACACCAGCGTATAATATACGTCTTTCCCGGGAATAATGCTCACACAGTTACGTGCGATAACTATTAGATATGTACAATCACACTGCACCACCATAATATCGGAAGGTATGGGATGGGAGGATGCAAGTACAACGAACCCCATGACCAACCTGTACACGGATGTAAGGATGAGATTAACTCATACACGCAATATGGAATAGAGATAATATGGATTCCAGGACATCAGGGAACACCTGAAAATAGATGCAGATAGGATAGCAAAGACGGGAGCATTAATGACAAACATCACACCAGACAATCCAAAGCCCTTTCACGTTTTTAAGAACAAACTGAAGCAATGGGCCATAGAATTGCATACAAGAGATTGGCAGCACTCTACCGTAGGTAGGGTGACTATAATTCTATGGGGGGACCTAGATGGTAACAGGACAAAAGATATCCTAACATTGAGCACTACAAAGACTGGTTTATTTAATAACAGGATATGAAGAGTTAAGAAACCACCTGGCACGAATGGGTTTCGTTAACGATATAACATGCAGGGCCTGCCAGGAGGAGGAAGAAACGCTGGAGCACTACTTGTGCTACTGTCCATCTTTTAGCCAAGTCAGAAGATAAATATTTAATCCTGAGATTATACAGGAGATGGAATGGTTCTAATTGGAGGGACTTAAGAAGATACATTGAAAAAGCTAGGTTTATAACGTAACCAAATTCAAAGGTTTTCACAGTAGTAATGGAGGCTCCCTATAGTAGAATGGGAACTCCTTATAATAGAGCGCACAACAGGCCTAAGAGGTCTAAATGTAATCCTGAGCGGATTAGGATAACTCATGCTCCTCTTTTGGACCTAACCTACCCTATATGGATTTTGATGAACTAAACTCAAATCCGTTTTTTTCCCATCTGATTGGGATTTTTTTACGGGCGTGGCAATCTTTTCCACCTATATTAAACAGGTATGTAGAAATATTTTACCCTAACGCGAGAATGAGTCATCCTATTTTCAAAAGTAAAATACCAGAAGATGGGTAACAAAATTGTATTTATTCAGAAACCGCTCGGCTCTAAAAAATCCCGATTTGATGGAAAAAATCCGAAAACAGATTTGAGGTTACCGCATCAAATCCCTAAAAGGCGGATTTTTCTGCCGAGCAGTGTTATTATAAAAAATTTATAATACAATCAAGTATATGTACATTGAAATGGATTTAAATAAATCGATTGTACTCAAGCTTATTGCTGAAATCCAAATCCAGGCAGGGCATGAGTACCAAAAGGTATATGGCTGACAGTGGGTATCCAAATAAAGATTTCATTATGACTCCCCTATTGAAAGTACAAACAGCAGAAGAAAATTTCTACAATGAGTCACAAATAAGAACTCCTAACCGTGTAGTAAGAAATACATGGTATTTGGAAACCAAGATTCCCTATTTTATCTTTAGGTATTCGTCAAGTGGAAGGCATTATTATAACGACTGCTGTATTTCATAACATATGCTCTCTAAATAAGGAAATGGAATTGCCACTTCTGTCAAGTAATTTTTAATCGGCTGTAAATTTTGTAAATAACATTCCAAGAAGTAGAAATTCTAAAAATTTGGTTATAATACGAAGCATGCAATACATAAGAAAAACGAGTTAAATTTCAGTTCAATTTTTTAATATTATTACTAAAGATAAGAAAACAAATTCAATTTACAACATTATATAACAAAACTAAAAATTTAAAACAGAACTATATTACAAAACTAAAAAAACAAATTCAATGTAAAATAAAGAATTATATTAAAAAACTAAAAAAACAACATAAATAAATTCAACTAAAACAAAATACAAATAAAATTAAAAATGAATGAAGTCTCTAGATCTTCTGGGGGCTTGGGAAAACCGATTTCACGTACAGACAGACGGACATCGCTCAATTGTCATCGCTATTCATAAGGATCCAGAATATATATACTTTATGGGTTCGCATATTGATATCGAAGAAATTACACACGGAATGACAAACCTAAATATACCCTTTCACATTTTTGTGAAGGGTATAACAAGATCTTAAGGTTGATTATTTGGTGGATGCTGTCAAAAAATACATCAGTGATATAGAATATCAAAAAAGAGATAGAGTTGGCACGGAAGATAAGTTAAATGTCTACAAAGCATAGAATCTGAGTTTAATAGTAAATTCACCCACACTTTCCGCTCCCACAAAGTGCGAAAATCTAAGTACTATACATAAAGGCAAAAGCCAAACAAAATTTTGCAAACGTATGCTACCGACGGTGGACCAGCGCCGTCATCCGCAACAACAAAAAATACACCAAGACGTTAAGATTTTGAGATCAGGCTCCTGTTGTCTTATTTTTAGCTTCATATAATGAACTTCCAGCCTTCCATCTCGAGCTCATGTTTTTCCTTCATATATTGAAACTCCATCCAATGTCTCTCTCTAATACAACTCATTTACACTTACTTTTGTTTTACTTTACATCAGCCATTTGATTCCAAGAATACTTCACTTTTGGTTCTTTTAGTGTCTTGTGAAGTGCTTTCCGTAAAATTTTTAAAGTATACTTTGTCCAAGATGTATCTACTTTCTACTACTTCAAATACCAAATATATGTAAAAGGTTATAGAAATGGAAGTACTTACTATCACATTCTTTTTTTATGGCACCCTTTTCGGAAACAGAAACATCGTCTTCTTTCAGGACTTCGTTCAAAAATTCTACCTCAGTCAGCCCTAAAAATAAATTTATTAAAGTAGTTTGTAGCACCATATTGTTAATCACCAATATATCTTAAGATAAGTTTTACCTTATTCATCTGTACCGCAATCGCATACTGATGGATTTCCCAAAATTTGAACGTCCTGGCATATTTCCAATATTGCATTGTCCGTTTTTGTTCTTGCAGACCGCCAGTACCATACGTTTGGTTTTTGTCGAAGCCAAAATTTTGCTTAGTTTTTGCCTTTATGTTTCCATACTTTGTTTTTAGCCCTTTGTGGGAGCGGAAAGTATGGGTGAATGTACTATTAAACTCACGTTCTATCCTTTTCCAGGCATTTAACTTCTCATCCGTGCCCACTCTATCTGTTTTCTTATTTTCTGTAATACTGCTGCATTTTTTTATCAGCATCGAACAAATAATTAACTTCCACAAACGTAAAATTTTATCCATATTTCATATATATTTAACATGAAATAACAATGAAAAATTTCACACACTTCACTTCAAATGACTTCAAATACCTTCAATAATTTCATCTGTTTTCTGAACAATGGCGATTTTTATTTGACAGTTCATAGTGTTACCACTTTTTTCGCATAAGTTAATTGAATTCTGACTGTAAAACTGAAAGCGTATTTAGATAGACCTTAAATATTCATCAAAATTATCTAAAACTACATTTAAATAGTCACTGATTTATTGTGCATAAGTAGAGAAACTATAAGTACGTAAAACGTATATCACTAAAATGTATTAATAACATGTGTAATGTTAATGAATAATAATATTAAATCTACCCTGAAGGCCTTTGTATATTTTATACAGCTGAAGGGTTCTAGCTTAACACTAGTCGTTCAAAAGAATGTCCAAATTAATTAGAAAAAAACAGGCCTAATTAGTTATGGCTAATTAGTCTTGAAATCAAAAGTCTGCTGTATACTAATGTTACATTGGCTTATATACTAACTTTAGAACTTTGAGTTAGCTCTTCTATCTTATTCTAGCTTACCTATATACATATAATACTTGTTTCATTTACATTTATGGAAATATAAAGGAGTTCAAATTGCAATTATTAATTTACCAACCACAGAATATTGAGTTGGAATGTAATTGCATTGATATCACTCAAAATATTCTGATCGATCAGCGTTTAGTTCTTATATATAATTAAGACATTTCTATAGCATATCGATCACATTTGTCGCCCAACATGGGGCACGATTTAACTAACTAACTAATTAAATACAATTAGCTAAATCAATAAACAAACAAAACACAATAATTTTGATCGTTGGTTTCCTACTTCACAATACATAGTTCGCATACTTAGTGCAAGCTACTTATTAGGTGGGCTTATTAGAATCTCTTCAAAAGCAAAGACAGACAGCAAACATTACCCGACTAAGAAATTTGGTGTCCTCAACAATGTCAGTAGCGGAATTGGAATGCCGGCTCGCACTGGTAGAGGCATTCTCTCAATAATAACAAAAAGTAAATGAACACTTTAAGATCAACAATTTTCAACTTAAAATATTTATGTGTTATACATATAAATATATATATATATATATATATATATATATTGTTACACAGATTAGAAATAGATTTAAATAAAACGACAATGTGGCTATATGTACTTGGCAGCACTGCCAATTAATCTCTAGTTGTCAAAATGTTACAACCCTGGTCAAAACAATATAGATAATATTCAAATTAACGGAAAAGGAATACTCTGGAATATAAAAGATCATTCGAGGCTGTGCCAATAATAAGTGTAAATAACAACAACGAAAAACCTAGCAACATAAATGCTAAGAGATGTTATTCTTAATGATCTTGTACGCAAGTATTCGTTGCTAATAGAGCTAAACAGGTTCACAAGTATACACAGCCATATACACATAAGAGAAGAAGAAACAAAACCACACAACACACAGAACACTATTCCATACAACCACTCATAGTTACCATGGACAAAACACACAGAACACTCATACCTACAACCACACATAGTCACTATAAACAAAATATTCAAGTCAGCATTGTCATGTATATAGCTACATGTTAAATAAAGCACAACTAACAACAACCATGCCCAGAAATTTCGCGAAGTTACCAGACGACATCATTTTTGCTATATAAAGGCGCTGCCACAGCTTAGAGAGTCAGAGTGTGATTTCAAATATAGACATGTTAACATCGCTAAGTGTTGAGTAGTACAAATACTCGTGTTAATAAAGTAATAAATAAGGTGTTGCCGCATTCTATTAGTAAAATTAATTTCTCCGTGTTTTAATTTGATGCAATAAAATGAATCCTTGAAGGATAAAACCGTTTTTACGAAAAGGTCCAAAAACGTAACAATGGGTGTCAGAAGTGGGATTGCAAAAATAATTAAAAGGACATTGCAATTTAAGAAAAAAAAGGACATTAAAAAAATTAAAATAACTAATCATGAAATTTGATGAGCTAAAAGTTGAACAGCTGAAAAAGGAGCTCAGTAAGCTGGAATTGCCAACTGCAGGTAACAAGGCTGAACTGCAGAAGAGGCTGATATATGAGTTTAAGAATCGCTGCATGGACATCGGGACATACGAGTTTGAGGACAAAAACGATGTGCAGGTATGCCCTCCTGCCACTACCAGCAGCATGGACATAAATTCAATGTTCGCTGCTTTGATGATCGAAATGAAACAGAACGCTCAGCAGATAAAAGCAATCAGTGATGCACAAACTGCATCAAAAATCAGCAGTGACAAGCTTGTAGCCGAAATATCTGAAATAAAACAGAATTCTCAGAAGATGCAGGAAAAGCTTGTAGCCGAAATAAGTGAAATAAAACAGAACTCTCAGCAGATACAGGAGTCAAATAAGGCCAAAAATGAGATCCTGGTAGAGGTTTCTGAAGCCATCAACAGGAGGATGGATTCTATTGAGAATACATTTTTAGAGCTAGCGGATAGAGTCCAACATCTAGGAAGCGGTGGCCTGGAACAGCATGCAAAGGTGTTCGAAGAGAAATGGCATGCTCTAGAGGACAAAGTGCATAACCTGGAGTGTAGTGGCGGGCCAGTACGAGCAGTTGCAGAGGTTTCTACGCGGATAAAAGCACCATGCTTCGACGGCAGCGTACCATTAGGCATCTTCAAATTCCAGTTCGAGACGGCTGCTAGCAGAAATGGATGGGATGCTGAAGAAAAGGCCATAGAGTTGATCTTGTCCTTAAAGGGTATAGCCGCAGAGGTACTTGAGACTGTGCCAGTAAGCAGCAGAAACAACTATAATGAAATAATGGCAGCATTGCAGCGCAAGTATGGTCGTGAGCACAAGCGCGATTTATACAGAATGGAATTGCGATGTAGAGTTCAGAAGCCTAACGAATCTCTACAAGATTTCGCAATGGAAATTGAGCGTTTAGTGCAGCTCACATATCCAGGCGAGAGTCACCCTTTCCTGGACCATTTTAAAACTGAGGCTTTCGTTAACGGCATTCGCGACTGTGATGTTAAACTGGCGGTGTGCGCTACGCAGAAATCCACTTTCGCTGAAACTGTGTCATTTGAGCTGGCTCAAGAGACTGCCAGGATGGTTTTCAAGCGACAGATATGTAAAGTGCGGAATGTGGAGGTTTTGTCTGAGGAGGATAACAACCTAGTCGCTAGCGTTAAGGAGGCAATGTGACAACTACTGGCAGAAAAGGCTATCAAAGGAAAGCCTAAGTGCCTTAACTGCGGAAAGATTAGTCATTTCAGCGCAAGGAAGAGAGGTAGAGTGCGGAATGTGGAGCTTTTGTCTAAGGAAGATAACAACCTAATTGCCAGCTTTAAGGAGGCAATGCGACAACTGCTAGCAGAAAGTGATATCAAAGAAAAGCCTAAGTGCTTCAACTGCGGAAAGACCGGGCATTTTCAGCGCAGCTGCAAAACATCAAGGAAGAGAGGTAGATCTATTTTGCCACCAAGAAAGAGCATTGAGCATAGAAGGGGCACAAAGCATAACAATGCGGATGCTCTTTCAAGAAGACCCTGCTGTTCAGAGTGTAAACATTGGGATAGAACCGAGCACAAGGAAGGCGTTGTTGATGTTCGGCTAGTTCACATCGGCCCTGATGAAGACTGGTCAGCGGCACAGAGGGCCGACAGCATGCTAAGGAAAATTATAGCGGCCAAAGAAGAAGACAGACGACCGTCCTGGAATGAAATTTCGGCTGAAAGCGCACTTTCCAAATCTTATTGGGCTCAGTGGAACAGCCTCAAGGTAATAAAAGGGTCTTTATACCGCGTATGGGAAAGTGTAGATGGAAAAACAACTTCAAATTTAATAGTTGTGCCATACTCCAAGATAAGTAAAGTTTTACAGGAGTTTCATAATGAACCTAGTGGCGGTCATCTTGGAGTAACAAAAACACTTGAGAAACTGAAGCAGCGTTTTTATTGGGTTGGATGTCAACAAGCCGTAGCTGACTAGATAGTAAACTACCCACAGTGCATAGCAGCCAAAGGCCCAGTAAGAAGAAGCCGGGGACAGCTGCAACAATACATCTCAGGAGCACCATTCGAGCGGATCGCAATGGATGTAGCAGGTCCCTTTCCCGTCACCGAAGCCGGAAATCGTTATGTACTTGTGGTAATGGACTATTTCAGTAAATGGCCAGAGGTATATGCTATACCTAACCAGGAAGCAAAGACAATTGTAAATGCATTCGTCAACAACTGGGTATATCGCTATAGTGTCCCAATAGAATTACATTCCGACCAAGGAAGGAATTTCGAGTCTGCCATATTCAGGGAAATATGCGATTTATATGGGATAAAGAAAACCAGAAAGACGCCGCTGCATCCACAGTCTGATGGCATGGTAGAAAGGTTCAATCGCACCTTAGAAGAGAACCTACAAAAAGTAGCAAGCACCCATCAGGGGGATTGGGACGAGCACATCCTCAAATTTTTGATAGCATATAGGTCAGCTGTACACGACTCAACATCGAGAACGCCAGCCAAAATTATCTTCGGGACGGAATTAAAACTACCTGGTGATTTGGAATTTTAAGTTAAGCCAACTGTAGAAGAAGGAGCTATTACGTCCCAGGAGAAGGAGGACTTAAACGAATTGCATGAGTTCGTTCGTAGTAGAACCAAGATTGTCAGTGACAAGATGAAGGCTAGATATGACCGCGCAGCAAATTCGAAGGGATTTATGGAAGGACAATTGGTTTTGCCTTATAACCAACAACGGAAGAAAGGATTGTCCCCAAAATTAAAGACTCACTGGGATGGCCCGTATAAAGCGATTAAGAAAGTGAATGACGTTGTATACAGGATACAGAAGTATAAAAGCCCAAGGTCGAAAATGAAGATAGTACATATCGAACGATTGGCGCACTATGGAAGAGGTGATTGTATGCCTATTCGGGTCGAACAGGCTTAAGTAGGCGGCAGTGTTACAAAGTTTAGAAATAGATTTAAATAAAACGACAATGTGGCTATATGTACTTAGCAGCACTGCCAATTAATCTCTAGTTGCCAAAATGTTACAACCCTGGTCAAAACAATATAGATAATATTCAAATTAACGGAAAAGGAATACTCTGGAATATAAAAGATCATTCGAGGCTGTGCCAATAATAAGTGTAAATAACAACAACGAAAAACCTAGCAACATAAATGCTAAGAGATGTTATTCTTAATGATCTTGTACGCAAGTATTCGTTGCTAATAGAGCTAAACAGGTTCACAAGTATACACAGCCACATATACATAGGAGATGAAGAAACAAAACCACACAACACACAGAACACTCATCCATACAATCACTCATAGTTACCATAGACAAAATACACAGAACACTTATACATACATGTATACAAACACACGTATATAGCTACATGTTAAGTATAGCACAACCAACAACAACCATGCCCAGAAATTTCGTGAAGTTACCAGACGACGTCATTTTTGCTATATAAAGGCGCTGCCAGGGCTCAGAGAGTCAGAGTGTGATTTCAAATATAGACGTGTTAACATCGCTAAGTGTTGAGTAGTACAAATACTCGTGTTAATAAAGTAATAAATAAAGTATTGCCGCATTATATTAGTAAAATTAATTTGTCGGTGTTTTAATTTGATGTAATAAAACGAATCCTTGAACAATAAGTAATAAAACCGCTTTTACGAAAAGGTTTAAAAACGTAACAATATATATATATATATATATATATATATATATATATATTTATGTATATATACATATATATATATGTTATACATATATATATATATATATATATATATATATATATATATGTATATATACATATATATATATATATATATATATATATATATATGTTAAACATATATATATATATATATATATATATATATATATATATGTATATATATATATATATATATATATGTATATATATATATATATATATATATATATATATATATGTATATATATATATATATATATATATATATATATGTATAATACATCAATATTTTAAATTGAAAATTTTGGATTGTAAAGTGTTCATTTACTTTTTATAATTATTGAGAGAAATTTCACAAAATTTCTTCTTTAGCTGGTTTCACCCATGGTTTTAAAACAAAATGTATGTTCTGAAACATTTTTAGTTTTTTGAGAGCATGTTCTGAAGCGATTCACCACTTCGCGCATTTGTTCTGGAACATCAAGGCTACCATATGAAATAATTTTATAAACTATGTGTGTGAGTGTGACAATTGGGCAATACCACTGTTTATCTAATTTTATTCATAACAATATTCATCAGTTATTTATTTTTGATACCAAACAAAACAAAACAAGTGCTCTGTATTTTATTATATACACAAACAATATGAAACAAGTGCCTTGTTATACATACAAAATATATAAAACAAGTTCTGTATTTTATTATACATATGTACATATAATATAATATGGCATCTCAGTTCTACTTAACTTAAAATATCAAACTTACTGCTAATGCGATTTATTAACTTGATTGCCGGATTGGATGAAGTTGGAACATGCTGCCAAGTACAGTGCTCTGTTTCCTCTTGTATTTCTGAGACTGTATTTCCGACGAAGGTTGTAAGCGTAGACGAGTGCTTTTGTAACCACTGTAACACCACAGTGGAATCTGTCCACAAAAGCGTTTGTGGATTAAATTTTTCGAATATGTGACGAATTTTGCTATACAGTTTTGCCAGCAAATCTGCACCGCACAATTCTAGCTATGGCATTGTTTTCTTTCTTGTTGGTAAAATTCTACATTTGGCAGTGAATAGTTCTACATGGATTTTGCCATTGCCGTTTGATGATTTTATATAAAAACAGCAGCCATATGAGCGAAGTGAGGTATCGCTGAATCCATGTAATTGTACTGTCACAACGTTCCTCTGGAAAACAAAGCGAGAAATTTTTAGTACATGCAAATTCTCGAGATCTGTAATGAACGATAAAAACGAGTCCCTTGATTTGTGAGGAATTTTCGATATCCACAAATCTGGTATGAGGATTCTTTGCCGAAATATGATGGGGTAGATGAGGCCCAATAGGTAAAAAATTTATGAAATTAATGACAGTACTGATCGTTCCGTTATACTACAATACTTATTTTTGGGCTGAAACGAGAAGAGAAACTGATCTGCAATAGAATCCCAAGTGCACTTGTGACAGCCGGTTCAATGTTGTTAATTACCTTATTTTCTGTTTCTGCTGGACGGGAGATAGTTGTTTGAGGTAAATTTCGTAAGTTCGAATCTAGCTTCTCGCAATAAATTTGTTGTTTCACCTTTGATACGAATTAAGCTTAAGAAGTCATCTGCTCCACTCGTCGTCGACATAAAATTGAGTTTTGACAACGTGCGAACCAATTTTGTATTGGTCTTGAAACTGGTCGGCAAGATAATGCAAGCTACTTATTGCTAAAAACGGTGATGCCGACATACCATACGTAACGGTAATTAATTGTTATGCATCAACCGGTTGATCTTCGTTTTCTCTCCAAAGTATTTGCAGAAACGGTCTCTGACCTTAGTGAAATAAGACCATTCGATACATCTTGCAAATGTCTACCGGCAAGACTTATTTCCATAGTCGAAATCTTAGAAGCAATAAGAACAATTCATCTTAAATGGTCGGCCCAGTACGTAAAATATCGTTAAGTGACTTCATCGAAGATGTTTTTGCTGAAGCAACGAAAACTACGCGCAGTTTGGTACTAGTACTATTTGGCTTTAAAACATACTGATGAGATAAATAAAAATGCGGTTTACTTAAATCTGGTTTCAATGGCGTCATGTGGCCTAGTTCCTTATACTCTCTCGTGAAGTTTATATATTGTTGTTTTATTTTAATATCTCGGAACAAGCAGCAAAAAACGTTTTAAAGCTAAGTTATATGATGTACCCAGTACAGAAGGATCTTCTTTAAAAGGAAGCATTAGTTGGATTTTACCACTCTTCATTAAAACAACGTGATTTTTAAAATAAGATTCGCACGTGTCATGTTGTAAAGTAGATGTTTTTGGAGTTGATGGAATTCGTTCCATTAACCGTAAAAGGTCGATTTTCAGACTTGAATGCTCGTCAGATTTGTCAATTGACATGGTGATATATGAATAAAAATTACTATAATTAGAGAATGTTTTATAGCTACCTGACACGATATGTCCAAAGCAGGTTTCATGCAAATATGATCAATTTGAAGTTTTATTTTATCCTTCCCAATGATTTCGAAAAAGGCTTTAGCACCGATTGGTTGTAATTCATTGAAATACTCATCTGCCAAGTCAATGTTGGAAGGTATTTTCCAATTTTTAACGTCCAAGTTTGTATCAGGTTGGTAACCGGATATGCGATTAGTCACGTAAAAGTTAATTGAATATTGCGATTCATTGTACTTTGAACAAATTTTCGTATTTGTTTCGTATCTAATTTTCCAACTCCGCGAATATTAGTTGATGTTTTGTGTGGCCTTCGTTGAGGCCACATATCAAATATTAAGGCTTGCAGGCTAGTGCAGTATTTAATCCAATGTTCAAGTGACTTGCAAGATTTTCGTTGAGTATAAAACAATTATGTGGACACTGCGGTTTACCACTCGGACGATTTTGATCGTTGCTTGTGCTGTGCGATAGATTATGTTCTGATGATTCCAAGTACTGTCATCGAAAAATTTAAACTTGTTTTCCATTTGATTTGAGAATTAATATCTGTTTTTGTTCTATGATATGAATAATCAATGCGTTGCAAATTTCTTCCTTGTAGAGATTTTGAATGTATTCCATGAAAATCAGCGTTCTGTGTAATAGCGATCTTCCAACCTCTTGAGGGCCCTTTCATAGCTCCCTGCCGAAACTTCAAAAGCACGCACCGAGTCTAACGCCTGATCTGATAAACACTGTAAAACACGATTAAATTTTTGATTTTAGATAACGATGAATCTTTATTGACAAATTGTTCGGATAATGATATGAAATTTTTGTAGTTACAATATTTTCCCTCAAATTTAGGTAAGCCTATGCTTGGTGGTTTGTTTGCTGTTGTAAATGGTGCTGTTATTGACTGATCCAGAGACGAAAACTATTAGTTATCACCTAACAACCCTATTATCTTCGCTTTCTCGATTTCAGGCCTGGCAGTATCTAATGGATTTGCCGCTTCTACGTTAGACTGAATTTTTAGCAGCTGTTTTAAATATGCCTCTACCAGTGCGAGCCGGCATTCCAATTCCGCTACTGACATTGTTGAGGACACCAAATTTCTTAGTCGGGTAATGTTTGCTGCCTGTCTTTGCTTTTGAAGAGATTCTAATAAGCCCATGTTGTATTAAATCAATTGCAGCCTGTGTGATAATCTAATAAGTAGCTTGCACTAAGTATGCGAACTATGTATTGTGAAGTAGGAAACCAACGATCAAAATTATTATGTTTTGTTTGTTTATTGATTTAGCTAATTGTGTTTAATTAGTTAGTTAGTTAAATTGTGCCCCATGTTGGGCGACAAATGTGATCGATATGCTATAGAAATGTCTTAATTATATATAAGAACTAAACGCTGATCGATCAGAATATTTTGAGTGATATCAATGCAATTACATTCCAACTCAATATTCTGTGGTTGGTAAATTAATAATTGTAATTTGAACTCCTTTGTATTTCCATAAATGTAAATGAAACAAGTATTATATGTATATAGGTAAGCTAGAATAAGTTAGAAGAGCTAACTCAAAGTTCTAAAATTAGTATATAAGCCAATGTAATATTAGTATACAGCAGACTTTTGATTTCAAGACTAATTAGCCATAACTAATTAGGCCTGTTTTTTTCTAATTAATTTGGACATTCTTTTGAACGACTAGTGTTAAGCTAGAACCCTTCAGCTGTATAAAATATACAAAGGCTTTCAGGGTAGATTTAATATTATTATTCATTAACATTACACATGTTATCAATACATTTTAGTGATCTACGTTTTACGTACTTATAGTTTCTCTACTTATGTCCAATAAATCAGTGACTATTTAAATGTAGTTTTAGATAATTTTGATGAATATTTAAGGTCTATCTAAATACGCTTTCAGTTTTACAGTCAGAATTCAATTAACTTATGCGAAAAAAGTGGTAACACTATGAACTGTCAAATAAAAATCGCCATTGTTCAGAAAACAGATGAAATTATTGAAAGTATTTGAAGTAATTTGAAGTGAAGTGTGTGAAATTTTTCACTTTTCTGTCATGTTAAATATGTATGAAATATGGATAAAATTTTACGTGTGTGGAAGTTAATTATTTGTTGGATGCTGATGAAAAATACAGCAGTATCACAGAAAATAAGAAAACAGATAGAGTGGGGACGGATGAGAAGTTAAATGCCTGGAAAAGCATAGAACGTGAGTTTAATAGTAAATTCACCTATACTATCCGCTCCCACAAAGGGCTAAAAACAAAGTATGGAAACATAAAGGCAACAGCTCAGCAAAATTTTGGCTTCGACAAAAGACAAACGTATGGTACTGGCGGTGGACCAGCGCAGCCATCCGCAACAATAAAAACGGACAATGCAATATTGGAAATATGTCAGGACGTTCAAATTTTGGGAAATTCATCAGTATGCGATTGCGGTACAGATGAATAAGGTAAAACTTATCTTAAGATATATTGGTGAATAATAATATGGTGCTACAAACTACTTTTAATAAATTTATTTTTAGGGCTGACTGAGGTAGAATTTTTGAACGAAGTCCTGAAAGAAGACGATGTTCCTGTTTCCGAAAAGGGTGCCATAAAAAAAAGAATGTGATAGTAAGTACTTCCATTTCTATAACCTTTTACATACATTTGGTATTTGAAGTAGTAGAAAGTAGATACATCTTGGACAAAGTATACTTTAAAAATTTTACGGAAAGCACTTCACAAGACACTAAAAGAACCAAAAGTGAAGTATTCTTGGAATCAAATGGCTGATGTAAAGTAAAACATCAAGTGGAAATGAGTTGTATTAGAGAGAGACATTGGATGGAGTTTCAATATATGAAGGAAAAACATGAGCTCGAGATGGAAGGCTGGAAGTTCATTATATGAAGCTAAATATAAGACAACAGGAGCCTGATCCCAAAAATTTAACGTCTTGGTGTATTTTTTGTTGTTGCGGATGACGGCGCTGGTCCACCGTCGGTAGCATACGTTTGCAAAATTTTGTTTGGCTGTTGCCTTTATATATAGTACTTAGATTTTCGCACTTTGTGGGAGCGGAAAGTGTGGGTGAATTTACTATTAAACTGAGGCTCTATGCTTTTGTAGACATTTAACTTATCTTCCGTGCCCACTCTATCTGTTTTTTGATATTCTATATCACTGATGTATTTTTTGACAGCATCCACCAAATAATCAACCTTAAGATCTTGTTATACACTTCACAAAAATGTGAAAAATGTATTCTTCGATATCAATATGCGACCCCATAAAGTATATATATTCTGGATCCTTATGAATAGCGATGACGATTGAGCCATGTCCGTCTGTCTGTACGTGAAATCGGTTTTCCCAAGCCCCAAGAAGAGCTAGAGACTTCATTCTTGGACTGATCGATTGGAATTGAGCTAACTCACATCCGATTGGTATTAAAAAATTCAGAAAAATCGGAAGGACGGTCCAGAGCTAGGGAGCTTACACCTATTTCTCGACGCAAAATTAACACCAAAAACCGATTATTTATTTGCTTATTTGAAAATTTAACCTATTTCATGCTTTGGGACTCCTCAATTGTCCATTTAAAACATTTTTTTTTTTTGATACATTCGGTATTTTGTGGTACATGTAATAACTAAAATGCCTAAAAATTTTAAGTTTTTCTCAAATAAAACCGTTTTTGGTGTAATGAAGATTTGCGTTGATGAAAAAAAAAATTAAAAATTTCAAGTTCCCATCCAATGTTAGGAAATTTAATTTTTTTTTATACAATAAACTAACCAAAAATCAACTGATGTCGTTTTTCCTGGTTAAAATTACTTTTTATTTCTGCAAAACAGAATTGGTATCAAAAATTAATATAAAAACAAATTTCGAATACAGGGCTCGAAAACTGATATATATTGTAGTACATGAAAGTGACACAAATGGTTACAAATTTGTAGGTTTTCTTAAATAAAACCACTTTATACATCATGAAGACTTGCATTGGTAAAAAATAATTTTAAAAAGTTTTAATATTCGCCTCCAGGGACCGGAAATTGAAATATTTTTTGTTCACATTCAGTATTTTGTGCTACATATAATGACTAAAATATATAAATATATTAAGTTTTTCTTAAATAAAACCGTTTTTGGTAACATGAAGATTTGCATGGATAAAAAAAAAATTTATAAATTTAAAGTTCCCATCCAGGGTTAGGAAATTTGAATTTTGTAATACAATAACATAACCAAAAATCAATTAACGTCGTTTTTTCTTGGTTAAAATTATTTTTGCTTCTGGCACAAAAAATTTGGTATCAAAAATTTAAAAATATCAAAATTTCGTTTCCAGTGTTGGATACTGCAATGTTTTGTAGTACATGACAGTGACAAAAATTTTTTTAAATTTTAGTTTTTTCTTATATAAAACCGCTTTATAACGAGTGATTTTTTTGCTATTATCTTTTTGGCAACACTAGTTTTGACAGCTCGCGCACGTTTTGTATCTTGTGTCACTGTCAGACATCTTCAGTTTGGTCTATAATTTAATCATGAATCGTCTTACAAACGAACAACGCTTGCAAATTATTGAATTTTATTACCAAAATGCGTGCTCTGTTAAGAAAGTTCATCGCGCGCTTCTTCCATTTTATGGTCAGTTTAATCGACCTACTGAGGCTTCTATTCGGGCTATTGTAAAAAAATTTCGCACCAAATTTACATTGTTGGACATTAAACCACCAACACGCTTACGTAGAGTGCGAACTGAAGAAAATATCGCAGCCGTATCGGCCAGTGTTGGTGATGACCGTGAATTATCGATTCGGCGCCGTTCGCAGCAATTGGGCCTCTGTTACTCCACTACGTGGAAAATTTTGCGGAAGGATTTGGGTGTGAAGCCTTATAAGATACAGCTGGTGCAAGAATTGAAGCCAAACGACCTACCACAACGCCAAATATTTGGTGAATGGGCTCTTGAAAAGTTAAATGAAGATCCACTTTTTTATCGAAGAATTGTGTTCAGCGACGAGGCTCATTTCTGGTTGAATGGATACGTGAACAAGCAAAACTGCCGTATTTGGAGTGAAGAGCAGCCAGAAGCATTGCAAGAGCTACCAATGCATCCACAAAAAACAACCGTTTGGTGCGGATTATGGGCTGGCGGCATCATTGGGCCGTATTTCTTCAAAGATGATGCGAATCACAACGTTACTGTGAATGGTGAGCGCTACCGTGCGATGATAACAAACTTTTTTTTGCCCAAAATGGAAGAGCTTGACTTGCATGACATGTGGTTTCAACAAGACGGTGCCACATGCCACACAGCACGCGAAACAATGGACCAATTGAGAGGCGAGTTCAGTGAACAGTTTATTTCACGCTTGGGACCAGTCAATTGGCCGCCCAGATCGTGCGATTTAACGCCTCTAGACTATTTTTTGTGGGGCTATGTTAAGGCTAATGTCTATAGCGACAAGCCCGCTTCGATTGACGCACTGGAAGCCAACATTGCCAACATTATTCGTGAGATACCGGCCGAAATGTTGGAAAGAGTATGCCAAAATTGGACTAAGCGGATGGACCATTTAAGGCGCAGCCGCGGCCAACATTTGCATGAAATAATCTTCAAACATTAAATTATATCGACCCAACTATCAATCCAAATAAATATTTCATGCATTTTTCTGAATTTTGTGTGTTTTCTTTTTTTTAATTTCCGATAGTTCTTATAAAATCACCCATTACATCATAAAGACTTACATTGGTAAAACTTAGTTTTCGTCTCCAGGGATGGGAATTTTTTTTTGCACATTCGGTATTTTGTGGTACATAACCTAAAATGTTTAAAAATTTTAAGTTTTTCTTTTTCGATTTGCATCGATTAAAAATAAATTTAAAAATTTAAAGTTCCCATCTAGGGTTCCGAAATTTCAATTTTTTTTATACAATACATAACCAAAAATCAATTAATGTCGTTTTTTTCAAGTTAAAATTGTTTATTTCGGCAAAAAACAAAATTGATATTAAAAATTAAAAAAAATTTAAATTTCGATTCCACGGTTGGATACTGCAATATTTTGTGTAACATGAACGTTACCAAAATGGTTAAAAATTTGTACTTTAGCCTAAATAAAACAGCTTTACACATTATGAGGACTTGTATTAGTAAAAAAAATTTTCAAAATTAAAATTTCGTTTCCAAGGGTGGAAAATTTGGAATATTTTCTTAAGTAACCAAAAACGCAACTGAAGTTGCTTTTATTTTTTGCTAACTGAAACTATTTTATAAGAAAGCAGACGTACGCTAGTAAAGGGTATATAAGATTCGGCACAGCCGAATATAGCATTTTTACTTGTTTTTAATTTTATTTATATTTTGTTTTAGTTGCATTTATTTATGTTGTTTTTTTAGTTTTTTAATATAATTGTTTTTTTTAGATTGAATTAATTTTTTTAGTTTTGTAATATAGTTATGTTTTAAATCTTTAGTTTTTTATATAGTGTTGTAAATTGAATTTATTTTTTTATCTTTAGTAATAATATTAAAGTATTTAACTGAAATTTTAACTTGTTTTTCTTATGTATTGCGTGCTTCGTATTATAAAATGTTTTTGAAATAGGAATTTATTAAAGAGCGACGGGCTGTGTTGTGTGCAACCGAATTTTTAGAATATCTACTTCTTGGAATGTTATTTACAAAATTTAAAGCCGATTAAAAATTATTTGATAGAAGCGGCAATTCCATTTCCTTATTTAGAGAACATATGTTATGCAATACAGCAGTCGTTATAATAATGCCTTCCACTTGACGAATACCTAAAGATAAAAGAGGGAATCTTCGTTTCCAAATACCGTGTATTTCGTTCTACACAGTTACGAGTTCGTATATGTGACTCATGGTAGAGATTTTAATAGGGGAGTCATAATGAAATCTTTATTTGGATACCCACTGTCAGCCATAATTAAACAATTTTCAAATTCTTTGTTGCAGAATCTGGAATATATTTTCGAATTGGGTTATATATTCGAGTCATGTGAGGATCCTGACCATCTAGAAACTATATCAAGTATTATGAAATTTATTTGTTGGGTAAGCAATGTCTATATGCATTTCATTGGCGCTTCTTACCAAATCGTCAGTAGACTTCAACCACAGTTTTGAAAAGTTTCAAACTTCTCAACTTATTAAAAGACTTTGGTCATGAGGTCCAAGAAGTTCCAATATGCTGTAAGTAGATTTGTTGGATATTCTAGATCTCTCGTAAAAATCCAATTCTTCAAAAACATGGAAATTATTAGGTCGTACACGTATAACGCGTGGTTTCCTCAACCTTGTCGTATTTATTATTGTAGCAATCTTGGCGTCACTCATGTCCTCTCCATCGGAACTGATTTAATGTTATTCACTTTATTTTATTTATTTTATTGATAATTGACTTTATTTAAATAACTTTTTAATATTTTTAAGCAAATTTTTCTCAATATCACAATGTTCTTTTTTCTTGTTGAAAGAAACAAACATCAAAATCGTATGTTTACTGAGTAGGATTTAAATTACATTTAAGTGGCCAATGAGGGGCATTTAAGTCTTATTTAAGTTTGTGGTGAAAAACGAAATTCGGTATTTAAATGGCATTTAAACATAAGTTACATTTAAATAGCCACTGATTTATAAGGCATTAATCTATGTTAATTCGTGAGGGTGAATATCAATGTCAGGTTGCTTTGTGCATGCCTGGGCATGTTTTTGACCGTTTACTATTTTCGCTTATCGTTATTATATTCTTTGTCTTGATGAATATATCTGAACATGATTTTTAGTTTACTCTTATAATATTTTGGTGTAACCTTTTTTTTATGATATGTTTAGTGGCATGTTTGAGAATGACCTTAACTAGCTCGTGTATTTCTTCCAAAACTTTTATTTCTAGTTGTTGTCTTTGCAATTTGGCATCAGAAACCGCGGCTATTTGCCTTCTTTATCCTTCCCATTAAATAGTATTTGCATAAATACAGACATACAACAAACTTACTTTCCTCCCCTTTTATTTTTATTTCTTTCGAACCGCAGACTGCACCATCCACATCTTCAATGAATTCATCTATAATTTGTACATATTTATATTCTCTAAATTTAAATTTTATTATTGCAATCCATGATTTCATTAAAAATAATGAAACTTACCTTTTTCATTAAAATCGGGATCATAGAATGGCTTCCCTAAAGTTTGCGTCTCCGGATATATATCCAGGATAGTCTCCTCTGTTTCCATAGTTACGCAAAGTTTTGTTTTGCAATATCCTTAATATTCCAATATTTAGCTTTGAGCACTTAATAGTTACTAAAATATTTTTTGAATTTCCTGTTAAATTCACGCTCCACATTCTGCCAAATATATAACTTCTCCTCAGCACAAACTAGATCCATTTCTTTGCGCTCTAATATTCAGCAAATAGCCCACCACCAAGGAAGTAAAATTTGGACTTCTTTTATCTATTTTATTTATTATTCACTTGTAAAATTATTAATTAAAAAATTATCGTACTTTAAGAAACTTTGGTGTCTGAGTTTAGCACTGCAGATGGTTTGGAGAGGTAATTTTTGTGTATGATTTTCTCGTACTGCTATTTATGTCCATATAGAAATAAACAGTTTGTATTCAGACATTTGGTGGAGGAGAGTTTCTATTGACAGTATCTACGGTATATAGCATAGAATATTATCGTGTATTTGTGAATAACTAATTGTGCGTATGTATGATTTTCTTTTATGCTTTCAATGGTTTACCAAAGCTGGATTTACCCATGGTTTCAGAACAAAATTTTGGTTTTGAAACAATTTTAGTTTTTTGAGAGTTTGTTCTGAAGCAATTCACCAAATTTGCACATTTGTTCTGGAAAATCAAGGCTATCGTATGAAATAATTTTCCAAACTATCTGTGTGAGTTTTTCAACTGGGGAATTGCAATTTGCTTGTTTTCTGGCCTCACACTCATATTATTTATTGTGTAATAAACAAATTTAAATTTAAAATAATCTTAATAAATAGCTAATAATAATAAAAATAAATAGCTAATAGCTAATGAAAATATATGAAAATATACTAAAAATGAATTTTCATACTTTTGGTACTCATGTCCCTGCTTGGCTTTTGGATTTCAGCAATAACCTTCAGTACAATCGATTTATTTAAATCCATTTCAATGTACATATACTTGATTCTATTATTAGTTTAAAAAAAAAAATCCCAATCAGATGGAAAAAATCTGATTTGAGTTTAGTTCATTAAAATCCATATAGGTTAGGTGAGGCCGAAAAGAGGGGCAATCCACTCAGGATTACATTTAGACCACTTAGCCCTGTTGTGCGCTCTATTGTAAGGAGTTCCCATTCTACTATAGGGAGCCTCCATTACTACCGTGAAAACCTTTGATTTTGGTTACGTTATGAATCTAGTTTCTTCAATGTATCTTCTTAAGTTCCTCCAATTAGAACCATTAAGAAATTCCATCTCCTGTATAATCTCATGATTAAATATTTATGTGCTAACTTGGCTAAAAGCTGGACAGTAGCACAAGTAGTGCTCCAGTGTTTCGTCCTCCGCCTGGCAGGCCCTGTACGTTAACGATACCCATGCGTGCCAGGTGATTTCTTAACTCTGTATGTTCTGTTATTAAATAAACAAATTTTTGAAGTGCTCAATGTTAGGATCCCTTTTGTCCTGTTATCATCTGGTCCCCCCATAGAATTCTAGTCACCCTACCTATGGTAGAGTGTTGCCAATCTCTTGTATGCAATTCTATGGCCCATTGTTTCAGCTCGTTCTTAAAAACGTGAAATAGCATGGGATTGTCTAGTGTGATGTTTGTCATTAATGCTCCCGTCTTTGCTATCCTATCTGCCTCTATTTCCAGGTGTTCCTTAATGTCCTGGAATCCATATTATCTCTATTCCATATTGCGTGTATGAGTTAATCTCATCCTTATATTGTAGTACACACCGAGACTGAACCGTATGATTTATTAGCGCCTTGATAACTCTCCTACTATCTCTGAATATACGAACCTGTAATCTGTTATCGATTTCCTTTAGCCGTTTTATCCCTTCAACGTGATCTTACTTTGAAATACCGTGTTAAGATCCGGCAGGCGGAAGTATTTGCGACAGTTTCGACCCATGTCATAGAAACTTCCACCCGATCGGTCGCTAATTTTCGACCAGTCAGTGAACAGGTTGGTCATGGGATTCGTTGTACGTGCATCCTCCCATCCCATACCTTCTGATATTATGGCGGTGCAGTGTGATTGTACATATATAATAGGAATTTTATCGCACGTAACTGTGCGAGCATTATTCGCGGGTAAGACGTATGTTATACGCTGGTGTTTAGTTATGTGTTTTCTCGTCAGCCACTCACCCATCACCATAGGAATTCTATCGCACGTAACTGTGCGAGCACTATTTCCGGGTAAGACGTGTATTATACGTCACAATTGGTCTTACCACACTCGTATAGAGCCAGTGTGCCATCTTTGGGCTCATTCCGCAGTTGGACCAGATTGCCCTTTTACAATAGGTCCAGACTCTTTGAGATCTGATAACCTCCAGTCGAGAATCACTCCTAGATATTTGACCTTTTTGCTAACGTGTATTGTTCTATTTCGAAAACCCGGTGATTCCAGCTGTGCAATCTTCCGTTTTCTTGTAAGCACACAAATTTCTGTCTTCTCTGGGTTGACATTGAGACCTCTTTCTGTAGCCCAGTTATGAGCTACATTTATGGCATCTATTGCCTTTCCACAAAGAACCCTAGGATTGTTCTCCCTTATCAATATAGCTACATCGTTTGCATAGCAGACGGGAGCAAATCCTTCCTGGGATTATGTTTTCAGTAGGTTATTATGGTCAGCACCCACAGTAAGGGAGATGGTATTATCCCCTGTGGCATTCTGCAATATACGTTCCCTACTATTCTTGTATCTTTAACCTCGCAACTTATCTCTGGTAATAAATCTCTGGTCCAAGTCAAAGTTACCTAGCGAGTCAATAATGCTCGATGTCGATATATTATTGAAAGCCTCCTCTGTATCGATAAATACTACCATTGTGGACATACCCAATTCGAAGGTTCTCTCTATATGATACACAATTTCCTGTATTTCCTAATATAAGCGTGTTGCTTAGATTTCAGTGTACTGTGCGGTATTCTTTCCTTCAACATTGAGTCTACAATTAGGCTAGTCGGTTTTTAAATTTATTAGCCAACCTATCCCCTATTAGGTCTATACTCTTCTGAAGAATAGCCGGGAAAATGCCATCAGATCCTGCTGCCTTTTAGGGTGAGAAGCTCTTCACTGCTCTACATACCATTTGAGTATCTATCATTATACTTGGATTGTCTATATTTCTCGGGGGCTAAGCCAATTCCGGATAGCCCTCCTTCCCTGTACGGAAGTGTGCCTCCATAAGAAATTCCAATAACTCCTCCATCGTCTCTGCGGTTGGCACCCCTTATTTTCTTATTGTAAACGTTAAGTTTACTTTTATATTCTTCCCAGTATATATCGAGTCCCTTCCTACGTTTTCTATTAAAGAGCCTTCTGGTTTTTCTCCTGAGATTCATATGCGCCCTACAATATCTACTGGTGGTGAATAGTCCTGCAGTTTATTCTGTAGACTAGACCTAAATCTTGACCAGTCGGCTTTAAACCTATTCCTAAATGTTAAGGAGTTAGGATCAGAATGGTCTAAATTCATGAAAATATAATGATGATCCGAGAAGGAATGCAATCCCGATACGTGCTAATCGCTTATTTCATTAATTAAGTTTTCTGAACATATAGTAATTTCAATAACCTCTTCCCTAACTCTGTTAATGAAAGTTGTTCCATTCCCAGTGTTTACTGTGAAGAGGTTATTTGCCATTAAATATTCAAACAACACATCACCTCTATTGTTGCGATTTGTGCAACCCCAAGAGAGATGATGCGAGTTGGCATTCTAGCCTATTAAGATATTCCTACCCTTACTCCTGGCAGAAGATATGGTTCGCCTCAGTTCCGACGTTGGCGAAAGTGTCGGGGTATCCGAGAGCAGATACAATGAAGCCATCAGCATGTTTCGACTGCCATATACTAAATTTGTGGTGACTGATATTGATAATTCTGGGGAAAAAAGAAAGTTTAGTTCCTTATGAAATGGTATGCACGCTCTGGGTCTAGCCCCGGTCTTTGCACAAAAAAGTTGATAATTACAGTCGTTGAACCCAGAAACCTTGTTCTTAATTGTACATGGTTCCTGTATGAACACAACGTGTATCTTACCTTTTGTTATTTGCTCCATCAGGGCTTGAGTCACCGTTCTACTCCGATGGAGGTTTATCTGCAGTAGCAGCAGCATCTTTATTCAATGGCTTGTGGGGGGTGGGGCGTCTAGAGATGCACTGATCTCTGGTTCCTTTTTTCTTTGGGCTCCTCCTTATCTATTTTGGCATTCTCAGTCGGGCCTACTGACCATCCAATGGGAGTCTTCCCGAATTTGAGGTGTATGGCCGAGGTGGCAAAGAAGGCTTTCCCTCTTCATTCTTCGAGGTATGCCACGGACACTTTGTCCAGACCCACCACGATCAAGGTACCTTCCTCTGCCTCCTCACGGTGGAAGGTTTCCCACTTGCTGGCATCGAGGGCTTTGTTTTGCTTGATAATAATATTTGTTACGCCCTCTGTTTTCAGACTTCAACCCCATCCTTTTATATAAACAGATGCCTTTGTTAGGTCTGGGATTTCCGTCTTCTTGACAAGCGAGAGTATTCCACCTTCTCATGGTGCCTTAATGCTATTTATCCGGTTTCGTAGTATATCCACTCAGGAGTCAGACTCCAGTTGTAGAAAGATTACGTCGCGAACAATCTTACTGTTTTCAATATGAATTTGAGGAGCATCCTCATCAGCTGGCAATATGTACTCCACAATATATTCATTTATGGCACTTTCCACCTTCTTGTGGTATTTGGCCGGAATTTCACCTGATGGGTTGCTGGAATCAATGACAGCATAGCTCAGCTCCTCTGCGAGTTTCCTGGGCGCCGCTGTCGCATACGTTAGCACTCCTTTCGTCTGGTTTCCTCTTCAGTGATTTATAAGCTTTCGGAGCTCCTCCAACCACTGAAGATTTACTTGAGGCCATCGCTTGTTTGGAGGTACTAGCGCACGGAGTGGTGCCTACACCCTTTGAGCCGTCCGAAGAGTTCTCTTTAGGATGTATATATATATATATATATATATATATATATATGTATATATATATATATATATATATATATATATATATATATATGTATATATATATATATATATATATATATATATATATATGTATATATTTATATATATATATATATATATATATATATATATATATATTAATGTATATATATATATATATATATATATATATATATCCATATATATATATATATATATATATATATATATATATATCCATATATATATATATATATATATATATATATATATTTCATAATATAGAACATCATGTGAACAGACCCGAAAGCCATTTGTTGATCAGACCACTGAATTAAATGGACACAGATGTAAGTTGGTCAAACCTTTCAGTACTCTCTTTATATTTAAAACACGATTCGACTTCTTTGTTTGATTGTTTTCTCCAGACTGACTCCCATTTATTTTGTGTACTTATCTTTCTACAATATGGTGTATTTAATATACATCAGTGTTGTGAAGCGAATTCATATTACTGGAATGGAAGTCCCTTACACCTCCCTTTTTTTATAAAAAAAGAAGAACCAAAGAAGTGGTACCGGCTTGTTTCGTTCTTTTTTTTTTTTTTTCTTATATAAATTATATTTACATTAATTAAATTATATTTACATTAGTTGAATTATATTTACATAAATTAAATTATATTTACATTATTTAAATCATATTTACATTCCTTCCCTCCTTTTCGGGGGATTTATTATTCTTCTATATGAAATATTTTATTAGTTTTAATTTAATAAAAAATAAATCTTTGTTGTGAAATAAGTGAATTTTTGAGTTATTTATAATCAGCCCAATTATAAATAACAATTCCCGGAGGATTTTTTCACTTTTCCCTGTTCCCCTATTATAAATAAATCCTCACCGGGAAATTTTTCACTTTTCACTCTTCCCCTATTATAAACAAATTTCGAAAATGGGAAACTCTTCACCGGGAAAAAAGTAGGCATTACGAATGTCAATTAAAGGGAGAATGTAAAATAAAAATTTGAGAAAAATTCCGCCAATTAATAGCGAGGGAGTTGTGCTTGAAAATGTAAGTATTTAAACAAAAAAAAATTAATTAACAAAATATAAATATAAATACATGAATTACACAGGTCTAAGACAACAAATAAGAAACAACAAGAGATTCTTTTGAACGAAATGCAAGCTTTTCCTGACATTGCACGTGGAATGTTCAAAGGAAGCAAGGAGGAACGGGGGGTCAGGGCCGCCAGCAAAAAGTGTTTCGGAGTGGAAGAAGGTATAGTCCATGAAATTTGTCGCTAAAGAGACACGCAATTTCTAAAACAAAAAATATTTTCTAGGTATGGTGTGATCAAAAAAGATACGTTCGTCAGAAGGCTGCTCAAAATCTAAAATTATCCAAATTAACTGGCGGCGGACCTAATATGGAGAAAATATTTACGGCAAATGAAGAGGCTATATATAATTTAATCAGTAGAAGGTATAGCCAACACGTTTGGATTGGGCAGTTCTTCCACCAGCAAAAAAGCCGACGAAAGTATTGAAGCTGCATTGACCGAGATTTTGGCCGAAGATTTTGAAAATGAAGTGCAGCCACCGTCCCAGCCGCCAGCCAAAAAAAATTAAGAAAACGCCAATTGAACACGCCGCACGCATTTCTCCTGCTGACATTCTTACAGAAGAAATCTGTATTCAGAAAAATATATTAGAAACTATGAAAGAGCACAATGAAATAACTAAAAAAATGTATCGTTCCATAGACCGTCTTTATGACTTCAAAAAGGAAGAAATAAAAGAGCAAAGACGACACAATCTTGTAATGGAACAACTGAGACTAACCAAAGTGGAGGGCAAAATTGAAAAGACGAAAAAAATTATAGAAATAGAAAACTTGAAATCTAAACATCAACTGTGATAAAGTGAGCTAAAAGTAAACTGTTGCTGTGAATATGCATTTGTTTTGTTTTAAGACTGAAGTATTTTTTTAAGTTTTTTTTTTTAGTTTCTAAGTTATTTACATATGAAGTTGTTTTGTTTTTGTTACTTTTAGAATTCGATATTTATTTTTTAGTTTGATCTTTTTTAAATATACATTTATAATTACATAATTACAAAAATATACATATGCACATTTATTTCTTCATGTTCAATAAATTATAGTACATTTCCAATATTACTTCTAATATTTTAGGCTGCTGACAAATACTGTTGTGAAACTAAGGACTCCACATCACTTTCTTGGGTAGCAAAATTGTCTAAACCTTCTATATCATTCATATTAGTGTTACATTTGAAATATATACAGATGTTGTGTAACGCACAACAAACATTTATAATTTTTGCTGCCATTTTTGGAGAGTAGTGTAGTTCTCGAGCGCCAATGATCCATCTATTTTTAAGGACACCATTGGTTCGTTCGATTACATTGCGGCACTTTGAATGAATTTCATTAAATTTCATTTCAACCGAACCCTCCTCCGGAGTCCTATGTGGGGTCATAAGCCACGGTTCTAGGGGAATTGTTAGAGCCTTTTAGATATTCCTGCTCAAGATATCTTCGCAATTCACTAGTGTTCCAAATAAACGAATCATGACAGGCACCAGGATGGGAAGCATCTACGTATAAAATCGTCAGCTCATGATCACAGACCTGTAAATATTTTAGATTTTTTAATTAAGCACTTATTGATTTTTTCGAAAATACTCACAAGCATTATATTTAAACTATAATATCCTTTCCTGTTATAGTACAAATGTTTATTATTACAGGGAGCAATAATTCGGACATGCGTCCCATCAACGAATCCTATAACACTAGGAAAGCGGTGCTTTACATACGTTGGCAATGCAATTTTTCTTTTTTCCTCCAGAGTTTTGGGGAAAGAAATCCACTTTATGCATAGATGTTCCTCAAATACATCTATGACTTCTTTAAGATATTTGCTCATTGTACATTGCGCCAGAGATACATCGTAGTCCTTCCCTATGCCTGTTTGGTACCCTCCTTCGGCAAAGAAACGCAAAGCTGCGCTTAGTTTCACAATTGGAGAAACTGCAAAAGATTTCATTCTTGGCTGACTATGCAATGTTAAAACCTCCAGCAAATATTTAAAAGCAGGCTTATTTACCCTGTAATACTTTTCAAACCTTTGAAAAGAAAAATTCTGATTATTAAATAAGTAAAAAAGTTTATACATTTGCTCACAATGTTTGCGGCAACTCAAGTGGGTTTGATCCATCGCGCAACTGTCTTCTTGCAATCCTTTGCTCGTTTTTGGAACGCTGTTCTTCAGCTTGCGTGTCTTCGGCTACCACATAAAATGCCAAACTAAACATTTTTATGAATCTTTTTTTTTATTTTTAATTAAAAAATTCTTATTTTTACTTTAATTGTTTGTTTTTATGAAAACGCAAATTTTCTTCTTTTCCTGCAAGAAAATTCGAAATTCCCTTTCACATAATACTCTTCTCCCTGTCTGTTCATAATAGGGGAATTATATTGGCGTGAAAAATGAATTCACCGGGAGTTGAATTCACCGGGAATGTTTATAATTGGGCTGAATAATTTAATTTGTAGTTCTGAATTTAATTATTCATTCAGCCCAATCATAAACAAAAATTCCGTGGGAGTTTTTTCACTTTTCCCTTTTCTCCTATCATGAATAAAACCATTTAATTCCTCAACTGATTTTTCGCTTACAATTTTGAAGGGAGTTTGTACAAAAAGGTAAGTATTTATTTTTAAAATTAAAATAAAATAAAAGAAAAAATGTTTAATATAATTTTTAGGTCAAAACATACCAATAAGCAACAAATGCAGCAGCTGGTGACCTTAATGGAAGCCAATGCTGATATTGCGTGTGGATTTTATAAAGGCAGCAAGGAGACAGTTTTAAGATTTTGGAAAAATGTTGAAACGGAGCTAAATTCTTTGGGCCCTCCAACTAAATGTACTGCTGAATGGAAAAAGGTTGGATATTTGAAAAAATACCCATAATAGTATGTTTAAGAAGTTGTTTTATATTTTCAGGTGTAGGCAGATCAAAAAAAATATGTTCGCCAGAAGGCTGCCCAAAATCTGAGAGAGAAAAAAAGTACTGGATGTGGCCCGAACAAGGAATTAAAATTTTCTCCCATAGAGGAAGCAATTTACAACCTCGTTGGCATGAAAGCTGCAGTCGAAGGTGTAGCAGTAAGTTCTTATGGACTTAACACTCCAAAAATTATTGATGAAATAATTCTCACTCCTGCAGATGAAGCTCTCTTCGACTATGTAAGGCCTCAGGAACTGGAAGAACCAAATGAGATTCCACACAGCATTTCACCACCAACAACAACAACTGAAAGTATCCTGCCATCTTCAACTCGCCAAAAAATTACAAATTATAAAAATTCAAGTGCTAATAAGTAACCAGATAAAACTGCGTACGATGCCCTTCAAGCTGAGCTTGAAGTACAAAAGAACCTAGTAAAAACATTAAAAACAATAGTAGAAAATCAAAAGGATGAGCAGAAAAATACGAAAATAATTTACCGACCTATCGAAAAACTGAATGAAAACAGTGAAAAACATTTAAAAAAAATGCAAGATCTTAAAAGTGAGGAAATTAAAGAATTGCGGCGGCACAATGCTTTTATGGAAAACCAAAGAATAAAAGAAATAGAATATAAATTGGAAAAAAATAGATTAGAAATGCAGTTACGGGAATTAAAGTGATATGAGAAATATTTGATTTTGCTTTATGTGTATATATATTTATATAAATAAGAATGTGTAACAAAGTTAAAAGTAATGAATATTTTTAATTTTAAAATGAATTGGCAATATGCAATTAAACTTTTGTACCTTATTTTATAAAAGAATAGTTTTTAATTTATAAGTGATTTTTTTTCATGTTCAGAGAACTTTTTATTTTACTTCTTAATAAACAATAATTAAAAATATAGATATGTACATGTGTTTAATAAAATTTCTTTACAAGTAGTTATAAAAGGGTACGGCCAATATTAACTCTTATAGCTTAAGCTGAAGCTAAATATTGGTTTGATTCGGATACTGCTACTTCCTCTTCTGGCATACTTACGTCTGTAAGTTCGTTGCATGAGTCCTTTACCTTATAATGGATACATATGTTGTGTAGAGCACAACATACATTTACAATTTTTGCCTCTTTTTCAGGAGTGTAGTGCAACTCTCGTGCGCCGAGGAGACACCTCCAGCGATTTTTCAATATCCCAATAGTACGCTCAATAATATTGCGGCATTTTGAGTGTACCTCGTTAAATCTCATTTCTGGAGATCCATCTTCTGGGACGCGATGTGGAGTTAAGAGCGACGGCTCCAAAGGGTATCCTGCGTCTCCTATTTGTATAAAAATATGTGAATTATTATTTCATTTTCATAAGTTATTTAACAAAAACTTACCTAATAGCCAAAAGTTGGTTTCGCCTTGCATATACTTTTGCTCAAAGTGAAACCGCAGGTCACTGTTGTTCCATATAAATGAGTCGTGGGAAGCACCTGGGTGGGACGGGTCAACGAAACGTATTTTTAACTCGTCATCGCAAAGCTGTAAACAATCATCGCTTAAAATAAGTTATTTCCTTAGAAGTATATGTAGATAAAAACTTTCAATACTTGCCAGCATAACATTTAAGCTAAATTTTCCTTTTCTGTTATAGAAAAGGTGTTTGTTTGCAGTTGGCGCGATTATTTGCAAATGGGTTCCATCGATGCAACCGGTAACTTCAGGAATATTATGCTTATTGTAAAAGGCCAGAGCGATTTTCCGCTTTTCTTCTGCTGTTTTCGGCACATTTATCCAACTACAAAGACGTGTTTGAAAAATATTTAGTACATCGTTCAGTGTCATGCTGAAAGAAGACTGCGCTAAATGTACGTCAGAGTCCTTGCCAATAGCGGTTTGGTAGCCACCTTCCGCAAAAAAACGCAAGCATCCACTGAGCTTAACTACCGCTGGAAAAGCAAATTGTAAGTACTTCCAATAAATAACGGAAAGCAGGTTTATTTACGTGGTAGTATTTTTGAAATCTATAATTAAACAAAAAATAATAATTAAAATTAAGTAACAATACTTTTCTATTTACTCACAATAATTGTGGCAACTCAAGTGGGTTAGACACATCGCGCAGCTGCCTTCTTTCAATCTTGAGATTTCTTAACTGCTGCTCATATTCTGCAGTGGACACGTTTCCCGCAAGAATCCGAAAAGCAATACTATGCATTTTAACTAAATATTTTCTTTTTTGTTGAAAGAAAATTAATTAAACACTGATATAAACTTTTGTAAGCAACAAAAATGCAATCACAATAAGCAAAACAGCTTTCTTCGAAATTTCGATTTTCCTTCTCCCTTATTTTTCATTCCCCGGGAATTTATGATTGGAGGAATTTTTTCTCGAGAAAACTTTTTATTAAGGGAAACAAATTTCTCGAGAATATTCATGATTGGGCTGATTAATTAGTTTTATAACTATTTAGCGAAATTACATTTCATAAATAATTTTCAGTTATACAAAATTGTATTTTAAAATACTTCCGAGTTTAGCATATAATGCTAACGCAATATATGTACTTATATATATATATATACATATATATATATATATATATATATATATATATATATAGATTATTTTGTTTGTAGTAAATAAAATGATATTATATTTGTTTACTTTTCGTGAAATTGGTAAGTGTTTGTAATACGTTTTGTTATGTTGCAAAAAAAATAAATCATGTGTGGCTTTCTATATTGAGATGAAAGAAATTAAAAAAATATAGTTTTATGATTTCCGAACTCTATTTTTATGAATTATCTTCTCTTTTTTCGATACTTTATCATACATCTTCACGTTGCAATCGTCAATACTCCTGACAGTAAAAGGACCTTCGTAAATACTTTTGTATTTGTCGTATGGTTGTTTTTGAATTAATACGTTGTGACCAATGTTTCTCAAAATATATGTTTTTCAATTAATTCTTTGGCCAACTTATGCGTTTTCTGTAAGCGATACTTAACCTCTTTACTGTAATTCTCAACATTGTATACTGGCTCAATTTTCCTTCCCAAAAACTCTGTCGGTATTGTAGGTAACTTACCAAAAACTAGTTCGTACGGTGATAGTTTATTATCAAAAACTGTATTTGGTGTCGTGTTGTGACAATATGTGAAATACGTCAAATGTGTGTCCCATTCAGCTATATTAACGTCGACATAAGCCCTTAAATATTCATTAAAAACTCTGTGATTGCGCTCTACCGTCCCTAGAGTTTCATGGTGATATGCGGTCGAGTAATTTATTTTTATCTTTAGTAACTTACACAATTCACCTAAGACCTGGTTTTTTCGGTTCCTAATCAGATTTGATGATGTTCATTGAAGCATAAGTCAATATAAACTTTTCGAAAATTGCTCTGGCAACAGTGTCCGCACACTTGTCCGGTAAAGGTATAGTAACCAAATATTTCGTTAAATCACACATAAGAGTAACAGCGTACTTGCTGCCGAATTTCGATTCCGGCAGAGGGCCAATTGTGTCTACAACGACTATATCGAAAGCTTGTGTTGGTGTGAGCGTTAAAAATAGTCTCTCTTTATTTCCTGGTTTTACCTTTTTCAAATTACATTTCTCACAAAAGTAGCTATATCTTTCGACATGTTTTTCCAAAAATACTTTGTCCTTAATTTGGCATATAATTTGTTTCGTCCACAATGCCCTCCTAGGAGTGGATCATTATGATAAATAATCATTAATTTTTCTTTCTCATTTTTACCAATTATTTGTTCAATAGGATCTGTTAAAATAACCTCTAATCTTTGTAATATTTGCATACCATGGTCTTTCAATTTTTGTATATTACAAATTTTAAAGGTTAAATCATCTTCAGGCCATTCCATTTTATGAATATTCTGACTGGCGGCTTCTTTTTCAAGCCTCAAAAGCATCTCCTCTAAATTCAATGTTTCGTTATCAATCAGAATGTCCATTGATTTTAATAATTTAAATTTTTGATACATATTTATGCGCAATTATATTAATTTGTTATTTACATAAAAAAAATTAGATCTTATTTTTGGTGTATTTTTGTCAAACTCGTGAGAAAACTTGTCATATATAGGTATTCTAACTGTGGTAGAGTCTGGTTTCCTTTGCTCGTGTTGTGTTTTCGATGACATTCCGCAGGTTAACACCGCAAAAGCTCTCACACCTTCGTTCTTCAATTCTTCTACTGATGTCCGCGACAATGCGTCTGCGGCAACATTGTCCTTGCCTTTTATGTGTTCTATTATGAAATTATATTCTGATAATTCACGACGAATTCGGGTTAGTTTTGACGACGGATCCTTAATATTAAATAAGTACACAAGTGGTCTATGATCGGACCTCACATTAAATTCTGTCCCGTAAACATATGGCCTAAATTGTTTTATAGCAAAGTGTATTGCCAACAGCTCTTGTTAAATCGTGGGTTTTTTCTGTTCAGCTTTGTTAAATGATTTCGGGGCAAAATAGATGGTTAAGTCATTGAGATAAAAATTTTTACTCAGGACTGCACCACATCCCATTTTGGAGGCATCTACAGTTATGATAAATTTCATGGAAAAATCAGGATACTGTAACAATTTTGAAGATTTTAGACCTAATTTTAATTTTTCAAAAGCGTTCTGACATCGTCATTCCAAACAAAACATGTTTTCTTTCTTGTAAGTTGGTTTAGTGGGGCTGTTATTACAACAAAGTTTTGGATGAATCCCCTGTAATAATTAGCGAATGCTACAAATCGTCGAACAGCTTCTTTGTCGGTGGGAATGGGATAATTGTTGATCGCTTTTATTTTTGAATTGTCTGGTAAAAGACCTTGTGAGGTGCATTTGTGTCCAAGAAAAGTGACTTCAGGTTTAAGAAATTTGCATTTATGAGGGTTAACTTTTAAATTATATTTTCTGAAAATTAAAAAAAAAAATTCCAAGTTTTTAAGGTGATGTGACACACTACAACCTACAACGATAATATCGTCAACGTACAAGAAAGCTTGATTTGGTGCAAGGCCAGAAAATGCAATATGCATCATGCGTGAAAACGTGTTTGGGGCAACATTCAGACCGAAAGGCAAAGCTTTCCACCTGAAAGAACCAGTGCTAGTACTAAAGGAGGTGATATCCCTTGAATCTTTATTTAAAGGTATTTGGCCAGAAAGTAAATCAAGTACTGAAAAATACTTAGCGCGGCCAATCATCAATTCGCGGAAGCGCGAATTTGTCGGCTATTAGCTTCCTGTTTACCGCTCTGTAGTCAACGCACATGTATTAGTGAACAATTGTAATTGGATTGACTTGGTTCAATTAACTCGTTCCGTAATAGATTCTGAACCTGGTGGATAGTTTTTGCTATACACCGGCGAAGCATCATTCAATCTAAGTTTCTGCGTATAAAAGTTATTGACAGTAATTTTGTCTTCCTTAAGGGCAAACACATCTGCGTATCTAGCACATAAAGACAGTAGTTCGTCTTCCATCTCACAAGACGTTTGGGTTTTCAATATAGTTTTAAGTTTTTCAGTACGGTCGTATTTCGGTAAGACTCTGTCTGTCGGGTAAACGTTAAAGTTTGACAGAGTTTCCCATTTTATACTAGAATTATCAATACATTTGTACTCGTCCGTTACGTTTACGATTCTTAATATGGGATAGTTCGATTCTACTATACATTTCCCTATAAAAACTCCTTCGCATACTTCCTGTGCTTCTACAAAAATTGAATCAGGCTTAATCTGTGTACCTAGTTTAAAAATTCGAAAAACCTCGCATCTAGGTGGTATAATGCAATTGTTCCCAGCCGTGCCATGTTCCATGGAGATTTTTAACTTCTGATTTAAATGTGAAACCGATATGAGCATTTCATCATAATTAATAATGCACCTATTCGACTTAAGAAAATCTTTGCCTAGGATTCCATCTGTTGGAATATTAAAATTGTCATCAACAACGTGTAAGGTCTGAGGAATTAGATTACCTTTAATAATTTAGTTTGAATAAATTGTTCCCAGCGTTGTAAGTGAATTAGTGGTTACACCTGTAATATTAACAATATTATTTCGATCGATCACAATGTTTTGTTTAATATATGACTGTTTTATCAGGGAAATATCTGCCTGTGAATCAACTAAAAAGGTACATATCTTGTCCAGTCCAGTACATTTAATTCGAATGAAGTCGGAGTAGTTCAAATTTAAGCTAAACATTTATTTCGTAGGGTTAGGTTGATTTTTAGGATCTAAAAGATGTATTTCATTTTTATTAAATATTTGTGATTCGTACTGATCTATTGGTTCTGACTCATTATATCCCCCAACATTACTTGCTGAGGGGCCTCTGCGTTTAAAGGCAGGGCTCTCCTACCTTTATTTCCAGACCTGATCCTGTTGTTTCCATTGTAATTACGATTAAGTTGATTACCACCACGGTTAGGATAATTATTGTTCCTATACTGATTATTGAAATTCCCGTGAGAATAACCAAAACCTATGTGGTTACTATTACCACGCCTGTAACCTCCACGATTATTATTGCTGTTGCTAAACTGCCTAGAATTGTTTCTATTTGAATTACCATTGCGGAACTGAAATGCCAATACCTGTCTCTCATTCGACTCATTTGATTGTTCTACGATTAATTTTGCCACAACGTCCTTTGAATCAGAAAATGAGCTTGACGCCAAAATTGATTTAATAAGTGTGGATTTGGCATTTAATCGACAAACAGTCTGTTCAATAGCCATCTCATGGGCCTTAACACATCCACTCTTTTTGCAAACGCCGAATAATCATTATTACTAATTTTTAAGGCTGCAATTTTACCTGCTACGATCTTTGAGCTCTATGGTTTGATCTTATTCCTCAAAGCTATTTTTATATCGTTAATTGTTAATTCACCCTCAGGTAATGCCTCACGTGCCTTTCCTTCCAATTTAGATTTTATAAATGCTATTAAAGTGCAACTTAGGTTATCATCCGTTAGGTCGTTTATGAAATCTATTTTATCCAAAAACGATTCTAATACCAGGGAATCGCCATTGTGGTTTTCCCTGGCTAAACCAGAGCACATCCCAATAAATGATATTTTCTGTTCTGCTGTTGCCATCGCTATACATTTAAAATTATAACCTGTAAAATTTTCCTTTAATCTTTGATTTGACCTACTGCCTTCTTTCCCCTCCTCTGACATATCCTAAACTTCGCTAGTCTGTTTTACCTCATTCGAGTTGTCTGAATCATCAAGCTCTGACTCTGTGAATTGTTCCTCATTTACTAATTCAAACAAAAGAACATCAAGTGGACTCTTATTTTGCAGTCTAGTTTTCCGGAACATCTAACTAAAAGCTCTCTACAATGTCTTATTTTATCAAACGTAAACGTCGTTTGAGCTGTCGAATATTCATCAGAATGCAAACTAGTGTATGACAAAATAGCCTTATATGCATTTATAAGTGATTTTACATATTCATTTCTTTTACTTTGATTTGCGGATACAGGGCGATTTTGCAAAATTCTTTTTTTAATCTTGTAAGAATCGTTTAAAAGTTCCCCGAAAATTTTATCGACAAGCCATGGCATGAGCTAAAATCATTTTATTATTAATATTTCTTGAATCTTTACTGTACATATTTAGTTATTTATTTCCATATAAACTTAGGGTTCGAACTTTTATTCTTTCGTTATATAAAATAGAATCACAAAATTATTTTTGTTTTCAACCAATTTTATTTGTTTTTGCAATCTTGTGTTAATTTTTTTATAATTTGAAAATGCTTCTTATTATTTTCATGTACATAAACCCTGTGGTAAATAAGAGTACACAAAGAACGTACTTTTTTCATAAATGATTAACCACGTTTAAATTCTGTATTTTACATAAATGATACGTATACAGTAGAACTTGGATGTAATGAATGCTTTTGTATGCAGTTAAAAGAAATATACATATCAAGATTACATGTAAGCTATATCATGTTCGTTATAACCAAGCTGCACTGTTTCCCATTTACCAAATTTGTCTTCTTATTTTGATTTGCTTTGTATCCTATTGTCTTTGTTTCTATCAAGTATGTGTATCATTATTCCATAAGTTCATTGTTTTACTTTTTTTCTTTCACTAATAAGAAGAAAAACATATATATATATATATATATATATATATATATATATACATATATAAGTTCGTATAATTAATACATATTTAATATAATGTTTATTTGTTTACTAATAATATTATATGTATATATTAATTTATTATTAATAGTTTACATATAAAAATTGCAATAATTAGATATATGTACATATATTTTAATCGCAAATACTTCAATTATATAACATTATAAATTTATGTATATATATATATATATGTTCTAAATCATATGATTAAATGCTAATACTCTTACGTAGATAATTCTGACCAAGTTTACGGGGGTTGTTTTTCTCATCATTCTCTTTATATTTGATGATGTTTTTGATGTCGTTTTGTTGTTCTGGTGTTTCGTTGCTGCTTGTGTTTCAGTAGTTTTATTTTGTATGCTTTTATTTTCAAGTAGTTGCTTACTTCTATTTTTCTTTGCTTTATTTCTACTTAATTTCTGTTCATATTATTTCATTGCTGTTGCAATATTGGTATATGTACATATATTTTAATCCCAAATACTTCAATTATATAACATTATAAATTTATGTATATATATATATATATATATATGTTCTAAATCATATGATTAAATGCTAATACTCTTACGTAGATAATTCTGACCAAGTTTACAGGGGTTGTTTTTCTCATCATTCTCTTTATATTTGATGGTGTTGTTAATGTCGTTTTGTTGTTCAGGTGTTTCATTGCTGCTTGTGTTTCAGTAGTTTTATTTTGTATGCTTTTATTTTCAAGCAGTTGTTTACTTCTATTTTTCTTTGCATTATTTCTACTTAATTTCTGTTCATATTATTTCACTGCTGTTGCAATATGCTCTTTTGATACAATTCACTTTTGTTTCTTTATTTTTCTTTTCATTCTATCATTTGACATTTTTCTCTTCTTGCTTTCAATTACTAGCGGAATATTTTTTTTAGGTTTTTCGATTTCTTTTTATATCTTTTCGGTTTTTGCACTTTTCAACCTCATACTTAACAGTTTTCCGATGTATTGTGTTTTTTCCAGTTTCTTTTGATCTCATTTCAGCTTCTGGAATTTTTGGTTACACATATTAACGTTTACAGTTGGATTGTATGTACGCATAGTCACTTCATAATTTGTAAAAACTGTACTTTAGCTTCACACGGCCATCATTATATCGAGAACTCGTGGTAACTTTATATAATTTCAAACCACCTCAGATTACCTCTCAACCTGTTTTTTCCTTTCCTCTAAAGGGGATCAGCTACCATTTTTCAATTTTAAGACGTTTTAATAATACAGTTTTTAGAATTTATATTTACAACGTTCTATATATAAAAAAAGAAATGATTCCCGCTTCCTTTCTTTTACAAAAATATCACTTAATTCTTACTAGTTCAAAGGACAACTTTAATTTTCAAGTTCCTAATTCTTGTAATTTTTCCATTGTTGTTTTTTTCATATATCGTTTTGCCAACAGTTTAGTTGTCTTGTCACAGTCGCCATGTAAGTTGATCAAACCTTCAGTACTCTCTTTATATTTAAAACACGATTCGACTTCTTTGTTTGATTGTTTTCTCCAGACTGACTCTCATTTATTATCTGTACTTATATATCTACAATACGGTGTGTTTAATATACATCAGGGTTGTGAAGCGAACTCATATTACGGGGATGGAAATCCCTTACACAGATGTAATAGAGTGCAAACGAATACTGAACATGAAGGGGTCCGATATGCTTCCACTGTCGCGAGCGTGGTCATATCGCAAGGAATTGCAAAGATAAGGTTAGAAGTGAAGCGAAGATGACACATGGTCAAAAAAGGAGTAATTGTGCATCGCGATCCATTAATTTGATTGAAAAAACAAGAACTGTGAGGCAAATAAGGAATTTTTCAAAATTGTTGATGTCAATAATAAACAATAAGAGGCATTTCTCGATTTAGGAAGTGGTAAATCCTTGATGGCCAAACATGTATTAGATAACCTTGGTCAAAAAACGAATTGTCAAGAAAGATTGTGTGGATTTGCAGGTGGCGAATACCTCTGCAAAGAAAAGCTGCTAGTTAACATATTAATGACGCATGCATGGATGTTGAACTATTAATCGTTGATAGTGGAATTATAAAATATGATTTAATAATCGGGAGAGACATTCCTTCGAAAGGTCTTGTCATCATGGAAAACGGTCAGTGTCGTGTTGTTACCTTAAATAATCAGAATGTGATTATTAATGAGGATTTGAATCACAGTGACAGGATCCAATTACAGAATCTTTTAGAAAAATATTTAGGCTGTTTTGTGGACGATATTAAAAACATTAGTAAATGCGATTTCGTCACAATGAAAATAAAGGTGAACTCTGACAAACCAATCTCCAGAAATCCTTACAATATACTGATTTCAAAACAGAAGACCGTCGAGAAAATAATAATTGAACTCTTGGCAACAGAAATCATACGCCCATCAAAATCGCTGTATGCGTCTCCAATTGTGAGTGTGCCGTAACAGAATGGAAAAGATCGATTACGTGTCGATTATCGTGAGCTCAATGCAGTTACGGAAAAACAACCATGGCCAATGCCAACTGTTGAAGGTGTTCTACAAACGTTAGCAGGTAAAACATATTCTACAGTCGTTGATTTGATGTCGAGTTATTATCAAATACCAATTTGTGAAGACTCAAAACAATATACGGCATTCGTAACGCACGATGGTCATTGGGAATATATTCGTATGCCATTTGAGCTAAGAAACGCCCCAAGTACGTTTCAGCAAATGATGAATATCGTGCTGTAACCAATTAAGAGCCAGGTTGTTACCTATGTGGATGAAATCATCTTGGCGTTCAATACGGTCGGGGAAGGTCTTCCAAAGTTGGAGATGTTGTTGACAGTGATTCATAATAATAATTTGACGTTGCGATTATCTAAATGTTCTTTTCTTCAAAATAGCATAACTTTCTTAGATCATAAATTAAACCAAAGTGGTTTAATACCAGGACGTGTAAAAACAATCGCTGTGGATAGCCGGTATTCTACTGCAACGAAATGATGACGACAATTTAAAACCAGTAGCTTATTTTCGTCGCTTATGCATGAGGCAGAACAGAAATGCTATGCTTAGGAATTACAAGTGTTGGTTGTCGTGGAAATATGCCAAAGATTTTGAATGTACCCACTGGGAAAACATTTTCTTATTGTGACTGATTGCTCTGTAGTATCAACCCTTAAATCACCAAAACCAATGGTTCCACCTGTTTCGAGATGGTTATTGAAATTAATGGAATACGATTACAAAATAATACATAGACAGGTAAGTAGAATGAGCCACGTCGATGCGTTAAGCCGAGCCCCAATTGATACTGGATGCAGGAAGCCAATAGAAGATGTATCGAGTAATGTTATGATGATCAAACCTTCTATAGATGATTGGGTGATATTATGCAGTACGATGACGACAAATTTGAAGGAAATCATCAAGGTCAGTATGCAAATGAATATGTTCTTAAGAAGCACGGATTTGCTTGTTACTTGTCGTTCCGAGAGGTTTAAGATGGTGCGTCATTAAATCGGTTTATGATTATGCTGGTCATCCAGCACTGGAGAATACCCTGAAACGTCTCTTGACGTTCCCTAGTGCAAGAAATTTTGTAAAAATTAAAGGCGTGCGTCGAATGCTGTTTCTGTAAAGAACCAATAACACGAGAATGCCAATTGTATGGAATGGATATCCCAAGAACTCCTTTCGAGTTTCTACACATGAGCCATTTGGGCCCTTTTATTAAAAGCCGTAAAGGAAACGAACAATTGTTAGTTATTGTGGATGCCCTAACACGTCATGTAGTGTTGTGTCCAGTAATGTCAACCAAATCAAAGCCGGTATCAGAAGCGTTGGGAAAACTTTCTGTGTACTTTGGGATGCCAAAGGTACTAGTAAGCGATCGCGGAACTGCATTTACCTGCAACTGTTACGAATCATTCTGCTCAGAAAATAATGTTCAACACATCAAGGTAGCTGTCCGAGCTCCAAGGGCAAATGGACCCGCTGAGAGAGTGAACAAATCAGATCTATCATATTTGAAATCATCAGTATACGATGCTAAAAGTTGGGTTAGTGATGTTCGAAACCTTCAATGGACTCTTAACACCACATTCAACGGAACGACGAAATATGCTCCAATAGATTTGGTATTTGACTTCCCATAAAGGGACATTGCTGGCAATAAAATCTTGCTGATCGTTCAAGAAGCTAATTAAGACATGGAAAATCCAATCTTGTATGACAGCTATCAAAAACATTGAGGAAGCAAGGAAAACGAAAGCCAGATTCAACTCAAAACACAAAACCCCCCATAAATATGAAGAGAACGATTTGGTTTTGCTCGAAGGTGTTATAGGTAGTACTGGTGAATCGAAGAAGCTGGAAGTTAAATATAAGGGACCCTATATCATAAAAAAGGTGCTCGGGTATGATCGGTATCTTGTGGAAGATATTGACGAAGCTCAACGCAATCAACGAAAATTTTCAACTATTGCCAGTAGCGATAAGCTGATGCATATGAAGGCGATTCACTGAACTGCAAAAATTACTCACTAGAGGACGAGTTCTAGGCAGGATGGCCGAGTTGTCATAACATAGAACATCATGTGGTATATGTAGATCTCTTCATACATATTTTATCTGTAATCTCGTACATCTTAAGAACATGGGAGAGGGCTACTTAACTAATGTAAATCACTTGAATAGAAGCAATCAAAGCGAATGGTCTTGATGTATTTTAATTGGATTCATTTTTAATCGTGATATATATATATATATATATATATATATATATATATATATATATATATTTATCGGATATAAGAACATCTCATATAGGATCAAAATGCTTATAAGAAACATTTTCAAAAACACCATGTCATTTTAGTGATTTTTCTAAGAAAAGAGGTTTCAGATAAGAAAAACGCTTATAAGAAAACAACTGATAAAATACCAAAACCACAAAATGTATAGAAAAAGAACTTATATCAGAAACTTTCAACGGCAACATAGAATTTATGTAGTTTGCACGGAGAACTCTGTTTTCTGACAGTTTTACAACAAGAACAAAGTTTTTTTTACTCTTAGTTTAGATGAATGAGCTGGTACTCATGAGAAGCGTTGTCTTTTTTGCCTCGTAAACAAATGAATAATTGACTCTAACCATCGTCCATGCATTTGTTACTGATGGATGTAAACAAAATAAGTAAAAATGCTATATTCGGCAGTGCTGAATCTTATATATCCTTCACCAACGTTTGTCTGCTTTCGAATTTATAAAGTAGTTTCAGTTAACAAAAAAAAAAACAACTTCAGTCGCATTACTTGGTTGCTTTTATAAAAGAAAAATTTTAAATTTCCCACCCCTGGAAACAAAATTTTAATTTTTCAAATATTTTTTCCAATGCAAATCTTCATAATGTGTAAACCGGTTTTATTTAAGGAAAACTACAAATTTTTAACCATTTTGGTAACTTTCATGTGATACAATATATTGATAAGAACATTGTTTTTCCTAAATTTAAAAATAGTTTTAATCAGTAAAAATAAACGACGTTAGTTGCTTTTTTGTTATTTTAATGTATGAAAAAAAATTGAGTTTCCCATCCCTGGAAGCGAAATATTTTTTTTTTACTTACGTAACTCTTAATAAGTCATAAAATAGTTTTATTTAAGAAAAACTTAAAATTTTTAACTATTTCGGTCACGTTCAAGTATCACAAAATATTGTAAATATCCAACTCTGAAATCAAAATTTAGATTTTTTTTAAATATTTGATACTAATTCTGATTTTCCTGAATTTAGTAATTAGAATTTAGAAATTAGTAAAAAACATCGCGTTAGTTGCTTTTTGGTTTATATATGTACAAAAAATTTCCTGGAAGCTTAAATTTAATTTTTTTAAATTATTTTTTACCGATACAAATCTTCAAAATATATAAAGCGGGTTTATTCGAGAAAAACTACAAATTTTAAACCAATATTTTCATAGTCAGGTACTACAAGATATTGCAGTTATCCAACCCTGGAATCGAAATTTTGATTTATTTTTTTTTTTAATTTTTGATACCAATTTTGTTTTGCCAAAATAAGAAAATTAATTATATTAAGCAGAAAAAAAGACGTTAGTTGCTTTTTGGTTATGTTAAAGTATAAAAAATTTTAATTTCCGAGACCTGGATGAAAGTTTTGAATTTTTAAAATTTTTTTAACTAGGATTGTTATAAATTTTCCTTTTTTATTTTCTTACGTTTTATTCCACAACTGGTTGGTTTTTGCCGATCAGTGAGTTCTTGTTGTGATAATTCAAAACTTCTTCTTCAATGGTAACAGAATCGACAGACTTATACAACACCACATCGTCAGGAATCTTTGATTGTATAGCCACGTTTAATTCGTTCTTTGCCGCTAAAATTGCTCTGGCATTCAAGCATGTATCGCATGTATATTGTTGTGTTATGTAAGTGAAAACACATTCAATAAATTCCTCTTTTGACTGTACGAAACAGCAAAAATCATTTGGATATGTTATCAATCCAGTGTCATCAATAGGCATCCCAATTTTCGGCAATTGCTTAGAGAACTTATCAGCAGATGGATCATTCTGCAATTGAACACGAACGTTGATAGTGAGTTTCAATATTTTAACAAATCTCCATAAATATGAAGACTTTAAACAAGCGTTAATTTCATCGACAGCTGCCGATCTAGCAATGACCAATGACGGGCAATGTTTGCCTAAAATCGCCTCGGAGATCTTTCATTGTTCTTTCCAAAGGTTCAACAGATTTCTTATTCGCGTACTCAAGCATATGACGTGGGCTGTGTATGGACCGTGTATCATATTTTGCACAAAAACACCATAAAAAATATCATTGCACATAATTCAGGATCACTTATTTGATTTGGAATTTCAGAACATATAATATTGTCAACTTCATGCGATGTGATTTTATTCACCAACCATATTGAAATGTGAGCTGTGGCAAACCACACTTTTGCCACTCCACAGAATATATCCAGAACTCCACTTCACCAAACACTTTAGATTTCACGCTAAAACCCATAAGCGCTTTCAATTTCTGCTTAAAAACACGAGAAGTGATATCATGGCGGTCGGTAGGACTTTGGCCAGCGAATAAATTATCTTTAATGTAGCTCAATTGCGGATTACACGTATATGTTATAAATAAATCTGGTCGACCGTAATGACGCACATAAGTCGTTGCATCATGCGCGTACTCATGCATATAACGTGGGCTGTGCATAATGTTTTTAAATATTTAAGTTTTTAGTGATGTATTTATATGTAATTTATTTCATAGATCCCCGAAGTTGTGATTTAGAATAGCTAAGTATATAAATTGTATTAATGGTTTGGCCAAAATTTAATTGTAATGAATTTAAAAACGAATTGTATTTCAGTCTTTCGAAATATTAACTCAAATATTTCGAAATTATTGCAGTGTTCACTAAAATGGCTATAACTCGCGAAACAATACACATACAGAAACCGTATTTACAATATATATATATAAATTTTGCAGAAACAAAATCGGTTCACGCATTCCGGAGAACATCAATTACTAACACAATGCAACTTATTTTTATATATATATAGATATTAATGACTTACCATTCTCCTTACGTTATTCTGATATATTAATTCATGCTGATGATGCCAAAATTTTATTCACTTCATATAGTCAACTTAGCCAAGCATATCTGCAACGTGACCTGAATTTATTTTTCAGATGGTTTAATTGTTTTTAAATCTCCAAAAATGTAAACATATGCATTTTTCCAGAAAAGTTAGCTCAAGTGGATGTTTCACTCTAGGAGGTTACTTTTTGGAGTCCGTCGATGAGTTTCTTGATCTCGGGGTTCTTTTTGATCGTAAACTTATTTTTACTAATCACATAAATACATGTTGAATTATTGTAAAATTTCATAGCATATGAAAAGTAAAACTGTATAGACTTTCCCAACCCTGTTCAGTTGTTTCGCTGCTTCAAATACATGTGTTTATGAAGTGGTGCGTAACACTGATTTGGAGACACACATAAATGTTATAAATGTAAAAATATATGTATATGTGTGTACTTCTCTGAACTCTATACAAAACACAAAATTCACAGAAATGTATATAAGATAGTGTATAACAACCACGAAAAAATTTATATGCGGGTAGTATCATTAATACCCTGATCGAACATCTTACTTTAATATTTTTGTCAAACACCTTGCCTTGTGTAGTTATTTGTTCGAATAAAACAAAAAATTGGTTAACTCTTTAATTTTTATTTTCGTGCTGATTCTTTTTCGCAAAAGTTATATATTAAAATTCAAAGTGATCAATTGAGGGGTTTTAGCTAGTTCCTATGCGCATTTCACTGGAGCTAATGCAGATCATCAGGGAACCTTTACCCAACATTTCTTAGAATAACTAAAGATATTTATTTCAAACTTCCACATTATTAAATGGGAAGCTTAAAAACAAACACCAAAGTCATAACAAGAACTCTCTGATCACCTTTCCTTTCTAATTTTTTTACGTTTTTATTTCATTCTGGAATTGGTTTGCTTTTTTGGGACTCTAATTGTACTTGTAAGAGAAATAAGAAGAATAAAGAACAATGTAAAAGCAATTTATTTAAAGTGTTGACAACATAAGTTGTCTAAGCGCGAGGACTAGCTAACTATCGTATGTTTACTTGAAGAATATATATCATAATCATTACTTTTTGGTACAAATTCACAGTTACTGGAAAAACTGCATTGAACGACTTTAGCCATCATAACTTTTGCCAAAATATTAATTAACTCGGCTTCGGAGGGGTTGTTATTGTTGCCAAGTTAGACAATTTATTTCCTAACTTATACTGATAAGAGATTTTGTCAGGACATATATAAATTACCACCTTCTTTCAAAATGTCATTAACCAGTAATTGGACTGAATTAAGAGTAAGCTTCGTACTATTTAAAAAGAAAACACGCTTCTTCTGTTCAACGAATTCTACGTTATTCAGATATTCCATAAAGTTTTCCATAAATTTGTGAGTTTCATTGTTTGGTTGAACTGCAGATCTGTAGCAGTTATCGCCATAAAAGGAACCACTATTAAAACTACCGAGGATCTTATCAATTTTTTCCACAAACTGAGCTGTTGAAATGACCACTTTGTTTTACGAATTTCACACGCATTTTTTCAAATGTACTTAGATATATGTACATATGTTGTCGTGTAAACTTTGAGCACATTTTGGTTTTTGCAATTGCTTTCATTTCTTATAGCTCTTTAATTACTTGCATACTTACAGTTCTATCAAGTGTTTTCTACTACCAATTTCTCAAAGCTTTTATTAAGTGCAGGAAATCATATATGTACAAAAAAAACTTTTGGCCATTTAGTTAAAAAAATGAAGTTTGCACAGATACCTTCAGGATTGGAAAAACATTTTCTGTTAGTTGCTTGTCAAAATGGTTATATTTTCTTTTACAATATTAGGATACCTTATATCCGAAGACAAACCGTTTTGGGAAATAAAATACTTTAAGATTATACTGCAACTAGAAAACAATGCTCTTACCATAAAAGCACACGCATGAGTATCAATACTTTTAATTCTTACATCCAACTGTGCGCATTTTTGCTTTACAACCTCAAACGCATTATTCTATTCAAGCGAGGTTGAAGAAATTTTATTGGCGCCCACCGATTCAGGGGGAAAATATGCTGCAAACTAAAATTTAACTTGTTTCTTAGAAAATTGTAATTGATTGAGACTGGTTATATATGTTTTGTGCTAAATTCTTTACTTCTTCAGAATATTCCCTTGGTCGAGAAGTAACCAAAAGCTTACAAAATATGTTGCTTTCCATGCTTATATATTGGAGAGCATGCTTTTTTGAGAGTTCTAGTTTCCTTTCTGGAATTTAACACTTTCTTGCATTGTCGTAAAATATCGTTATATTTTTTCTTATATAGGTTTGACAATTTTGTTTGTTTTCGCAATTTAAATAGAATAATTAAATATATTGTAGCTCAATCATTAAGAATGTTTTAAAATGAAAGCGTAATTTTTTGTAAAGGACTTCAAGCAAATTTGCATGTGTTTTTCGCTTATTTTTTTCTACCTTCTTTTCAGTTAAATTTAATGAAACCAACTTTAAACATGTTCGATAACCACGTTGGTTTCTGCCTTTTTCTTCGTTTTTTCCCTTACCCCCGGCAGCATTAAGATTTTAAAATTTTATTTCATGCTTTGTTCGATATGCGTCTTCTTGTGGGCACTGGAGACGTACAAAAGAAATAAACTATCACGTAGCTGTGTGCGTGCAGTCGTGTTTTTTCGGCGACACGTACATGTTGTCGGCTTTTATTGATGAAAATCAAAACATTTTGATATGTTTATTTGTCGTCATTTGCTTGTTGAATTTGTTGCGTAAAGACATAGAGAAGTGCGCGAATGAAAAGAAATATATTTTACATTTTATTGAATATATGGAATGTAAAATCTATATGTCTATATATTTATTTCAGTATGTGTAATATAAACTTAAGGGCGAATAAAATATATATTATGTAGTGTTAATAACCTAAGTATATTCATGTATAGTTCAATGTTACTAATAATGATTAATTTCCGATATAATACGGTCTTAATACTATCCATAATACCATACCCTAACACCTAAGCAATTTATAAGCAGTATTTCAAAATGAAACACTATAAAAGGGAATATGTAGCTAAATTAAATTGATTTAAATATCGTCTGACCATATAGCAATAGAGAAGAAAAAAATAAAAATATGGGATGTTATTAAGTATATGGAAAGAACAATAAATTAAAATTAAATCAAATTGATTTAAATATCGTCTGACCATATAGCAATAGAGAAGAAAAAAATAAAAATATGAGATGTTATTAAGTATATGGAAAGAACAATATCGGAAAGAAACAATATATGCAAAAATAAATATATTTTAACAAAACTGTTCAGGTAGTCAATAACAACAAATCATCATCCGATGACGACATGCTCGCATACGAACGCTACGAAGCCAAAACCCAAATGCTGATTGACGAGTTTTTTTGTGCGTCTCCGAAGAATCAGCAGTTAAATGACACTAGCAAATTCTTACCGCTTGATGGTTTATTTTGCATGTCTCCTGGGCACTTTATAGTGAATATTCTATACTAAATCCTAGTTATAAAAACCCACATAACGTACACAACACAACATACATACACACACACGTAGTTAGCATTAGCAAAGCACACAAATGAACACTCCTATATACATGCCTACAAGGCAGATTAAATAGGTAACCCCAGTAGCGCAACTGTCTATTGTTTACATATCAACATATTGTCAAAAGTTTCTTTACAAGCTATACACAAATTTTTTTTTCTAGTGAAAACAAAGGCGGCAAAGTTTTACAAACAATACAAATTAGTGATATATTAAAATATTAGTGATATTTTTAAAAAAGTGTGATATTTTAACTTAAAAAAATTATTTGGAGCACTAAAACATTAATAAAAAAGCTCAATATGCGTCGGTGTTGCTTGTGCCAGAAGAAAAAAGATGTGAACGGGAGTTTCTTCAGCGTGCCAAGCTTGCAAGGTGCAATTCACCTTAACTCCTTTTATTTGCGAACTATATGCAAGTGGTTATGGCGAGGGGTTTATGCAAATCGTGGAAGCAACCTGTATTCTTCGACTATGACTTTCAAATGGCCACAGAAATTTTATTTAAAATAATTTCTGTGCTACAGTCAGTAAACTTTCCAGTTGTTGCCGTAGTGTGCGATAATGGCCCTTCAAATCGCAAGTTATGGAGAATTTTAGGTGTCACTCCGGATAACTCTTTAAACACAAATCAACAAACATACACTAAACACAAGTTTTTTCATTTTGCTTCTGAGAACGCGTTGTTCGGACATTTATCTCAATGCAACTTCAAGTTTACCTCCGTAAAATTATTAAGAGCAAGTTGGATTTTGTTTTTAGTCTACAAACAGCGTATATAAAAAGTTCTTTATTAATATTCGCTTTTAAGTCTTTTTTAACAAGATTCAGTTTAAGCTTTAAAGTAATAATAAATTAGTTCAAAGAATGGTAAGTATGAAACTTTCAAACATGTAAGTTGATTCTAATCAAATTTGCATTTTTAATGCGTTTTATTTGAGTGGATAAGCGAACAGGGACAATATATGGTTTAAGGTTTTTAAAAGTATTGGTATATGTAGGTTTTTTATTGAAAATATTCTAACTGGAGGTAAGTATGCAAATATACAGGTAAGTTTGTTTAGATAAGGGTGTTGGATTATGGTGAATATGGTGCAGGAGATATATTTTTTAAAATATTAGATAGGAATATACTATCGATACACAAGTATAAGAAAATTAATAAGAAATTATTCCATACAATATATATATATATATATATATATATATATATATATATATTCAAAGATAAACCATGGCTTCCGCACCCGTAAAATCCTGATGACAAGGTGTTCGTGTTTTTTGATGCTCCTATCTCCTGGAATTGGTAAGAAACCACTTCCTCGACACAAGATTTGTTATATATAACAACTTATTGACTAGCCGGACTATAGCCGACGTGTTGAAGCATACGTCTGTCTCTGACGTTTCTATAACTTTTAAATTGAACGAAGACCATACATACATTATTTAAAAAATTTGTAATAAAAATCAACATATAATTAAGAAACCATTTGGCAATGCAATAGAATCTCGAATCGCAAAGTTGGACGAAATGAGCAACATCATGGCACAACAAATAATATCCAATAAATCTGTAATATATCCTTTTCAAAAGAGGATACTCATGATGAACAAGGCTACATAGCTATGTAAAGCTATGAATTATACCTTCACAAACAGATTAAATCAAGGTGTGCTTGAAAACTTTTTGGTGCGATACGGAGTAAAGGAGGTCGTTAACATCCGTCATCAAAAGAGCTTAAATATAGATTACGAAAGTATATATTGGGTAAATTTCAATCAATATATATATATATATATATATATATATATATATATTCATGCACATTTTGAAAATTACTGCATTTCTTTTTTTAGCAAGGAACACCGAACATATAAGCGGTACGGGAAATGTTGAGTGCGATACAACGGAATGATTAGGATCCAATAGCTTAAATTGCTCCACTTCGTCCCTAAATATTTCATTGCAACCTGATAAAGACCTAAGTGGTTTCATTTCCGATATTGGGACAATCGATGAACTTGACGACCTAAGTGATAGCAATTTTAATGACATGCATATACTTGAAGTGGATGTTTTAGAATACATAGCTGGATATATTATTAGAAAGCTGAAGCTTGAAACATATGAATTTCGTGAAAGTTCTTTCACCTAGGTCGACCAAGTATCGAAGGATTCACTGAAAAAACCGGATGAACGTTTTGTAGACGAAATAAGAAACTGGAGCAAGTATTTTATTAAAGAAATGGGACAGAAATTGCACATTGCTTTAACCTCCAAAAAAAGATTAAAAGACTGCAGAAAGTTTGTAGCCCTTCCAGACGAAGTCAAAGCTTTTTTTTCAATTACCGGATTTATTTCAGAGTCCGAGACCTCAATAATAGGCTTTAAGAAATCTAAGCAAATGGGCTACAAAAAGTTGCTGAAATTCAATTTTTAAGTAAGTATATCAAATGTATGAACATAAATAAATTGCAGTTAATTATATTACTATATCAGTCAGTGCGAAAACTTTTGGTATGTTAAAGTGTTTTCAGATGAATTTTTAAATGTCTCTATCTATTACACATCTCTATCTCTAACTTCGACGCCCTTTCCGACTCCATAGCGAAGAGCTTAGAAAATTATCCAAACAGTGAAATCGTTGTTGCTGGTGATTTTAATGTTCATAATACATCGTTGCTTCGCTATTCGAGCCACACAACTTCAGAAGTTCATTATGCTGAACTATTCGCAGCGCATAACCACTTCGCGCAGCTAGTGAATGAGGCAATACATATTTTGCATGTTGATGGGCATCAACATAATACCCTCGACCTTCTTGGCTCTTCACATCCAGACAAACATATAATGGGTGTCAGCGCACCTCTCGGGAACTTGGATCATTGCACTATTTCTGCCTCCTTTTCGATTACAGAACTTCGAAACGTTTCACACCCAACTACGAACCGTTTAAAATATATCTTTAGGCATATTAATTGACAGTAATGTCGATGCCTCGGAATGTTCGATTGCTCGGAATGAAAACCTTTATTCCATCCAAGCGAATTTCGATTAAGCCTAAATTGAAGTCGTGGTTTAATCAGACATGCAGAACTGCTGTCAGATCCAGAGAGGCTGTATTCAGCATTTGGCGTACTAACAAAAACGTTGAAACTGATTTGTTGCGCGAAAGGACGAGATCTTCATGTGCCAAGGTACTAAGATGCCAAAAAGCTCTGTACGAGCTGAAATTCTTTCACCTCCTTGGGGCAGTAAGAGTTTCTGGTCATTCGTCAAAAGAGTAAAGGATAATGCTAGTTCTCCCATCCCGACCGTTTTGAAGGGTGACCAATTATTCACTGACCCGGTTGATAAAGCTAACCTTTTGGCTGAAATACTCGCATATAATTCGCTCTGGCCGGAAAGCAATCAACCACTGCCGGTTCTAGAGGACGTATCCACAAATATGCCAAAGATACGCTTTCGGGTTCGGGCGCTTAAAAAGGTCCTATCGGATCTCAATGTAAACAAGTCTCCTGGGCCAAAGGGAATTCCAGCACTGGTCTTAAAGCAGTGCTTTTCGACGTTAGCTCGTCCTCTGGCAACCCTTTTTAGCACTATTTACTATACAGGCGAATTTCCCTCGTCAACCCCAAAAAAGGGAGAGGCTAACAACCTCCAAAGCTACCGCCCAATCGCTATTTGTTCTGCGCTTTCCAAGGTCATGGAAAGCATTGTGAAATATCTACAATATAACAGCTTACTTAACGACCGTCAATATGTCTTCCGTAGGGGCCGCTCTACAGCCGACTTATTGGCCTTCCTTTCGGAAAAGTGGTGCCAATCTATACCACTTTGGCGTGAGTAAAGTAGTGTCTCTGGATATTTCTAAAGCATTCGACAGAGTGTGGCACGGAGCACTTGTGTCGAAACGTATGGCTTTTGGTGCCGGTAACGTCTTCTCTCGATTCATATCGATTTTATCAAACAAGTATAAAATCAACTCTGGGGTACCGCAAGGCTCTGTTCTTTCTTCTACACTATTTCTTATATTTCTAAATGACTTTCTATGTCAGACCTTAAATCCTATCTACTCTTGTGCAGATGATAGCAGCCTGTGTCATTCATATGCTTTCAGTAATAGGCCGACCGATGAGGTATGATATTAATGTTGCGCTGAACTGTGGCCTCAACAAAATTGCTGAATGAGGTCGCATAAACAGGGTAAATATCAATGCCCGCAAACCACAATGCTGCTTGCTTACACACCGACGCAAGCCTGATCACGCTGCCTCATCTGTAAACATAGGTGGTATAGATATTGAGGAATCAGAAGCTCTTGATGTTCTTGGCATGAAGATTCAGTACGACGTTCAATAGACACAGCACATTTTTCATGTTTCAAAAAAAGCATTCAAGTGCCTCGGCTTTCTAAGGCGGTGTAAAATATACTTCACCCCCTCTGATCACCTTACTATTTATACCACTTACATTCGACCGGTGCCTCAAAGTCTGCTTTGAGGTTACTCGACGGCGTACAGGACAGGGCGAACTCATAGGTGACGGTAGGGTAGCCAACTGTATTGACTTACTTGGCATCGATGCAATGTGGGGTATGTTTCACTGTTTTATCGAAGTCAGGGACCTCTTTCCCCAAACGCACACTTTTCTACGCTCAACACGCGCTTTAGTTCGATCACACCCATATGTGGTGGATTTGCCAGTGAACCGTACTACGCATTACAGAGAAAATTCAATCTTTGCCCGCACTGCCCGCATGTGGAATAAACTCCCTGCGGAGGTCTTTCCTGCCGTATATAGAATGGAGAAGTTCAAATGGAATGTTCATAGGCAATACTCCCTATATCCTCCCTCCCACAATCAAATTTCCTATTTCCAGCACAAATTACGCATGAGTAGGGGTCATCCCCTCAGTACCGGTCCTAATAAAAAAAATATATAAACTCTGTTTTCGCTTTTTATAGCAACAAAAAGATGTTATGAAGGCATAAAATCAATACCAATTAATATCAACATTTTGAAGGTATAATCATACACTTTCTGGGTGAAGCGAACACAGAATCGTCAAAGGTCATGTTAATGTGTTTTCAGAGCAAGTTTTAGATATAATCTGTCTTCTTTTCTTAGAGTAACAAAAAAGTGGTGAATAGCGGGGGCCGAAATGAAGATGAGACTACCACTTTCAAAGGTCATGTTAAAGTGTTTTCAGATCAATTTTTAGATCTAATCTATGTCTTCTTTTTTTATAGCAACAAAAAGGTGGCTAATAGCGGGGGCAGGGATAAAGATGCGAACACCACAGTCAAAGGTCATGAGGAGTATTTTTATATTTAATAGCATTTTAAACACTACATTTATTTAAATTGTCTTTAAGAAAAACTAAACTTATTTATGTTAAATTTAAGAAAACTTGTAACATTTATTACATTTTTATAAAGTATGTAGTTTTGAATTAAAATTAAGAAAAAGCTTAAGAACTTTTTGTTATATAATATTTGCATGAAATTTTATATGATACTGAAGAATCGGAATTAACAAAAAATTTATATTCTGTAATAAAACATTTTCTTAATTTTCTTTTCAAAGGAGCCATATAAAAATATCATTTTTAGTATTTTCGGTTATCTTATTTTAACATTATCATCTGATGCCACATCACAGTCGTCAACTTCCGCTTCATCACGTTCACTATCTTCGTCACCAACAGCACACATTTCTGTTAAAACCTTGGCGTTATTTGAGAGAGGCGTAATGGTCGTATTACCAATCTGCAATGAGATCCTTTTCCCTTCTATTTTACAAAGGGTTTTAATTTTACTACATTTTCAAGTATAAATAAAATCTCTTACTTACAGGTTTTTTAATTAGTTGAAATTCCACAGGAGTGTTTGCATCAAAGGTAACCGGACCCTTAAGACGTGGAAAAAAATAATGACCAAAAACCAATGAGATTGTTCATTAATTGGTATTACAATAGTCTTTTCGAAGAGATTGTAACGACACATTCTGGCTCTATGCTGGAGCAGGCTCGCGGCTGCCAGGGTCTGTTACAAATATTTATATTTCTTCTGATAAAAGAGTATAACCACCTTTAATTCTCTTTAATAATGTATTTATTCACAGTTCTCTTAAACTAGCTGTATATCCCATTTGTAACTAGTCTCTGACACCAAGTCACCGACAACACTCTTCCGTTAAAGACACGTACGCAACACGAGTGGTCTCTCTTGGCAGACGCTCTTTTGGCGGGAGAATAAGAGTCTGTCCAGACTCACGGTCGCTGCTCACAATCTAAACGCCGACTTGCTGCCACCGAGCAAATATAATTGTGCATCAGCCTCAGCTCGCCGTTCTCTCCTCGCTCTTACACACTAACCGTACTGGAGGATCCCGTAGGAATCACAGCACGGCGACGACGAAGTTACAGACTTATTGTCAACATGAATGGGTGAACAAGTTTCTATCCTGCCTACGAAAGACAAATCCCGCAGTAAGCCACGGCAGAGGGAATTTCATCTACTGGGGTGGTGAATAAAATTCTATCTCACCCAATTAGAAGCGGCCTCTTTTACTTTGTTTGACTAGTTGAGTTAAATTGAATAATATTCTAAGTTAACTCTGCACGTCTTACCAAGTTGCTGGCTGGCGACTCACTGATCCTCTACTTGTAAATCAACTGTCTTATATTATCCCCTTGTGCATGTAGTGTCGTCGTTGAACTTATGAATCTACTGCCTCATGGTGTTTGTTTACACATACATAAGTAATCCATCAGCTGTTGAGGACAGCTGTGTTGTAACATTTAATAGTCTCTGATCTATGTTGCCCTGATTTGGTGTCAGATGGCGCAGTATAACGGCCGTTAATATTTTAAATTTAATTCTAAATTTCTATATAGTATATATTGTATTATTTATCCTTAAAAGTAAACTCAACATTAGTAACTCAATGTTCCATGTTTGTTTAAAGTATAGTAACGATTCTTCATCATTGTCTAATTAAAAATATACTTATTTCAAAATAGCAATAATACATAAGGAGAAGCAATGGCTAAAAATAACTAACTTACAGGATTCATGTGCGCCAAAAACGAACTCTGACTTTTGGCTCGTCGCAAGACTTACACTATTCATCCAATTTTGGACTTAAGCATGTCGCTTTTACGCCGGAGTTAATTTACTTCCATTCTTTATAAAAGAATGTACTGCAAATATGTGTACGCTCCTTCTGCGCTTCCGGAATAATATTATCATGGAGATATTTTAAGTAAAAATCAATTCCAATACTGCTCTGTTGTATGACACATGTAATCTTCCGTGTTGATTACATTTTCACCTTTTCTTGGTGGATAAATCAGAAGATAACGTATTTCGTTTGGTTAGAGTTGAGTTCTTGCCGCTTATTTTGCTAGTTTTTTTATTTGGCAGCAGATCCCTAACAGCAAATCCTGGACATCATTCTCTTTTAACTTGTTCCGATATTGATTGATATTTCCGAATGTCTTATGCGAAAATAAATTTTTTTTGTTCTTAAGGAATGTTTAGATTCTGTTGGATACACACCTTTTACAATGCACAAACGACGGGAGTCAATCAGAGATAATTGAAGTTTACGCAGAGCAGCCTACGTGTAATATATTGCTACGTTTTTAGACCTTTTCGTAAAAACTCTTTTTTTACTTATCTTTCAAGGATTCGTTTAACTGCATCAAATTAAAACACAGACAAATTAATTTTAGAAATATAATGCGGCAACACTTTATTTATTACTTTATTAACACGAGTATTTATACTACTAAACACATGGCTATGCTAACACGTCTATATTTGAAATCACACTCACTCACTGAGCTCTAGCAGCTCCTTTATATAGCAAAAATTACATCGTCTGGTAGCTTCGCGAAACTTCTGGGCATGGTTGTTGTTGGTTGTACTTTACTTAACATGTAGCTATATACGTGTGTTTGTATATATGACAATGCTGACTTGTGTTTTGCTTATGGTGACTATGTGTGGTTGTATGTATGAGTGTTGTGTGTGATGTGTGGTTTTTTTTCTTCTTCTCCTATGTGTATATGGCTGTGAATACTTGTGAATCTGTTTAGTTTTATTAGCAGCGAATACTTGCGTACAAGATCATTAAGAATAACAACTCTTAGCATTTATGTTGCTAGGTTTTTCGTTGTTGTTATTTACACTTATTATTGGCACAGCCTCGAATGATCTTGTATATTCCAGAGTATTCCTTTTCCGTTGATTTGAATATTATCTATATTGTGTTAACCAGGATTGTAACATTTTGACAACTATAGATTAATTGGCACTGCTGCCAAGCACATATAGCCACATTGTCGTTTTATTTAAATCTATTTCTAAACTATGTAACACTGCTGCCTACTTAAGCCTGTTCGACCCGAATAGGCATACAATCACCTCTTCCATAGTGCGCCAATCAATCGAGATGTACTATCTTCATTTTCGACCTTGGGCTATTATACTTCTGTATCCGGTATACAACGTCATTCTATTACGCACGAACTCATGCAGTTCGTATAAGTCCTCCTTCTCTTGGGACGGAATAGATCCTTCTTCTACAGTTGGCTTAACACCAAATTCCAAATCACCAGGTAGTTTTAATTCCGTCCCGAAGATAATTTTGGCTGGCGTTCTCGATGTTGAGTCGTGTACAGCTGACCTATTACCATGAAAAATTTGGGGATGTGCTCGTCCCAATCCCTCTGATGGTTGCTTACTACTTTTCGTAGGTACTCTTCTAAGCTGCGATTGAACCTTTCTACCATGCCATCAGACTGTGGATGCAACGGTGTCGTTCTGGTTTTCTTTATCCCATATATCTCGAACATTTCCCTGAATATGGCAGACTCGAAATTCCTTCCTTGGTCGGAATGTAATTCTATTGGGACACCATAGTGACATACCCAGTTGTTGACGAATGCATTTATAACTGTCTTTGCTTCCTGGTTAGAAATAGTCCATTACCACAAGTACATAACGATTTTCGGCTGCAGTGACGGGAAAGGGACCTGCTACATCCATTGGGATCCGCCCGAATGGTGCTCCTGAGTTGTATTGTTGTAGCTGTTCCCGGCTTCTTCTTACTTTGGCTTCTTCCAGTCGGCTACGGCTTGTTGACATCCAACCCAACAAAAACTCTGCTTCAATTTCTCAAGTGTTTTTGTTACTCCAAGATGACCGCCACTAGATCCATTATGAAACTCCTGTAAAACTTTACTTATCTTGGAGTATGCCACAACTATTAAATTTGAAGTTGTTTTGCCATCTACACTTTCCCATATGCGGTATAAACACCCTTTTATTACCTTGAGGCTTTTCCACTGAGCTCAATAAGATTTGCCGAGTGGGCTTTCGTCCGAAATTTCATTCCGGGATGGTCGTCTGTTCGCTTCTTTGGCCGCTTTAATTTTCTTAGTATGCCGTCGTCCCACTGTGTCGCTGACCAGTCTTCATCAGGGCCGATGTGCATTAGCCGAACATCCACAACGCCTTCCTTTTGCTCTGTTCTAACACAATGTTTGCACTCTAAACATCAGGGTCTTCTCGAAAGAGCATCCGCATTGTTATGCTTTGTGCGCCTTCTATGCTCAACGCTGCAGTCGTAGCTCTGCAGGCGCTCAATCTACCTTGCCAGTTGCCCTTCAAGATTTTTAAACTGCAATAGCCATCTCAGTGCAGAATGATCGGTCCTTAATGTAAAGTGTTGGCCATACAGGTACTTATGGTAATTTTTAATGCATTCCAATACCGCCAGAAGCTCACGTCGTGTCACACAGTAGTTCCTCTCAGGTTTTGAGAGTACACGGCTGTAGTACCCTATGACCTTCTCAGTGCCAGTAACTACTTGGGATAGCCATAACCGCTCCAGTGCTAGCGTATCCAGCTATGGGATACGCTAGCACTGGTGATGTACATAATAATTCTTTGAGTTTCTGGAATGCATTTTCCTGTGGCTCGCCCCAATGGTATGGTCTCGACTTCTTTGTCAGCCCATGCAGGCTTGCAGCTACACTGGAAAAATTCGGCACGAAACGTCTGTAGTATGTACAAAAGCCCAAAAAGCTGCTCAATTCATAAAGATTTTTAGGTTGATGAAAGCCCCTTGCTGCCTTTATTTTATCTTCATCTGTTGAGATTCCGTCTGTTGTAACACGATGCCCCAAATACTTTACTTCTTTCTGGAACAATGCACATTTCTTCCAGCTGAGTTCCAATCCAGCTGATGATATCCGTAGAAGAACTTCTGCCATGTTTTTGAGGTGTTCTTCAAAAGTTTTTCCCATCACGATTATGGCATCTAGATATACCAAGCATGTCTTCCAGTGAAGTCCTATCAATACCTTCTCCATTAGGCGTTCAAATATGGCCGGAGCATTGCAGAGACCAAATGGCATGACTTTGAACTGCCATAATCTGTTACTGACACTGAAGGCAGTTTTCTCCTTGTCTTTCTCTGCAATCTCCACTTGCCAATATCCGCTTCGCAAGTCCAGCGTAGAGAGCCATTTGGTACCAGCTAGAGTGTCCAAAGTGTCATCGATTCTGGGGAGCGGATAACTGTCCTTCTTGGTTATGTCATTGAGCTTCCTGTAGTCTACGCAGAATTTAGTACTGCCATCTTTCTTTTTAACTAAGACTACAGGCGAACTCCAAGGACCAGAAGATGGCTCAATTATGCCATCACTCTCCATTTCACTTACAAGCTCTTTTACTTTATCTCGCTTTGCTAGGGGTACGCTTCTAGGTGGCTGTTTAATAGGCCTAGCTTCGCCTGTGTTAATTTCATGTTTAACCAATGCAGTTCTACCCTGGCTTTGGCTTCCCATGGCGAAGATACTGGCATGCCTTTTTAGTAACTGTTTGGCTTTATTTTTATCTGTCGCTGATAGACCTGCTACCCATTTCTCTACGTATTCCTCAAATTGTTCACATTCTCTTGCGGACAAATTAGTAGGTTCTATCTTCTTCTAAAAGTTTATTATTGCCTCTGCTGGAGTTTACTGGCCAACATCGGAATTTTCTTTGATGACTTTTTCATGGTCTGACAAGTTAAGCACTCTTATAGGGACTATTCCTCCTTTACTAGTTTTCACTAGAGCTTTCGCTATTATAACCTCTCTCTTTAGATCTGCTGTTTCTACAACCCACTACCGATTGTCCTCACAATCTCACAATCTCCCTTCATCCGCGCCCATATGACTGTTTCAGACTGCGGCGGTAACGTCTGACTCTCAATAACAAATACTTTTGTTACTTACGGTTTGCTGTCATATCCAACATCAACGGGTATTTCCAGATTACGCCAAATCAGCTGTTGTCCCATATATAGATAAATTCCATGGTTAATCACAAAATCGGCTCCAATAATAACCTCATCGACAATATCGGCAACAACAAATACATGCCTCACGTTGATGTTGGCTATAGTCACCTTCACTTCAATCTTATCATAGACAGTGGCAGGCTCTCCAGAAGCTGTACGTAGCCGTATATTGCATAACCGCTCGCATTTCCCCTTTACTATATCGGGCCTTATTAATGACTGCGATGCCCCTGTGTCTATGGTAAGTACGTGCTTTTCCCCGTTGATGTGTCCGGAAGCAGTGAGGTTGCTATTTTTCTGCTGCATCACTGATATGGAGATTGTGGGGCCCTCGTTTGTGAGAGCTATTTCTTGCCCCTTAGTGCTAGCTCGTTATAGTTTAACGGGGACTCTTGTGATGTTGTTTGGTTCACCCGTTTGCTGTTTCTTGATGGCGAGACAGATCTACCTCTATTCCTTGATGCCTTTCACCTGCGCTGAAAATGACCGATCTTTCCGCAGTTAAAGCACTTAGGCTTTTCTTTGATATCATTTTCTGCCAGCAGTTGTCGCATTGCCTTCTTAACGCTAGCAACTAGGTTGTTGTCCTCCTCAGACAAAACCTCCACATTCCGCACTTTACATATCTGTGGCTTGAAAACCAGCCTTGCATTCTCTTGAGCCAGCGCAAATGAAACAGTTTCAGCGAAAGTGGATTTCTGCGTAGCGCACACCACTAGTTTAACATCAGAGTCGCGAGTGCCGTTAACGACAGCCTCAGTTTTAAAGTGGTCCAGGAACGGGCGACTCTCGCCTGGATATGTGAGCTGCACTAAACGCTCGATTTCCATTGCGAAATCTTGTAGAGGTTCGTTACGCTTCTGAACTCTACATCGCAATTCCATTCTGTATAAATCGCGGTTGTGCTCACCACCATACTAGCGCTGCAATGCTGCCATTATTTCATTATAGTTGTTTCTGCTGCTTACTGGCACAGTCTAAAGTACCTCTGCGGTTGTACCGTTTAAGAACAAAATCAACTCTATGGCTTTTTCTTCAGCATCCCATCCATTTCTGCTAGCAACCGTCTCGAACTGGAATTTGAAGATGCCTAATGGTAAACTGCAGTCGAAGAATGGCGCTTTTATCCGCGCATAAACCTCCGCAACTGCTCGTACTGGCCCGCCACTACAGTCCAGGTTATGCCCTTTGTCCTCTAGAGCATGCGATTTCTCTTCAAACTTTTTTTCATGCTGTTCCCGGCCACCGTTTTCTAGTTTTTGGACACTATCCGCCAGCTCTGAGAATTTATTTTCAACAGAATCCATCCTCCTGTTAATGGCTTCAGAAACCTCTACCAGGACCTCGTTCGTGGCCTTATTTGGCTCCTGTATCTGTTGAGAGTTCTGTTTTATTTCAGTAATTTCGGCTACAAGCTTGTCCTGCATCTGCTGAGAGTTCTGTTTTATTTCAGTTATTTCGGTTATTTCAGTTATTTCACTTTTTGCATCACTGATTCCTTTTATCTGGATCATCATAGCAGCGAACATTGAATTTATGTCCATGCTGCTGGTCGAGGCAGGAGGGCATACCTGCACATCGTCTTTGTCCGCAAACTCGTATGTCCCGATGTCCATGCCGCGATTCTTAAACTCATCTATCAGCCTCTTCTGCATTTCAGCCTTGTTACCTGCAGTTGGCAATTCCAGCATACTGAGCTCCTTTTTCAGCTGTTCAACTTTTAGCTCATCAAATTTCATAATTATTTTTTTAATTTTTTTTTTTTTTTAATGTCCTTTTTTTCTTAAATTGCAATTATTTTTGCAATCACACTTCTGAGACCAATTGTTACGTTTTTAGACCTTTTCGTAAAAACGGTTTTTTACTTATCCTTCAAGGATTCGTTTAATTGCATCAAATTAAAACACAGACAAATTAATTTTAGAAATATAATGCGGCAACACTTTATTTATTACTTTATTAACACGAGTATTTGTACTACTAAACACTTAGCGATGCTAACACATCTATATTTGAAATCACACTCTGACTCGCTGAGCTCTGGCAGCGTCTTTATATAGCAAAGTGATGTCGTCTGGCAACTTCGCGAAGCTTCTGGGCATGGTTGTTGCTGGTTGTACTTTACTTAACATGTAGCTATATACGTGTGTTTGTATACATGACAATGCTGACTTGTGTGTTTTGCTTATGGTTTTGTTTCTTCTTCTGCTATGTGTATATGGCTGTGTATACTTTTGAATCTGTTTAGTTTTATTAGCAGCGAATACTTTCGTACAAGATCATTAAGAATAACATCTCTTAGCATTTATGTTGCTAGGTTTTTCGTTGTTGTTATTTACACTTATTATTGGCACAGCCTCGAATGATCGTGTATATTCCAGAGTATTCCATTTCCGTTAATTTGAATATTATCTATATTTTGTTGACCAGGGTTGTAACATTTTGACACCTAGAGATTAATTGGCAGTGCTGCCAAGTACATATAGCCACATTTTCGTTTTATTTAAATTTATTTCTAAACTTTGTAACAATATATATTGTGTGGCTGCCACAGATTCATACTGGAAGATTATAACACTATAAATTATAACACTTATAAAGTTAAACATTAGTTGTTTTTAAAATAAGTACCTTTTTTGGACGACGCATTTTAATTTCTTTTAACTGGATATATCTTAAACAATAAAAACATGGCCCAAGGCAACCGAGTTATATATTATGTATATATTTATTTATTTATTTATTCATTAATGCAATACAAAGCCTGCAAGGCCATATATATATAGTATTAAAGTAAAATCCTGAGATTATTTACAGAGCATAGTAATTTGGTTTGGTTTGGTTTGGCTCCCCAGCCCTGAAATTATAAGAACACTAATATAATAGAGAAAAAACTTTAAAACGTAAACATGGTCCCTATCAGTAGCATCTTAGATCAAAGTGTGGATTTACAAATTAGCAGAACATATAGAGGGTTTATCAGGTACATTTATGACCATACGAGTTTAATAAGGAAGAAGGAAACAAACGGATATTGGCTTCAGTATTAGTACTAATATTATTCGCCTATAACTACCTATATATCAAAGATCAGTCAGACAAATTTGAGAAGTATTCCAATAGTTTGAGCCTAAAAACATTATTGGAATGGGAAAAAACACGGAGTTCATATGGCAAGCGATTCCAGCAACGGGCAATTCTTACTAGGTATGACCTCGCAAAGGATACTCTAAAAATCTTCGGGATAAAGATTTTCGGATTTCTAGAAGACTTCAAAAAAGGAAATCTATTATATAATGAAGTTGGAAAACCACTTTTCATCACCCTATGAAATAAGACGAACAACCCAAGAAGCTGTGAACATAGGCTGATATATGATCGAAGCGTCTTATATTATATACAATCACATAATCGTATTAACAATGCGTCACAATCGACTAAGTAACTCAACAGAGGAGGCTGATATTACTTCAAGGCAATACAATACTTGTGGCATAAGAAGAGCATGTGCTAATTTTACCTTAATTTTGGTAGGTAAATGCATGTTGGTGGAGTAGATCCTACGTAGCGTACCCCATACTCTACCAGATAAAAGGTCAATATGATACTGAAAAGAAAGATCACTATCAACAATAACACCCAAACGTATGGCGAGAAACAAGTTCAATTTCAGTAGGAAGAACCTGAAATTTAGAGAAAAGTTATCAACACCGCCAAACATAATTCCTTTCGTTTTCATTGGGTTTATTTTAAGAGAGCTATCACAAGTCCACCGTAGACGCGAAACAGGCAATCATTCACATTTTGCTAGAAACTTTCACAAGCATTTAATTACTTTTAGTTACGATTCTCCAATTTTATACATATAAATCAAAAATTTATGTATGTATTATACAAATGTAATAATAATAATCCAAAACATATAAATTTGCTTTGATAATTTGTTTAAGTTGCCTTACTTGTACAATGTAGACAACACAGAAAACAATTCACAATGTTTTCAAGAAAATTACATTTCTTTTTGACAGGAAGGTGTTTGATTTCTAGCAACAAAAGGCGTGTGGTTTTTGGTGTTATATAACTAGTTATAGGACCGGTAGTTGTGACCGAAACGCTTGTATACATGCAAAGATGCAAGACCACATAGTGCATATTACAGGCATAGTTTACCATATGTTGGTTATTTATAACTAGTCAATTATAATCAAAATATTGGTTATCCATAACAAGCCAGTGAGAACCCAAATATTGGTTAATACTAACTAGTTATTCCTAGCGAACATATTCATCAACGTTGACTAAGCATAGTTAATCGATATACCAATTAACTATAACTATAGTCAGTGATAACTTACATATTGATTAGTATTAACAAGTCAACCCTAATGAACAAATCCATTAAAGATGACAATTAAAATATACTAGTTATATTAATTTTTATTAAACAATTTCGTAAGCCACATATTCTTAAAATATTTTTTTGTTTTGTCTTATTGTGGCTGCGGTCTATAGCCTTCTTAAATGTTTTTTCGAAGTTCCGAGGAGGTAGACCTTGGAAAACATCTGGAATGTAAAGAAAAGGTATAAATACAAAGATACTAGCAAACTCCCTGCACTCTTCGTAGTGTAAAAAAGAAAATACAAAAATGAACTCGAAATCATTTAAATCAGTGATAAACTGCTTTTATTGTTATGCTCTGTAGTAAACAACATTTGTTGTTTTTCCATTTTCGGTGTAAATATACAAAAGCGATGGTTGGCCAACGCGCGAACAGGTTACATATAACTGTCCATGTGAGAAAACTGGATAACCTAAATTCACTCCACAAACGCAAGGCGAACAGGAAACTCAAGTCGTTTAAATTCAAATGGTATATCAGAAGGAATCATTGGGATGCGTGGAATGAATACATCTTCGCCTTTGAATTTTCCAACTAAAATAGCAGATTTAATTATATAAGCAATTAACTTTTTAATAGCAAGTCTTGTACCATAACACAAACGGGGTTGATTGATATTGCAAAGCATAATCATAGGGGCTTCAACATTCAATTGGAGATTATGCAGAGGCAATACTGGTAAGTCCAACGAATTAAAAAATTCTGTTGGATAATTCACAAAATCTTCTTCAAAGGTAACAGTAAAGACAGACTTGCACAACACCACTTCACCAGGAATCTTTGCATGTATAGCCATGTTTAATTCAGTAACATCTTTGTTGTTTGCCACTAAAATCGCTTTGGCACTCAACCATGCATGGCATGTTTATTGTTGTACTATGTTAGTAAAACACATTCAATCCTTTTTTGACTGTACGAAACGACAAAAATCATTTGGCAATGTTATCAATCCAGTGTCATCAACAGGCATTGCACCATTCCCAATTTTCAGCAATTGCTTAGAGAACTTATCAGCAGATGGATCATTCTATAAATATAAAGACTTTAAGCAAGAGTTAATTTCATCGACATCTTTTGATCTGGAAATGACAGGCAATGTTTGCCTAAAATCGCCTGACAATAAAATCAACGCACAACCAAACAACTCTGAGTTATCTCGGAGATCTTTCATTGATCTTTCCAAAGCTTTAACAGATTTCTTATTCGCGTACTCATGCATATAACATGGGCTATGCATAATGTTTTAAACCATGGGAACAACCAATATTTTGGCTCTGTGTTTTCAATTTTTCAGAGCATTTTTCAAGCTTCAGTTGTCGTTCGGTGCGTGAACATGAATATGAAAACAAAAGGGGTTCATCGCAACAACAAACAGTAGATCTAAAAAAAGAAACTCATAAATGTTTTTGCACTAATTTTTAGTAGCTAGTAAAAGTAAAAATTTTTGGTTTCAGAAAATTTTACTGAAATTACTTATATAAAATTTAATGGTCGCATGAATAAGCAAAAACTTCTATTGGTTTTGAGTAGCCCTTTAATTATGTATGAGAAAATAATCTTATATGAATGTACCTTTAAGAATTCACTTTTCATGTTTCTGCAAATTGCACTACATACATACTTTTTTTCTGTTAACAATGTAAATAATTTTTTACATATGTAATATATATCCATTTTTAATATGATCCTAGTTGATTTGTACAACATTTGATTTAGGCTTTAATTATTTACATGCAAATTGTATATTTATAATGAAACCCATCTCATCACTTATCCGCTAATTTTGTTTCAAGACGCATGTGTAAAGCGAACGAAAAATAACACCAAATACGAATACAATTTTATGCCAGATGAATTCATCCCGTGTATTTTGAAAAGAACAAAAAATATGCTCGTGTATAGATGCACATTGCCTACCCTGCAAAAAGAGATTGCCCGAAACTAATAAACACAACATTTTTTCACTAACCCATATGAAACAAATTTATATGGAATTTTTGGTAACGATGTTGCTATTATTTTGTTTTCGCCGTGAAATTTGAAGGATGGTTTTTGTAATGTTTATGTGTATTTTATTTTATCGTATATAAACATATTCATATAATTATCATTTAAATAAAAGTTTTATAAGAAAATATATATATTATACTTTCGTTACTTAATTATTTATTGTCCCAATAATAACATATGTATACATTTGAATATATATATATATATATATATATATATATATATATAAATATATATATGTATATATATATATATATATATATATATATATATATATATATACATATTTTAATATTAATCAAGCTTATGGTCGTTTTTTATCAAATTATATTTGGTCTAATTTTTATTCGATATTTCGTTAACAGCTTGTTAACATCTTCAGGAAATAAAAATTATTAAAATTTTATAGACAATTGGTTTTGAAACATGACATAAAAAAAAAAAAAAAAAAAAAACTATTCACAATATTTGTTTTTCAAATTCAATACCACACAAAATATTTTTTCAACATTAACAATTTATAGTAAAACAAACTTTTTCAACATTAACATATTATAACGAAAATTTTTATAACAAACATATATATATATATATATATATATATATATATATATTGTCTATAAAATTTTAATAATTTTTATTTCCTGAAGATGTTAACAAGCTGTTAACGAAATATCGAATAAAAATTAGACCAAATATAATTTGATACTTGATTAATATTAAAATAAACTGATAAGGTCAATAAAGATAAATCAACAATATATATATACATACATATATATATATATATATATATATATATATATATATACATATATATATATATATATATATATATATATATATGTATACTTACCTCGTAAGGTTTTGTTAGAAATTGCGAGATCTGAGATATCTTTTTTCCCCACCTCCGTTCCCAATTTTACATTTGCAGTAAGTCGTTTGTGAAGACACCTCATATTACTGATTTCATGTCTTCAGATACGCTCTTTAGTTTGTTGGTGTATGTAAGCTGTAAAAGTATTAATATTGAAACATATTTATATCCTTCATATTAAGTAAAATTTTATTACCATTGCTTGGGCGAAATCCACAGCCTTTAACTTTTCTTCCATTAATTCTATTTCTTCCAATGATTTAATTGGAAGCATGGCAGCGACTTCGTTTATTTTTTCATCTAGTTACGAAAGTATAATATTTATATCTTCTTATAAAACTTTGATTTAATTTATAAATATTTGCATCTGTACATATACGACTTATATAAAATAAACATATATATATATATATATATATATATATATATATTACAAAAACCATCCTTCAAATTTCACGGCGAAAACGAAACAATGACAACATCGTTACCAAAAATTACAAATAAATTTGCTTCACATGTGCTACTTTTTTCGGTTAGTCGTTTCTTGCAGGCAAGGCGCATGAACAAAGATGACCCTATTGCAATTCGCCTTACTTCAAAAACCAATCCTTCAAAAACAACCAAACTTTCAATTGTTCAACATAAAATTTTAGATTGCTCGCAAAAATATTTATGAATGAAAAGTCAGTAAATTTTGAAGGATTGGTTTCTTACGGCTTAAGGCGAATCAAACAGCTGAGAATCATCTGCGCTAATAAGGTCATCTGTATTAATTCGCCTTGCTTGCGGAGGGTATTGTTAATTGTTTTAGTTATGGGGCTACTTCGCTGCAAGAAAAGACTAACCAAAACTAATACATACAACATTTTTTCACTAACCAATATGAAGCAAATTTATATGGAATTTTTGGTAACGATGTTGCTATTGTTTCGTTTTCGCCGTGAAATTTGAAGGATGGTTTTTGTAATGCATATTGTTTATTTTATAATAGTCGTATATGTACATATTCATTTAATTATTATTTAAATACAAGTTTTATGAAAAGTTATTGATTATACTTTCGTTACTTATTTATTTATTGTCGCATGTATTTATATATATTCTAACATATATGTTAGAATGGAACATATATAATTGCGAATGAAGTTAGTATTTCGCAATTACACTAAATATAATTTTAATTAAGAATTGTTAATAAAAACAATAAAGCAAGGTAAAAAAATGACTAAAAGCACCGAAGACTGATCTGGGGTTCAATGGTCCAAGCCAGGAACGAATTCGTATAACAACGTATACCGCTACTCAAAATCAAGTTATATATCAATTAGTTATTATAAACATTATCGAAATACCTATTAACAACTTTTATTTATTTTAATAAATAACTTTTGGGAAAAAAAGAATGAGCACGAAAATAAAAGTTAAAGAGTTTAAACGACAATTCCCAAAAATATGTAATAATTTAATTAGCGAGTGCCCGCGCTTAAACAATTTATGTTGTCAACACTCTAAATAAATTGTTTTTACATTAAAACAATTATTAGTTGTTGTTGTTCTTTATTTCTCTTACAACTACAATTAGAGTCGGAAAAAAGCCAACCAATTGTAGAATGAAATAAAAACGTAAGAAAATTAAAAGGGCAAAGTGATCAGTGATTTCTTGTTATGACTTTGATGTTTGTTCAGACTTCCCATTTATTAATGGGGAGGTTTACAATAAATATCTCTAGTTATTCTAAGAAATGTTGGGTAAACGTTCCCTGATGATCTGCATTAGCCCCAGTGAAATGCGCATAGGAACTAGCCAAAATCCCTCAATTGATTACTTTGAAATTTTAATAAATAACTTTTGGGAAAAAAGAACGAGCACGAAAATAAAAGTTAAAGAGTTAAAACGACAAATCCCAAATATATGTAATAATTATTAAAAGACTTTTATAAACCATCTGAGAATTATGTTAATAAATTCTATAGACCGCAGCCACAATAGGTTATAACAAAAAATATATATTTAAAAAAATAACTTAAAAAATTTTTCAATAAAACTTAAAATAAATAGTATATTTTAACTGTTATCTTTAATAGATTTGTTTATAGGGTTGACTAGTTAATACAAATCTATGTAACTATAATAGCTTACATATTTATCATTGACTAAAGTTATAATTGATTGGTTTATCGATTAACTATACTTCGTCAGCTTTGACGAATATGTTTCTTAGGTATAACTAGTTAGTATTAACCAATATTTTGGTTATCACTGACTAGTTATAGACAACCAATATTTTGACTCTGTGTTTTCAATTTTTCAGAGCGTTTTTCAAGCTTCAGTTGTCGTTCGGTGCGTGAACATGAATATGAAAACAAAAGGGGTTCATCGCAGCAACAAACAGTAGATCTAAAAAAAGAAACTCATAAATGTTTTTGCACTAATTTTTAGTAGCTAGTAAAAGTAAAAATTTTTGGTTTCAGAAAATTTTACTGAAATTACTTATATAAAATTTAATGGTCGCATGAATAAGCAAAAACTTCTATTGGTTTTGAATAGCCCTTTAATTATGTATGAGAAAATAATCTTATATGAATGTACCTTTAAGAATTCACTTTTCATGTTTCTGCAAATTGCACTACATACATACTTTTTTTCTGTTAACAATGTAAATAATTTTTTACATATGTAATATATATCCATTTTTAATATGATCCTAGTTGATTTGTACAACATTTGATTTAGGCTTTAATTATTTACATGCAAATTGTATATTTATAATGAAACCCATCTCATCACTTATCCGCTAATTTTGTTTCAAGACGCATGTGTAAAGCGAACGAAAAATAACACCAAATGAACAAAGAAATACTAACATACTCAAAGCAGTGTACACGAATACAATTTTATGCCAGATGAATTCATCCCGTGTATTTTGAAAAGAACAAAAAATATGCTCGTGTATAGATGCACATTGCCTACCCTGCAAGAAGAGATTACCCGAAACTAATAAACACAACATTTTTTCACTAACCCATATGAAACAAATTTATATGGAATTTTTGGTAACGATGTTGCCATTGTTTTGTTTTCGCCGTGAAATTTGAAGGTTGGTTTTTGTAATGTTTATGTGTATTTTATATTAATCGTATATAAACATATTCATATAATTATCATTTAAATAAAAGTTTTATAAGAAAATATATATATTATACTTTCGTTACTTAATTATTTATTGTCCCAATAATATCATATGTATACATTTGAATTTACGGAGATTTTTGGTTAAAAAATGGCATATAGAAAGAGATTTTGTTTGTGGTAACGTACGCGAATATCGGTATTTATTGTCCTTTTCTAATATATATGTTAGAAAGGAACATATATAGTTGCGAATGAAATTAGTTTCTTGCAATTACGCAAAATATAATTATAATGCAAAATTGTTAAAAAACTAAATAAAACAAGTTAAAAAATTACTAAAACCACCGAAGACTGAGATGTGGGGTTCAGTGGTCCAAGCCAGGAACGAACACCACTACTCAAAATCGAGGTATTATTATAAACATCAGAATATTTATTAACAACTTTTATTTACTCTTTTTTCTGATATCATTACTATATATAGACTATAGTTTCCAATCAGGAGGCTATAGCACATAGGATAGAGCAGATGGAGAGAAATGTAAGAGTTTTACTAATATTGCCATGTCGTTATTGAAATACTTTTTTAGCATTCACTGAGACCTGAATTAATGGCCCAAGCGAATGCGCTAATGGAATGTAAGGTGGTACTAAAAGAAGTGGAGTCCTCCGTATGCCATGCTTCCAATCAAATCATTGGAAGAAATGGAATTAATAGAAGAAAAGTTAAAGCCTGAGGATTTCGCCCAAGCAATGGCAATACAGGTTTACTTAATAAGAAGGCTACAAATATATTTGAATATTAAAACTTTTACAGCTTACGTACACCTACAATCACAGACGACCTACTGCAAATGTACAATTGGAAAGGGAGCTGGGAAAAAAGCCATTTCAGATCTTGCAATTTCAAACAAAATTATATGAGGTAAGTATATATATATATATATATATATATATATATATATATTCATGTATATATATATATATATATATATATATATATATATATATAAATATATATATATATATATATATATATATATATATATATTCATGTATATATATATATATATATATATATATATATATATACATGTATGTATATATATAATAATATATATATATATATATTCATGTATATATATATATATATATATATATATATATATATATATACATGTATATATATATATATATATATATATATATATATACATGTATATATATATATATATATATATATATATATATATATATATACATGTATATATATATATATATATATATATATATATATACATATACAGTGGATGTCACTTAAAAGCGTACAGCGCGACTACGCAAAGTATTATATAGTAATATACATAAAAATCCTTTATGTAAAGGAAATTAATAGTTTTGATTTATTCAAGTAAATGAAATTTCTTTCAATACAAAAAATGTAGTTCATGTAAAAAAATATACTAACTAAAAACTAAAAAAAAGCACATAATTCATATATCACATAAAATCGTATGTATCACATAAAATCGTACATGTTAAAATTATTGGAATAAAACAATTTTAATATTTTGTTGGATATCCCTTGCTGCTTTTAAGGGCCTGTAGCCGTCTAGGCATGGAGTCTACAAGATTTCTGCACGTTTCGGCACTAATTTTATTACATTCCTCCTGGAGAGCGATGCGCAAATCATTTTTGTTAGATATGGTATGATTTCTAATATTTCTATCCAAAATTTCCCAAAGATGTTCAATTACGTTCATATCTGGTGATTGGGCTGGCGTTTGAATTACTTTAGGACAATTATATGTAGCCCAAAGTCGAGCAACGTGGGATGAGTGCTTTGGGTCGTTATCTGCATACAACTTAAAACTGTTTAAAATACCCATTTTTTCAGCAGATTGTTTTAGGTTTTCTTTCAAAATTCTTAGTTATGCGTATTTATCCATGATGCCCTCTACAAATACTAAGCTTCCCACCCCAGCAGCTGACATGCATCCCCACACCATTTGCGAACCACCACCATGTTTTACTGTCGATCGTAAATTTGCAACATCCATCTCTTTATTCGGTCTTCACCACACTGTTATCTTTCCATCAGAAGAGAATATATTAAATTTTGATTCGTCAGTGAATATGACGTCATTCCAAAATTCTGTTGGATATTTCAGGTACTCGTTGGCAAATAATAATCTTCTACGTCTATTAAGCTCATTTATAAAAGGTTTGTTTCTTGCAATGCGGCCATGATAATCATGACTACGAAGGGTTCTTCCGACAGTAGAGGCGCTCACATCTTTTTGCAAAAATATTTTGATCTCAGTAGCTAATTTTGGGGCAGAAATTCTTGGGTCTTGTTTAACTTTTCTAATTATCCAACGTTCGTCGGATGAACTTAGCTTTTTATCTGAACGTTTTCTTACTTTATTTGTTATGCGGCCTTCTTTGTTGTACCTTTTAATTATGTACTGGATAGTGCTACGGCTGCGGTTAACTATTTGAGCTATTTCTGATAAAGATTTTCCGTTCTTATAATGAAAAATAACCAATTGCCTTTCACTTTCACTAGTTTGTTTCATGTTAAACGTTTTTTATATCAAATTGCTTCTAATTTATAAATTTTTATGTAAACTTCACTAAACCGACTGTTTATATAATGAACCTATAGTTTAACCAAAAACTTTTGCCTTAAATAACAGAAAATATAACTGTATTTCAAATGTACGATTTTAGCTGACGCGTTGATTTTCTTTGTAATGATAGGGTTGCCCAATTTTAAAGTTATTTTCATGTATAAATAATAATGCTGCCATATTTTTCAGTAAATACAGATCAACTAAATATAAACCAAACAGTATAAGACTTTTTTAAATGTTTATTTGATTCTTATTTACAAAATATATTTGTTGCTAATATGCTGTACGATTTTAAGTGACATCCACTGTATATATATATATATATATATATATATGTATATGCATGTATGTATATATATATATATATATATATATATATACATATATACGTATACATATATATATATATATATATATATATATACATATAGATATATACATGTGTATATATATATATATATATATATATATATATATACTTACCTCATATAATTTTGTTTGAAATTGCAATATATATATATATATATATATATATATATATATATATATACATATATATATATATATATATATATATATATATGTATATATATGCATATATTTATATACTTAAATTTATACTAATGTCTATAAATTAATATATTTTCTTTACATTCCAGATGTTTTCCAAAGTCTATCTGCGACCGACTTCGAAAAAGCGTTTAAGAAGGATATAGATCACAGCTACAATAGGACTAAACAAAAAGAATATATTAAAAAATATGTAACTTAAACAATTTTTTAATAAAACTTAATGTAAATAGTATATTTTAACTGTCATCTTTAATGGATTTGTTCATTAGGGTTGACTAGTTAGTATTAACCAATATTTTGGTTATCATTAACTAGGTAGTATTAACCAATAATTTGGTTATCATTACCTAGGTAGTATTAACCAATATTTTGGTCATCAATAACTAGTTAATATTAACCAATATATTGGTTAAATTTAACCAAAACTATGAATGCTAATATGCACTAGAGTGAGCAATACAGATATATGTTTCATCTTACGGGAGAAGGAATGAGATAGAGAAAGATGCAAGATCACATGTATACAAGATCATGTTGGTTTAAGAAATTTCGTGGAACTTTACCCGATATATCGGGTAACACTATCGGGTACTTAACCAGTGAATTACCCGGTGGTCTTCTTGTAGGGTAGTTATATATTAAGGCCCAATTTAGACGAAGAATTTTATTCATGAATTTTATTCATGCTGTTTTTGTTTGAAGGTGAGCGGTATAGAGACGAAGTAGCAGAGAAAAAACATCTTGATTTCTGTCTATAAAGCACAATGTTAAAATAAGAATAATCAAACAAAGAAAATTAAGCGATTAAAAGTTAAAAAAATCAACCCTGAAATAAAAATATACATGAATTATAAATCACCGTTTAAGTGCGAGAGGATTTTAGAAGATGTTTTAAAAGAAAAGTAATGTAAATTGGGCCTAACAATGTTTTGGTTATATATAACCAAAACTATGACTGATAATATGCACTTAAGTGAGCAGTACAGATATGTGTTTAATTTTACGGGAGAAAGAATGAGTTAGAGAAAGATGCAAAATCACATGTATACAAGAGTTTCGGTTAGTTTTTTTTCATTTTTCTCTTAAGAAAATAACTGAAACTATTACTGATAAATCAGTCACAACTACCGGTCATATAACTAGTTATATAACCGGTAGTCTTCTTGTAGGGTTGTATAATCTGCCTTGCAGTGACCAGATGTTTCATGAGATTACCGGAAGACGTTACTTTGTTTTTATAAAGGTGGTGTGATGTGTTCTTAAACTTTACGTGTCAACGTCGCTAAGTTTTTAGTAGTATATACTTAAGTAAATAAAGAATTGATGCGTTTACTATATTCAAATTCAAGAGACTACTATCGCCATCAAACGAATACTGGATACAATACTGGAACTAGCTTTTCTACGAAATGGTATAGAAAAACGTTAATATATATATATATATATATATATATATATATATATTGTTACAAAGATTAGAAATAGATTTAAATAAAACGACAATGTGGCTATATGTACTTGGCAGCACTTCCAATTAATCTCTAGTTGTCAAAATGTTACAACCCTGGTCAACACAATATAGATAATATTCAAATTAACGGAAATGGAATACTCCAGAATATACAAGATCATTCGAGGCTGTGCCAATAAGTGTAAACAACAACAACAACAAACCTAGCAGCATAAATGCTAGGAGATGTTATTCTTAATGATTTTGTATCAAAGCATTCGCTGCTAATAAAGCTAAATAGGTTCACAAGTATACACAACCATATACACATAGAAGAAGAAACAAAACCACACAACACACAGAACACTCATCCATACAACCACTCATAGTTACCATAGGCAAAACACACAGAACACTCATACATACAACCACACATAGTTACCATAAGCAAAACAAACAAGTCAGCATTGTCATGTATACAAACACACATGTCAAGTAAAATACAACCACCATGCCCAGAAGTTTCGCGAGGTTACCAGACGACGTAATTTTTGCTATATAAAGGCGCTGCCAGAGCTCAGCGAGGGTCAGTGTGATTTCAAACATAGACGTGTTAACATCGCTAAGTGTGGAGTAGTACAAATACTCGTGTAAATAAAGTAATAAATAAAGTGTTGCCGCATTATATTCAAAAATTATTTTGTCCGTGTTTTAATTTGATGCAATAAAACGAATCCTTGAAGGATAAATAATAAAACCGTTTTTACGAAAATTCTAAAAAACGTAACAATTGATGTCAGAAGTGGGATTGCAAAAATAATTAAAAGAACATTGCAATTTAAGAAAAAAAAAGGACATTAAAAATTAAAATAAATAATCATGAAATTTGATGACCTAAAAGTTGAACAGCTGAAAACGGAGCTCAATAAGCTGGAATTGCCAACTGCAAGTATTAAGGCTGACCTGCAGAAGAGGCTGATAGATGAGTTTAAGAAACGTGGCATGGACATCGGGATGCCCTCCTGCCACGATCAGCAGCATGGACATAAATTCAATGTTCGCTGCTATGATGATCCAAATAAAACAGAACTCTCAGCAGATGCAGGAAAAGCGTGTAGCCGAAATAAGTGAAATAAAACAAAACTCTCAGCAGATGCAGGAAAAACTTGTTGCCGAAATAACTGAAATAAAACAGAACTCTCAGCAGATACAGGAGTCAAATAAGGCCATGAACGAGACCCTGGTAGAGGTTTCTGAACCCATTAACAGGAGGGTGGATTCTATTGAGAACAAATTCTCAGAGCTGGCGGATGGAGTCCAACATCTAGAAAACGGTGGCCTGGAACACCATGCAAAGGAGTTCGAAGAGAAATTGCATGCTCTAGAGGACAAAGTGCATAATCTGGAGTGTAGTGGCGGGCCAGTACGAGCAGTTGCGGAGGTTTCTGCGCGGATAAAAGCGCCATGCTTCGACGGCAGCGTACCATTAGGCATCTTCAAATTCCAGTTCGAGACGGTGGCTAGCAGAAATGGATGGGATGCTGAAGAAAAGGCCATAGAGTTGATTTTGTCCTTAAAGGGTACAGCCGCAGACGTACTTGAGACTGTGCCAGTAAGCAGCAGAAACAACTACAATGAAATAATGGATTTATACAGAATGGAATTGCGATGTAGAGTTCAGAAGCCTAACGAATCTCTACAAGATTTCGCAATGGAAATCGAGCGTTTAGTGAAGCTCACATATCCAGGCGAGAGTCACCCGTTCCTGGACCACTTTAAACTGAGGCTTTCGTTAATGGCATTCGCGACTCTGATGTTAAACTGGCGGTGTGCGCTACGCAGAAATCCACTTTCGCTGAAACTCTCTCATTTGCGCTGGCTCAAGAGACTGCAAGGATGGTTTTCAAGCCACAGATATGTAAAGTGCGGAATGTGGAGGTTTGGTCTGAGGAGGATAACAACCTAGTTGCTAGCGTTAAGGAGGCAATGCGACAACTGCTGGCAGAAAAGGCTATCAAAGAAAAGCCTAAGTGCTTTAACTGCGGAAAGATCGGTAATTTTCAGCGCAGCTGTAAAGCGCCAAGGAAGAGAGATAGATCTGTTTCGCCGCAAAGAAACAGCAAACAGGTGAACCAAACAATATCACAAGAGTCCCCGTTAAACTAAAACGAACTAGCACTGAGGGGCAAGCGCTAGCTCTCACAAACGAGGGCCCCACAATCTCCATATCAGTGATGCAGCAGAAAAATAGCAACCTCACTGTGTCCGGACACATCAACGGGGAAAAGCACGTACTTACCATAGACACAGGGGCATCGCAGTCAATAATAAGGCCCGATATAGTAAAGGGGAAATGCGAGCGGTTAAGCAATATACGGCTACGTACAGCTACTGGAGAGCCTGCCACTGTCTATGGTAAGATTGAAGTGAAGGTGACTATAGCCAACATCAACGTGAGACATGTGTTTATTGTTGTCGATATTGTCGATGAGGTTATTATTAGAGCCAATTTTATGATTAATCATGGCATTAATCTACATATATGACAACAGCTGATGATTTGGCGTAATGTGGAAATACCCCTTGATGTTGGATATGACAACAAACCGCAAGTAACAAGAGTATTTGCTATTGAGAGTCAGACGTTACCGCCGCAGTCTGAAACAGTCATATGGGCGCGGATGAAGGGAGATTGTGACGACAATCGGTTGTGGGTTGTAAAACCAGCAAATCTAAAGAAAGAGCTTATAACAGTGAAAGCTCTAGTGAAAACTAGTAAAGGAGGAATAGTCCCTATAAGAGTGCTTAACTTGTCAGACCATGAAAAAGTCATCAAAGAAAAATCCGATGTTGGCCAGTGTACTCCAGCAGAGGCAATAATAAACTTCGAGAAGAAGATAGAACTTACTAATTTGTCCGCAAAAGAACGTGAACAATTTGAGGAATACGTAGAGAAATGGGTAGCAGGTCTATCAGCGACAGATAAAAATAAAGCCAAACAGTTAATGAAAAGGCATGCCAGTATCTTCGCCATTGGAAGCCAAAGCCAGGGTAGAACTGCATTGGTTAAACATGAAATTAACACAGGCGAAGCTAGGCCTATTAAACAGCCACCCAGAAGCGTACCCCTAGCAAAGCGAGATAAAGTAAAAGAGCTTGTAAGTGAAATGGAGCGTGATGGCGTAATTGAGCCATCTTCTCGTCCTTGGAGTTCGCCTGTAGTCTTAGTTACAAAGAAAGATGGCAGTACTAGATTCTGCGTCGACTACAGGAAGCTCAATGGCATAACCAAGAAGGACAGTTATCCGCTCCCCAGAATCGATGACACTTTGGACACGCTAGCTGGTACTAAATGGCTCTCTACGCTGGACTTGCGATGCGGATATTGGCAAATGGAGATTGCACAGAAAGACAAGGAGAAAACTGCCTTCATTGTCGGTAACAGATTATGGCAGTTCAAAGTCATGCCATTTGGTCTCTGCAATGCTCCGGCCACATTTGAACGCCTAATGGAGAAGGTATTGAAAGGACTTCACTGGAAGACATACTTGGTATATCTAGATGACATAATCGTGGTGGGAAAAACTTTTGAAGAACACCTCAAAAACATGGCAGAAGTTCTTCAACGGATATCATCAGCTGGATTGAAACTCAGCTTGAAGAAATGTGCATTGTTCCAGAAAGAAGTAAAGTATTTGGGGCATCGTGTTACAACAGACGGAATCTCAACAGATGAAGATAAAATAAAGGCAGTAAGCGACTGGCATCAACCTAAAAATCTTCATGAATTGCGTAGCTTTTTGGGCCTTTGTAAATACTACAGACGTTTTGTGCCGAATTTTGCCAGTGTAGCTGCAATCCTGCATGAGCTGACAAAGAAATCGAGACCATACCAGTGGGGCGAGCCACAGGAAAATGCATTCCAGAAACTCAAAGAATTATTATGTACGTCACCAGTGCTAGCGTATCCCATAGCTGGAGAAAAATTTGTGCTGGATAGTGATGCGAGCGGTTATGGCGTAGGTGGTGTGCTATCCCAATTAGTTAATGGCACTGAGAAGGTCATAGGATACTATAGCCGTGTACCCTCAAAACCTGAGAGGAACTACTGCATGACACGACGAGAGCTTCTGGCGGTATTGGAATGCATTAAACATTACCATAAGTACCTGCATGGTCAACACTTTACATTAAGGACCGATCATTCTGCACTGAGGTGGCTATTGCAGTTTAAAAATCCTGAAGGGCAACTGGCAAGGTGGATTGAGTGCCTGCAGAGCTACGACTTCAGCATGGAGCATAGAAGGGGCACAGAGCATAACAATGCGGATGCTCTTTCGAGAAGACCCTGCTGTTTAGAGTGTAAACATTGGATGTTCGGCTCATGCACATCGGCCCTGATGAAGACTGGTCAGCGGCACAGAGGGACGACGGAATACTAGGGAAAATTATAGCGGCCAAAGAAGAGGGCAGACGCCCATCCCGGAATGAAATTTCGGCTGAAAGCCCACTCGCCAAATCTTATTTGGCTCAGTGGAACAGCCTCAAGGTAATAAAAAGGTGTTAATACCGCGTATGGGAAAGTGTAGATGGCAAAACAACTTCAAATTTAATAGTTGTGCCATACTCCAAGTTAAGTAAAGTTTTACAGGAGTTTCATAATGGACCTAGTGGCGTCCATCTTGGAGTAACAAAAACACTTGAGAAACTGAAGCAGCGTTTTTATTGGGTTAGATGTAAACAAGCCATAGCCGACTGGATAGCAAACTGCCCACAGTGCATAGCAGCCAAAGGCCCAGTTAGAAGAAGCCGGGGCAGCTACAACAATACAACTCAGGAGCACCATTCGAGCGGATCGCAATGGATGTAGCAGGTCCCTTTCCCGTCACTGAAGCCGGATTTCGTTATGTACTTGTGGTAATGGACTATTTCAGTAAATGGCCAGAGGTATATTCTATACCTAACCAGGAAGCAAAGACAATTGTAAATGCATTCGTCAACAACTGGGTATGTCGCTATGGTGTCCCAATAGAATTACATTCTGACCAAGGAAGGAATTTCGACTCTGCCATACTCAGGGAAATGTGCGAGTTATATGGGATAAAGAAAACCAGAACGACGCCGTTGCATCCACAGTCTGATGGCATGGTAGAAAGGCTCAATCGCACCTTAGAAGAGTACTTAAGAAAAGTAATAAGCACCCATCAGAGGGATTGGGACGAGCACATCCCCAAATTTTTGATGGCATATAGGTCAGCGGTACACGACTCAACATCGAGAACGCCAGCCAGAATTATCTTCGGGACGGAATTAAAACTACCTGGTGATTTAGAATTTGGTGTAAGCCAACTGTAGAAGAAGGAGCTATTACGTCCCAAGAGAAGGAGGGCTTAAACGAACTGCACGAGTTCGTGCGTAATAGAATCAAGATGGTCGGTGACAAGATGAAGGCTAGGTATGACCGTGCAGCGAACTCGGAGAGATTTATGGAAGGACAATTTTTTTTACTGTATGACCCACAACGGAAGAAAGGATTGTCCCCAAAATTACAGACTCACTGGGATGGCCCGTATATAGTGATTAAGAATGAATGACGTTGTATACCGGATACAGAAGCATAATAGCCCAAGGTCGAAAATGAAGATAGTATATCTCGAACGATTGGCGCACTATGAAAGAGGTGATTGTATGCCTATTCGGGTCGAACAGGCTTAAGTGGGCGGCAGTATTACAAAGATTAGAAATAGATTTAAGTAAAACGACAATGTGGCTATATGTACTTGGTAGCACTGCCAATTAGTCTCTATTTGTCAAAATATTAACGGAAATGGAATACTCCAGAATATACAAGATCATTCGAGGCTGTGCCAATAATAAGTGTAAAAAACAACAACGAAAAACCTAGCAACATATATGCTAAGAGATGTTTTTCTTAATGATCTGCAAGTATTCGCTGCTAATAGAGCTAAAGAGGTGCATAAGTATACACAACCATATACACACAGCAGAAGAAGAAACAAAACCACACAACACACAGAACACTCATACATACAACCACACATAGTCACCATAAGCAAAACACAAGTCAGCATTGTCATATATACAAACACACGTATATAGCTACATGTTAAGTAAAGTACACCCACAACAACCATGCCCAGAAGTTTCGCGAAGTTACCAGACGATGTAATTTTTGCTATATAAAGGAGCTGCTAGAGCTCAGTGAGTGAGTGTGATTTCAAATATAGACGTGTTAACATCGCTAAGTGTTGAGTAGTACAAATATTCGTGTTAATAAAGTAATAAATAAAGTGTTGCCGCATTATATTTCTAAAATTAAATTGTTCGTGTTTTAATTTGATGCAATAAAACGAATCCTTGAAGGATAAGTAAGAAACCCGTTTTAACGAAAAGGTCTAAAAACGTAACAATATATATATTTTGAACATTATGTATTAAACTTTAGCAGACGTAAATATATAGCTATAGTAAAATATTTGCATGGTTCAGATTAATAAAACACGCATTGTTTTATAAGCTCAAAAGATTTATTTAAATAAAAACTATTGCTTTTAATAATGATAAGCAAATCGATTACACATTATATACATATATAACTCTTGTTTTCTTAGCAATTTTCACAAAATTAATTTTTGTTTTTGAACTCTTCACAAATTTTTTTTTTTTTGGCGCAAAGACTAAAAAGCAGATTTTGACATGCGAGTTCAAGGCGAATCAGGCGAATTGTATTAACTGTTCACCATTTTGCATATTAAGGTCACCTAGTATAGATGCTCCTTGGTTTATGGTATAAACACTTATTGCACATCATTTCAATGGAACTAACTGATTAAAAAGAAACAAAATATATATTGAAGTATTTGTACATATGTATGTACATTCATAAAAGGTTTTTTCCTTAAGAGGATGTATCATTAAATTCGAAATCACATTAAATTATTATAATAAAAACAAAAAATTAAGGTAACTTAAATTGGCTATTAATTAGTATTTCAATACAATTTATATTAAATATTTTAAAATTATAAATTATATACATCATCGAATGGATATTTTTCAGTTTCTGAAGATTTTTTCGATATATCATTATTATATATATTCGTATCACATTTTTTAATGAGATGATTCGTTATGTTTAAATTTGCCTAATATAAAGAAGCGAATTCATAGTGTTTACATCATTCTATATCGTATTTTCATTTTTATGAAATTCATGCCACTAAAAACGCGTTGCTAAATGAAAAAAGCAGGAATTTCATTACAAAAGTAGCTAATTCACTCACGGGATTTTCATTTAGTACATTTTTATATTCATATACACTTACCCAAAAGTCAATAGTAGAATTTTTATTTCATCATTCATATGAATTTAGTTGCGGACGCTGATGTTCCAAAGCTGTAATTCCTTCTGCAGATTTTGATATTAAGATTAATTACTATTTCGAATAAATAAATCTTTTCAATAAAATAAAGATTGCTAAAATGCTATATATGTACATATACATATATATATATATATATATATATATATATATATATATCTATATATATATATATATATATATATATATATATATATATATGAAATATGATAGCTCTTAAATAGAATATACGCAACTATATATAAAAAAGCTAAATCTAGCCGCAAAAATGCCAAAATGGTGCAGTACACAGAATTTTTTGAAGCGAAAAGTGTCCATGAAGCGTAAAGTTGTAGTGGCGATGGTTGTCAATGAAACACAATTACATGAGTAGGAAAAGGAAGATAAAATTTAATTTGTTGTACCCAATAAATTTTAATTACCTTTTGGGGTATTAATCCTATTTTTTTTCCACAATTGCAAAGGAAAAGGAAGATAAAATTTAATTTGTTGTACCCAATAAATTTTAATTACCTTTTGGGGTATTAATCCTATTTTTTTTTATAATTCAATTAATTCTTCCCAAAAACGGACGTTACTGAAAGACATATATTTTGGAACTTTCCGATCAACGCATAGCAACGGTAACAAGCATGATACAAAGAAAACAAAGATAATGCAATGCGCAGGTCCGTTATGCTTGTATATGAATCAGCTGTTTTGTGTGACGTCACACCCTGTAATACATTTTTTGTGAGAAAGCAATTTATTTCATTTGAGCTAAAAAAATTAAATAAATTTACATTCTAATATTAAAATAAAAGTTTAACTTGTGAAAAAAAAAGTAAAATGAAGTGTAGTGTTGTAAATTGCAACAAAATATACAAAAGTAATGCGGCTGAATGCAGTTTTTTTCAATTTCCAACAGACAGTGCCCTTCGAAAGAAATGGATTAGCTTTTGTGGCCATAAAAGATTCAATCCAGATAAATCATTGGTCTGCATGCATCATTTTAAAGCGGAGGATTTCGCCAATACGATGCAGTATGAAATGGGTAATAAAAGTACAATTATATTAATTTTAGAGTTGCAATATTCATATATGTATGTTTCCTAAGGTTTTTCTAAAAAAAGATTGCTAAAGGTAGGTGTAGTCCCAACAATTAACAGTGCGTTAGCCCAGGCCGATGAGAATACTTACCGTGTTTTAAGAATTGAGCGGAGGAATAATAAAAAAATTGTTGAAGATATTTTAAAAAATCACGAACAAAAGAATATTTTGCAGTCAACTGAAAATATACCTGTAGGTACATCGGAAAACATGGGTGAAATTGAAACTTTGGAGTCAATTCAAAATGAACATGCAGTTACTACAGTGGAAAAGTTGGGTGAAATTGAAACTTGTGGATTTCAAAAGTCTAATGCAGAAATTTTTACCATGAATGAGAATGTTTTCCATAACCTAACTCTGAAAGTGTAAGCATTGTTTTATTTGGTTCATTCGTTAAATAATAAAAATATGTATATTTTTTACAGAGAAACTTTAGAAAAGGAGATAGTTATATTAAAAAATGAAAGAAAATTAAATGACGCAGCTTTAAAAAATATGAAAGAGAAGATGGAGAAGATGGAAAAAGTTCACAAATATGAAAAGACAGAAATGGAAAAATGTATAGCTAAATCTAAGTATGATCTTGATTGTATAGAAAAAAAACTTCAAGTTTTTTTCACAAAAGGCCAAATAAAAAAACTTAAAAATGATTACAAACGCCAAAACTGGTCAGAAGATGATATAGCTCACTCTATAACCCTATATTCTGTGAGCCCAAAGATGTATAGACTTATGTACAGAAACCAATTTCCACTTCCAGCAATTCGCACACTTCAATGGTGGGCCCAAAAGTTTCAAATCAATCGAGGCCTAATAACCCCAGTGTTTAAAATTTTACAAGCATCAAATCATATGAACGAAGTTAAAAACTTTGCGTACTTAGCTTTGACGAGATGAAAATTAAATCTTCGTACTGTTACGATAAGGAGACAGACACGACATTAGCACCTGCCAATTATGTTCAAGTTTGTATGTTAAGAGGTAAGTTTTGTAAATTTGTTTCAAGAAATTAAAATCAATTTAAATAAAATTTTAGGTCTTATGAGCAAATGGAAACAGCCTATATACTACGACTTTGATTGTCCGATGAGAAAGAAATTTTATTTACAATACTGGAGGAATTATGCAAATGTGGCTACACTGTTGTCGCAGTAGTTTCGGACTTGGGTGGCACAAATCGAGCTCTGATTAATGACTTACAAATTACGGTAGATGAGCCATGGTAAATTCATATAAAATACTCTTCGTCGTATCTACATACATATGTAAAAAGTATTCATATTATTTTAGGTTTTTATTTAAAGATAAAAAAATATTTTCTTTTGCGGACGTTCCTCACTTAATAAAACTTCTAAGAAATCATTTTATTGATGAAGGCTTCATTATTGACGGAAAAATTGTACAAAAAGACATAATTTTTAAATTGTTGGACGAAACGTCTGGTGATTTAAGTATAACTCACAAAATTTCAAATGCCAATCTTACAGTTACCGGACCAAAACGACAGAGAGTGAAACTAGCTACTAAACTGTTTTCCCACACAGTAGCTCAAGCTATCACACGTGCAGCGAGCCTTGGCAATTTGGATGGGAAAAATTGGGCTGAATGCTACAAACTTTTCAAAACAGTTAAGCTTAAAAAGAAATTTTATTTACACCTCTTAAATTCAAAAAATTATTTTTTTGCAGGCTAATGATTGGTTCGACGTAATGAACGTGAGAGTACCTAAAGAGGATTCACGAACTAGATGTCATGGTTACGGTCTATCCCTAGAAGAGCAAAATAAAATTCTTGACGAAATGTCCACAGTAATAAGCGACATGAGAGCTGTAGGAAGGCAAAGTCTGTTGCCCTTCCAAAAAGGTTAGGATTTTAAAATAAATTTAGCGCTATATTATTTGTACATAATATTAATTTTAGTTATTTAATGCCAACAGGTATCTTGCAATCAAATAATGCCTTGAAAGCTTTATTTAAAGACTTGGAATCGCGCTACAATATCAAATATATTTTAACGTACCGTCTTAATCAAGACGTATTAGAAAATTTCTTTGGGGTTATTCGCGCCAAAGGTGGTTTACATGATCATCCTGACCAGCAAGTTTTTAAATACCGCTTCAGGTCTTATTTACTTGGGAGAAATACTGGAGTTTTATCCGACTCAGCAAATGTTGAGGTCGACGACACCCCTAATCTAGAAAAAGGCGGCAAACCTCTTACTGGTGACTTAAATTTAAAACGACATACTTTGAATAATTTACCTACTCTTCAATTATTTGCAGGATTTATTCTTACCAACATAAAAATTAATGATGAGACCGTTACCCAATCTGACAAGGTGGAAAGTGAAGACATTCCTAACGATGGCTTGGAGAACTTCGCTGGTTATATATGCCACAAGTTAAAAGACGTGGTTCCAAACATTGCAGTCCCAAGAGATGCAGAACCACTTTCTTATACTTGGGTGGACCATCTTAGCGAAGGCGGATTATCCAAGCCAACACAGGAAATGATGTCATACGCAAAAGAGTTAGACAAAATTTTTATAAAAATGAATGGAGATAATTTACTTATAACAAAAGATTTTTTAAAAATCCATCAAGAACACTCACAACACATAAATTGTAGTGAAAAAATTAAATAATTTTTTTTTCGTGCGAGAATGTACCTTAAAATAAGAAATTTAAATGAACAAATTAGTGAAGATTTAAGAAGTAGAAAAAGAAAATGGCATAAAACAATAAACTAGAATTTACTTCCTTACTATTTTGTTAAGTATGTAGTAAACAATAAATAAATTAACTTTAGTAATCGAAGTTGTCTTTTATTTCAATTTTAGAAACAAAATATAAAATACAAACAAATTTGAACTGTTAAGTCTTTGTTATACAAAGATTTTTAACAAAACGATTTATGAAAAAATAATTTCTTATACTTTTAAAAACATACAAAATAAATAAAAAACAATTTTGTAGTGGTCGCAGCAAAAAATAATAACTTTTTACAATAAAAAAATATGTAAACAAAATTTTTCCATGCCATTTACATGTGTTTGTGTGTCAGTGTTTATATTTATTTGAGGGTGTGACGTATATGCGCAGAAGAAATGTGTTTTTAAAATTTCTTTGCATTATCTGTTCTTCTTTGTATCATGGGTAACAAGTGAACTGAATTTTTACATGAAGTACGGCGGAAATGTTATCAGACAAATATGTTGGTACGCCACGAACATCAGAAAATCAAAAACTTTTTAAAACCGGCCAACATGTTGCACGTACTCGACATACATGCTATTTGACAGGGATATTTGGTACGCCGACGTACATGTCGGCCAACATGTATGCGTGTGTAATAGCCTTATAACATTTGATTTTAATAGGTAAATAGCAGTCAAGGCGAATTAATATGGTTGACCTTATTGTCGCAGAATTTTCTCAGCTGTTTGATTTGTCTTGAGCCATAAAAAACCAATTTTTTAATATATACTGACTTTTACTTCGTATATATATATATATATATATATATATATATATATATATATATTTATATATATATATATATATATATATATATATATAGATATATATATATATATATATATAGATATATATATATATATATATATATATATATATATATATGTATTTATATATATATGTATATATATATATATATATATATATATATATGTATGTATATATATATATATATATATATATATACATATATATATATATATATATATATATATATATATGTATATATATTTGCGGACAATCTAAAATTCTATATTGAGCAATTTGGTTGTGTAGGATATGACTGTGTACTATATGATTTTTGAATAAACATCATATATATTGTTCTAGTTTTTGGAAGTATATATTTTAGCTACTGGTCTACCGTGTTCTATGTAAATAAAAATGCAATTTATATATCATATATGTCGTGAATTTTATGTTCATTAAAAGATATTTTATTACTAGAAAATTTTGTTATTGAAATCACAGATGTTGTGTGATTGTAATCTTATAACCATCAATTGCATTTTTATTTACATAGAACACGGTAGACCAGTAGCTAAAAATATTACTTCCAAGAACATTAGAAAGAATACTTTTTATCTTCAAACAATTATAATTTTTATGCACATCACAATTATAATCAAGGCGAATTAATACAGGTGACCTTATTAGCGCAGATGATTCTCAGCTGTTTGATTCTCCTTGAGCGTAAGAAACCAATCCTTCAAAATTTACTGACTTTTCATTCATATATATTTTTGCGAGCAATCTAAAATTTTATGTTGAACAATTATAGTTTGGTTCTGTAATATATGACTGTGTACTATATGATTTTCAAATAAACATGAAATATATTTTAATTTTCAAACAATTATAATTGTTAAGCACATCACATACATAATTTTTTTTACAATTGTTTTTGAAGGATTGGTTTTTGAAATAAGGCGAATTTCGATAGGGTCACCTTTATTAATACGCCTTGCTTATAATATTCTTTGAATGTTGTACATGAGAGATTGGTTTTTGATGTACGGCGAATAGCAGTGAGCCTTAATAGCGGCTATCTTACGTAGCGATGCCACCTTTTGTTTATTACATCATGCATATATGTATTGAGAAGCTAATATAATACATTATTCTCCGTAATTAAATTCTCAGTCCCATTAGTAAACAATGAAGGAAGACGAACCCATATTGAATACTGACAATAAGAAAATATTTATCGCAGTAAGGATTGAAATTGTATTTCAATAAATATAAATAAATTTGGTATAATTATTTAGATACTAAATCATTCAATTGACTTTTTAATCGGAAACCATGATGAACAACGTACGGTGCGTGTTGCACATGAATACGGTTTTGTAAATCCTGATGATTTCCTGTTGACTACAAAGAAAATTGCAAAATTCTATCGCAACGTTTGTTTGACTGATACCGAAACAAGGCAAAATATTGAATTTGCGAAGACGGAACTATCCAATCTCATGCCAAAAGATAAAAAGGTTGTATCGGAAGTATTACAGTCTAGACGACATGAAGTGTTAAGTTATTTGATTAGGGAGCAAAATGCTGTTGAGTGTCAGCTTGTGGAATCATTTGACTGGGATGCGCGGCTAATCCTAGGTGACAGTAACTTTGCAAAGAACAACAAGTTAGTGACAACTTTAACGTTGAATTTTCGTTGTAAGAACAGGCTAAATCTTAAGAAGAAACTTCATGTAGAAATGGATTACGAAAAGTTGAGTGAATGTATTAAAACCATTGAACAAGTTGTAGAAAACTTAAAATAAATTACCCTGCCCTTGCGTAGTTAACGATTCTAAAAATTGGATCAGCTGCTGAAAAACTTTGATTCTTGGCAATAGAATAAAAAGTTGTGGATAGTATTTTAAGCGAGTTGATACAGTCTTTCAAATGCCATCTTTTTTTTATAAAAATTGGTGGTACTATTGATTCCGCACGAAAAAGAAAATTTTGCGGAAAGAAATATCGATCGATATGAAAATTGCCATTACCATTCCTGCGGTATTCTCTTTCCGTGAACTTAATTTAACATCCCTGTTTTAAGTGATGAGTTGATGTTGTGTCAGCTAATGAGAAAAAAATCAAGTTTTATATGTGATTTTAGACGCGAGTGTTAAATCTTTTGTTATAAATAAAATATGGATACAATTGTCTTTTTTAAAGATAGTGGTTCTTTGGACATACGATTGGAAAGAAGAGTCTTACGCTATAAATCTGGAGATGTGTTGCAGATGAACGACAGAGAGTAAGTTGAAATAAACAATGTTAACCGCCCTCCTGCTAAATGAAAGCTATGCGTACTTTTACAGCTTCCCCGAAAATTTTAGTTTAAACAAGGTAGCGATTAAATATATTTTGTCTGAGTTAGAATCTGCAAGCTCAGGAAGGGGTCGTCAAGGAGTTAGTGGAATTTTTTTGTATGGGCCACCTCCCGTTCCGGTTAAAAGGTGTTTATTCTTGATTAATTTTTTTCACCACTTTCATAATCTGTCCATACCTATAATGTAAGACCAAGTTATAATCACATTAAAAACATGTAAAAATACAATTATACCAAGTACCTTTTTCCAACCACTTGAATATTTTAAAGGCGGTCCGGAACCATTAAGGGTTAGTGCCAAGTCTTTCCAGAGTTTTTTCATGTCTGCCGGAGCGCGGTGGCTAAAGCCATAAGCAATGTCTTACTTTTTTCATTAAATCTACCATTGCTTCCATTTGCATTTTATTTTTATATTTTTCTCTCCTATAAAAATAAAAAATCAAGCAAATTAATTACACAATTAAATAACACTTTAATAAAACTTTTACATTTACTTACATTTTTGGTCTTTCCGTTAACTTTCCGTCATACAATTTCAGCGTAAGCAAAATGGAGGGAAATATCTATATTGCGGAATCAATAATATGGCAATACCGACACTGAAAGAGATGATACCGCAACAACGGAAGGTTACCGCAGCGGCGGAATGAATAATTGCAAATTTTCGCTTCCGCACAAAAAATGTTATTCGTAGCCGCGGAATGGAATCAATAATCGGACCCAATATAATGCCTTTATATATTCACAAAACGGCAAGACTGCACAAATGCAAACACCAAAATTGTGTAATTTATCTCCTACATCTTATCTTATTTTTTTATATGATAATACTAGTTTTGTAAACGCTTTAAAAGTAGTAGATTCAGTAAGTATAAAACAGCTGATTCGCATATCGGTTTTACTTGCAATCGAAAATGGCAAAACCGGCTTTTGTTTTCATGACATCAAATGAAACCAATACCGATTTGCAAAAACGATTCTGAGTTTATCGGAATCGGATTTGAAACCGACAAAAAAATACTTTGGTGTCATGGAATCCGATATAGGTTTTATGTTCGAATCGGAATTAATGTCGGATTTAGGTGTCACAGAAACCGATGTTATCGGTTTTGATATTGGAAACAATCCGATCAGCTTACAGCTCTCGTTTTGTTATTGAAAATATTAAAAATCTGTTTTTTATAAAAAAAAATTTTTTCAATTGGTTGATTTAATTGAAAACGTAACAAAGCTAAAGTAAATAAACTACAAAAAAGCCATTTATTAAATTTTGTATTACTTATAAAAATTATTTCTCAACCGATACTTTTCGTTAGAGTTCATATTCAGTCGCACCCAGTATCGACGAAGGAAGCGCTCCATAACCATGACTTCGTGATCTAGGATAATTGATACTCTACTTCAACCCATTGATATGATATAATCGTTTTAAAAACTTTTTTAATACAACCTTTCAGCTAAAAATCAAAAGAAGCTGCAAGTTTTAGTAATGGCGGGATGTTATAACGTGAAAAGCAGCACTTTGTTGTGTCTAATACCATACAGAAAGCGTATTTGTTTAATCTGTTAAAGCCTAAGCAGCAGAATGGAGGTATATTATAGTAACACATGCATTTCCGCTGTCTCTGGCAGTACAAACGAGCTGATGCAGTCTCGCAAATGCCTTCTTCGGATGTCTCCTTGCCATCAGTTCCTAGCAGCATATATGTATGTAAGAACAGTACTGCTTTGTTTTTGTTTTATATAAACTAAATTTTAATTCGTTTTAGCAACAATATTTTTTATACATACATATACTGCATACTTTATATGTATTTTCACAAAGCGGCATATACAGCTACTCACACTAAATATGTGTACAGTTATAACTTAACATCAGGGATGCCCAGCTCATGAAACAATTGTTTGGAGAGAACTCACACATATTCTTATGCTCATTCATTTAGTCGTTGACAAATGTACATGTTTAGCGAATGCTTTGTTGCTTTTTTTCAGGTTCACACTCAAAAAATGTGCGGCCATTCAATGAAATGTTAATGCTCTTTCATTAAGTCCTCAATGAACAAGCGATGAATGCGCATGCGTAGCGGCTGTTTTTATTTTTATTATTATATGATTAGAATCGTTTATATAAGATTCACAATTGCAATCTTTTATTTTTCGAGAAACTTTTTTGATTTTTTATGATGAATTATACTAATAAGTTGTTTTGTTTTTGTTAAACAAAATTTATGCGCAATATAATTGAGTATTTTGATTTAAAAAATTAAGTTGAATTATTTTATTTAAAAATATGTACATACATATATTAATATGTTTGCTTCTTAATATCAATATAATTTTTCTGTTTTTCAATCTCTTACTAACATTATAATTTGGCTGTAAATAAATACATTCTCTCAATTTGTTATTTTTCTCTTACTCACTAATACGCAAGAAAAAATTTTTTGGGCATCACTGCTTAACATACAAGTTTCCGTGAGACTACTTTTTCTGATGCGTATTGATAAGTATTTTTGTGTTTGTGTTATGAGTAGGTATTCTAAAGTAAGTAAAGTGAGAATGAGTATATTATATTTGCTATCCTATGTTTTCTCGCAAACAAATATAACAGATAATTCAGGTTTTACAATAAGTACTTAAGCTGGATTCACCCCTGGTTTCAGAGCGATATTGACGTTGGACAACATTTCTAGTTTTTTGAGAGTATGCTCTGAAGCGATTCACCCACTTCGCGCATTTGTTCTGCAACATCAAGGCTACCATGTGAAATAATTTTGTAAACTATGAGTGTGAGTTTTACAATTGGGCAATATCACTACTTATTTAATTTTACTTATAACAATATTCACCAGTTATATATTTTTTAATACAAAGCAAATGCTCCGTATTTTATTATATACACAAACAATACGAAAGAAGTGTGTTGTTATACATACAAAAGTATAAAACAAATTCTGTATTTTATTATACATATGTACACAAGGCGCATCTATACTAGGTGACCTTAATATGCAAAATGGCGAACAGCTGATACAGTTCGCCTGATTCGCCTTGAAGTCGTTTGTCAAAATCTTCTGCTTTCGCCTTAGTTCGCCTTGAACTCGCTTGTCAAAATCTGCTTTTTAGTCTTTGCGTCAAAAAGAAAATTTGTGAAGAGTTCAAAAACAAAAATTAATTTTGTGAAAATTATTAAGAAAACAAGAGTTATTTATATATATAATATATAATTGATTTGCTTATTATTATTAAAAGCAATAGTTTTTATTTAAGTATATTTTCTGAACTTATAAAACAATACGTGTTTGCGCAGTGTGCAAGCGCAAATTCTTTAAGGAAGAGGGATCGTTGTTCCAAGCGCCGAAAGATGCGGTATCCATGTTATTAACACGTAATGAATTCATATATGTAGAATAACAAGAAACAAATATTTCGTAAACTGTTATATTCACCGTTGTTCTTATATTCTGGATTCTTGTTCTCTTTGAATAAAGAATCGGCTGCCGCGGACGTGCACCATTATTATGGATTTCAGTAGATTGTTCTCATATTCTGTGTTCTTGGTCTCTTTGAATACAATTTTTTATAGGCTGCCGCGGACGTACACCATTATTATGGATTTATATGGTTAGCCTTCTTACAATTTTTATAGCTTGATTGGCTATGGGTGCTGTATAATTGGCAGACTATTGTAAAACCACCAGAATTGGCTGAAATGTTGCCGGCACATCATCTAAAGACGAATTGTTCAATGTCATTGATTCTTGATTGTTAGAGCGTTGTAACAACTTCATTTCTTTAGGTTTAGACGGAGACATGTTTAGAGCTATTTATAGCAATTGTAAATGCAAAATTTGTGTCCGATTCTTTCATAAGAGCAGGAAATATGAGAACCTTAGTCCAGTCAACTTGCAGAATCAACTCCGACAGAACTAATTAAATTGAACTTTTATATGAATATTATTATATGTATTTACAAAAGCTTACCCTTATAAGCGCCAATTCCATCCAGCAATGAATATGTAAATAATAATTTCATACTTCTGCACAAACATTTTATTAATAAATACCTTGAAATAAACACTTTACATTTTTCTCATTTAGCGTCTGTTGGTGTACACCAACACAGACACAGACGTCTGTGTTGCTTTTTCTTCTGTATCGCCATTTTTCTTATGTTTTACTTGTCAACTCCATTTGACAACCGAAAATTTTTTACACAAACAAAATACATATCAAGGCGAATCCATTACATATATTTGCTGCAGAGTTGCAAATTGAGTATACCTAGTATAGATGTGCCTTGTATGTACATATAATTTTGTTACAAAGATTAGAAATAGATTTAAATAAAACGACAATGTGGCTATATGTACTTGGCGGCACTGGCAATATTATCTATAGTTGTCAAAATGTTACAAACACTATATAGATAATATTCAAATTAACGGAAATGGAATACTCCAGAATATACAAGATCATTCAAGGCTGTGCCAATAAGAGTAAACCACAACAACAACAAACATAGCAACATCAATGCTAAGAGATGTTGTTCTTAATGATCTTGTATGCAAGTATTCGCTGCTAATAAAACTAAATAGATTCACAAGTATACACAGCCATATACACGTAGAAGAAACAAAACCACACACTCATTCATACAACCACTCATAGTTACCATAGGGAAAACACACAGAACACTCACACATTCAAACACACATAGTTACCATAAGCAAACCAAACAAGTCAGCATTGTCATACAAACACACACATGCCAAGTAAAATACAACCACCATACCCAGAACTTTCGCGAGGTTACCAGACGACGTCATTTTTGCTATATAAAGGCGCTGCCAGAACTCAGGAATAATCAGTGTGATTTCAAATATAGACGTGTTAACATCGCTGAGGGTTGAGTAGTACAAATACTCGTGTTAAGTAATAAATAAAGTTTTGCCGCATTAAATTTCTTAAATTAATTTGTCCGTGTTTTAATTTGATGCAATAAAACGAATCCTTGAAGGATAAGTAATAAAACCGTTTTTACGAAAAGGTCTAAAAACGTAACAATATGCTGTGGCACCTCAGTTCTACTTCACTTCAGAAATTAAACTTTCTGGCAGCGCAGTTGCAATGTTTGGGAACGTGAATTAAAATTAAACCAATTCAGGTTCCGAAACACGTTACTCCCTTTCGCTCTCTCTCACTCTCTAAAACAGAAATGTCAAACTACATATAAAAAAACATGTTTCCGAACGTGAAATCCGTTCTGAAACCATGGGTGAATCCAGCTTTATTTTACAAGAATGAAAGAAAACAGATTACAACATCAAGCACATAAAATTTTATTCTTCTGCGCAGGTAGGTGAAAGGATGTCACGACTCTCAAAACATGTGTAGACATAACAGTGAAACATATTATTTTCTTAGAAAAAAATTCTCAATTTACTTTTTCCAATAAATAATTGGGAAAGTCCAAAAATGTTTTATTGAGGGTATATTCATAAATAGAATTCCTATATTCCATTTTATTACAGGTAGTTTTCAAAGGGTAAAACCCCTTTAAAAACATGGGAATGTTATAATTATTTTTCTATATTTTTAACTCTTTCAGAAAAAAACAACAGTTTGTGGGTTCATTAAAAAACTTGTTTTAAACATGAAGTACTGGTAATTTCCAATATAAGATTGCAATAACGAAAACGTCCTACCTATATTATTGCAAGTAGTTTTACAAAGAATTTTTTAACAACAAAAAAAACTTTGAAATGTTACAATATTATTCTCTATATATTTGAAGTGCACAGGTCAATTAGAGAAGTAATTGTTACAATTTATTAGGTCACACAAATCAACTTGTAAAACATAATAGGGTTAAAACCAAATAAGGTTAATTAAGTCATTCTGTTATAATTAATAATAGAAAATCGCATATTAATTTATTTTATAAAATATTACAAATATATTTTAAATACCTTTCACAAACGATTTTTTAAGATATTTTGTTTACAAAGATAAGAAAACCCTTTAAAAACATTTTCTTTATATTAAGTGTGCATTAAACACCCAAAATAATCAAACGATTGGCAAAATATTTCAAACAGTTCTACTCATCAGCCAAAACGTTGCCGCTCAAGAAATTCTTTTCCTACCATATTATAAAACAAAATCTACCAAAAACGCTTTTTTGTTTATCAAAAATTCAAATTAAAAAATTAATTTTGTTATTAAAAACGATCCAATTATAAATATTAACAATATTAATCATACAAGATAAAAACACAGGTCTAAAAATGTTTTTTAAAAAATGGATATAGTCAAACATTGTACAACAATAAGTTTTATTAATTTTAACAATATAAAAGTTTTTTTTTTTTTTTTTTTTTTTTTTTTTTTTTTACAAAAACAATTCAGTCTTATGTTATAAACTAAAAATACAAAATTCAATTCTTGAACACAACAGCATAAGATTCATAAACTTAACAAAAATAAAAACAATTCTTATCACTGAATAATTCCAAAATCGTAGGAGATAGAGAAGATTTATATTCGACCAAAATAAATACAATTTTGTTACATATTTTCTAAAAATCGGATAACTCGTACGCGAGTTTGGGTGAAATATGTCTACGTACCTGACTAATTTAGAGGAAAACATTTGCCACTCCTATAAAAAAAAAGCTCAACCTGATGGAAAAAAACCGAAAAGGATTTGAGTTTACCGCATCAAAATCCATATATCCATATAATTTTATATAAAGGAGAGACAAAAAATGATTTCTTACAGAGCAGTGTTATTTGTGGTGCTAACAATTTTTCTGAAATATTTGTGGCACAACAGTTATTTGAGAACAAAAAACAAATGAAATTGATTGAAATATTGTACCACACTTCTGTAACAACTTTCTTTTATGAGGCAATACTTTTTGGCCGGCGTTTTGCCATGCATTTTTTAAGTTCTACCCACAAATATTCTATGACATGTAAGTCTGGTGACTGGGAAGGAGCTTCCAAACCTTTTGGGCAATTATAAAGAAGCCAAGTAGGGCCGTTCATAGACTTGTGTTTAGGGTCCTTATCTTGGTAGAACACGAAGTCTTCTTTTACATCAAGATTTTCGCCGCTCTCTACCAGATTTTCTTTCAAAATGTCAATGTAATATTTAGAATACATAATTCCGTTAACAAAGTGAGTAGCTGTAATTTATTTCCTACATCTTATAATATCTTCTATAATAATTTTTTTTGTATAAAAACAAACGTTTTATAAACATTTTAGCCAAAATACCACAATTTATTAAATTTTCAAACAAAAATATTGCTTTAAAAGTAGTAAATAATTCAGTAAATATAAAACAGCTGATTCGAATATCGGTTTTACTTGCATTCGAAAATTACAAAACCGGCTTGTTTCATGACACCATATGAAACCGATATTGAGTTGCAAAACCGACAATTAGCATAATCGACTTGAGTTCTATTACACCCCTGATTAACTGACCACGAGATATATTAATATAACTGCGTTTCTATTACGTCCCCGCATTCAGTTACGCTTGAATCGAAAATTGCTATGCTAGAAAAAAAATACCTAATCGAAAGAAAAAGAAGAAGAGAAGGGTATGTTAAAACCAGCTGCTTTGTTATGAAACGTATGAAATAGAAACATTAAAAATATAAAATCTGTAAATATTGTAATTGGTAAACCATAAAAAGTAAAATTTTATGAATATGAATAGAGAAAAACATATATAAAAACTAAATATTGTGGCAACTATATTTAAATAAATTCATCAGTTAAGTGCAGAAAGTAAGAAAGTAGCCAGATTATAAGCAGACGCCATTTGTGACCAAACTATTCCAGTGTGAGGAATCTTGAAGCGCCGGAGTTAAATTTTCATTTGTTACATCATTACAAAATAAAAATTTAGTTGAGAGAAGAAATGGAATCGATAGCAGCGGCGATGTTGTTGGAAGAGGAGAACAACCTGGTTCAGACTATTTGTATGTAATATGCATACATATGAAAGGAATTATTAAAATGTCATAATTTCTTCCATTCAACGTCAGTTTTTGTTGGTGGCCCTATCGGGTTAAATGCGTTTGCAACTTCTTCCCAGAATGCCTGCACTTCTTCCTAAGTATGCCTATGATATCCAGACGCAATACCATCCTTCGTTGCCATTATACTCGCCAGCTTTTCATACATCTCAATTGTTGTGTTTGTTGACCTGCAATATATTAAATATAGCTTTAAGGTAATAAAAAATTTAAATAAACAAATAAAATTTATCAGAAAACAAATTTATAGCATTTCATACTCACATTTTATAATTATACACTTTTTAACATTAAAAACAAGGATCGAAAAAATGAATACATACAATAGAATAACATGCGCGGAACGGAACGCAGAATACCAAAGTTGCCAATCGGAGAAATTTACGATCCAAATCGAAACGCAGAATAAGTTTATGTTAAGTTACTCATTGTTGCTAACAAGGAGTACCAACGACAAGATTATATGTTTACTCTTATCGTAACATTGAGAAAAAACTTTATAATTTAAATTTTTAGAACAATAGACCTACATTTAAGTAGGTACCATTGCTTTGCATTAAGAATAATAAGTTAAGAAATAACAGCCACTCAATTATTAAAATAAAATGTGTTTTAGAAGAATTTCGTACATTACAATCATATATTACTAACGGTTAACTAAATCACGTTAAATGTACATATTGTTAAATTTTTGGACCTTTTCGTAAAACCGGTTTTATTACTTATCCTTCAAGGATTCGTTTTATTGCATCAAATTAAAACACGGACAAATTAATGTTAGAAATATAATTCGGCAACACTTTATTTATTACTTTATTAAAACGAGTATTTGTACTACCCAACACTTAGCAATGTTAACACGTCTATATTTGAAATCACACTAACTCGCTGAGCTCTGGCAGCGCCTTTATATAGCAAAAATGACGTCGTCTGGTAGCTTCGCGAAACTTCTGGGCATGGTTGTTGTTGGTTGTACTTTACTTAACATGCAGCTATATACGTGTGTTTGTATACAGGACAATGCTGACTTGTGTGTTTTGCTTATGGTAACTATGTGTGGTTGTATGTATGAGTGTTCTGTGTGTTTTGCCTATGGTAACTATCAGTGGTTGTATGGATGAGCGTTCTGTGTGTTGTGTGGTTTTGTTTCTTCTTCTGCTATGTGTATATGGTTGTGTATACTTGTGAACCTGTTTAGCTTTATTAGCAGCGAATACTTGCATACAAGATCATTAAGAAAAACATCTCTTAGCATATATGTTGTTAGGTTTTTCGTTGTAGTTGTTGACATTTATTATTGGCACAGCCTCGAATTATCTTGTATATTCTGGAGTATTCAATTTCCGTTAATTTGAATATTATCTATATTGTGTTGACCAGGGTTGTAACATTTTGACAACTAAAGATTAATTGGCAGTGCTACCGAGTATATATAGCCACATTGTCGTTTTATTTAAATCTATTTCTAATCTGTGTAACACTGCCGCCCACTTAAGCCTGTTCGACATTGGGCTATTATGCTTCTGTATCCGGCATACAACGTCATTCACTCTCTTAATCACTTTATACGGGCCATCCCAGTGAGTCTGTAATTTTGGGGACAATCCTTTCTTCCGTTGTGGGTTATACAGTAAAACCAATTGTACTTCCATAAATCCTTCCGAATTTGCTGCGCGGTCATATCTAGCCTTCATCTTGTCACTGACCATCTTGGTTCTACTACGCACGAACTCATGCAATTCGTTTAAGTTCTCCTTCTCTTGGGACGGAATAGCTCCTTCTTCTACAGTTGGCTTAACACCAAATTCCAAATCACCAGGTAGTTTTAATTCCGTCCCGAAGATAAATTTGGCTGGCGTTCTCGTTGTTGAGTCGCGTACAGCTGACCTATATGCCATCAAAAATGTGGAAATATGCTCGTCCCAATCCCTCTGATGGTTGCTTACTACTTTTCGCAGGTACTCCTCTAAGGTGCGATTGAAACTCTCTACCATGCCATCAGACTGTGGATGCAACGGCGTCGTTCTGGTTTTCCTTATCCAATATAACTTGCACATTTCCCTGAATATGGCTGACTCGAAATTCCTTCCTTGGTCGGAATGTAATTCTTTTGGGACACCATAGCGACATACCCAGTTGTTGACGAATGCATTTACAATTGTCTTTGCTTCCTGGTTAGGTATAGCATATACCGCTGGCCATTTACAGAAATAGTCCATTACCACAAGTACATAACGATTTCCGGCTTCAGTGACGGGAAAGGGACCTGCTACATCCATTGCGATCCGCTCGAATGGTGCTCCTGAGTTGTATTATTGTAGCTGCCCCGGCTTCTTCTAACTGGGCCTTTGGCTGCTATGCACTGTGGGCAGTTTGCTATCCAGTCGGCTATGGCTTGTTTACATCTAACCCAATAAAAACGCTGCTTCAGTTTCTCAAGTGTTTTTGTTACTCCAAGATGGCCGCCACTAGGTCCATTATGAAACTCCTGTAAAACTTTACTTAACTTGGAGTATGGCACAACTATTAAATTTGAAGTTGTTTTGCCATCTACACTTTCCTATACGCGGTATAAACACCCTTTTATTACCTTGAGGCTGTTCCACTGAGCTCAATAAGATTTGGCGAGTGGGATTTCGTCCGAAATTTCATTCCGGGATGGTCGTCTGTCCTCTTCTTTGGCCGCTATAATTTTCCTTAGTATATCGTCGTCCCTCTGTGCCGCTGACCAGTCTTCATCAGGGCCGAAGTGAATTAGCCGAACATCAACGACGCCTTCCTTTTGCTCGGTTCTATCACAATGTTTAGACTCTAAACAGCAGGGTCTTCTCGAAAGAGCCTCCGAATTGTTATGCTTTGTGCCCCTTCTATGCTCAATGCTGAAGTTGTAGCTCTGCAGGCGCTCAATCCAACTTGCCAGTTGCCCTTCAGGATTCTTAAACTGCAATAGCCATCTCAGTGCAGAATGATCGGTCCTTAATGTAAAGTGTTGACCATACAGGTACTTATGGTAATGTTTATTGCATTCCAATACCGCCAAAAGCTCACGTCGTGTCACGCAGTAGTTCCTCTCAGGGTTTGAGAGTACACGGCTATAGTATCCTATGACCTTCTCAGTGCCATTAACTACTTGGGATAGCACACCCCCTACGCCATAACCGCTCGCATCATTATCCAGCACAAATTTTTCTCCAGCTATGGGATACGCTAGCACTGGTGACGTACATAATAACTCTTTGAGTTTCTGGAATGTATTTTCCTGTGGCTCGCCCCAATGGTATGGTCTCGATTTCTTTGTCAGCTCATGCAGGCTTGCAGCTACACTGGCAAAATTCGGCACAAAACGTCTGTAGTATGAACAAAGTATGCTGCGCAATTCATGAAGATTTTTAGGTTAATGCCAGTCCCTTACTGCTTTTATTTTATCTTTATCTGTTGAGATTCCGTCTGCTGTAACATGATGCCCCAAATACTTTCTTCTTTCTGGAACAATGCACATTTATTCAAGCTGAGTTTCAATCCAGCTGATGATATCCGTTGAAGAACTTCTGCCATGTTTTTGAGGTGTTCATCAAAAGTTTTCCCCCTCACGATTATGTCATCTAGATATACCAAGCATATCTTCCAGTCAAGTCCTATCAGTACCTTCTCCATTAGGCGTTCAAATGTGGCCGGAGCATTGCAGACACCAAATGGCATGACTTTGAACTGCCATAATCTGTTACCGACACTGAAGGCAGTTTTCTCCTTGTCTTTCTCTGCAATCTCCACTTGCCAATATCTGCTTCGCAAGCCCGGCATAGAGAACCATTTGGTACCAGCTAGCGTGTCCAAAGTGTCATCGATTCTGGGGAGCGGATAACTGTCCTTCTTGGTTATGTCATTGAGCTTCCTGTAGTCTACGCAGAATCTAGTACTGCCATCTTTCTTTTTAACTAAGACTACAGGCGGACTCCAAGGACCAGAAGATGGCTCAATTACGCCATCACGCTCTATTTCACTTACAAGCTCTTTTACTTTATCTCGCTTTGCAAGGGGTACGCTTCTGGGTGGCTGTTTAATCGGCCTAGCTTCGCCTGTGTTAATTTCATGTTTAACCAATGCAGTTCTACCCTGGCTTTGGCTTCCCATGGCGAAGATACTGGTATGCCTTTTTAGTAACTGTTTGGCTTTATTTTTATCTGTCGCTGATAGACCTGCTACCCATTTCTCTACGTATTCCTCAAATTGTTCACGTTCTTTTGAGGACAAATTAGTAAGTTCTATCTTCTTCTCGAAGTTTATTATTGCCTCTGCTGGAGTACACTGGCCAACATCGGAATTTTCTTTGATGACTTTTTCATGGTCTGACAAGTTAAGCACTCTTATAGGGACTAACAGATCTACCTCTCTTCCTTGGTGCTTTGCAACTGCGCTGAAAATAACCGATCTTTCCGCAGTTAAAGCACTTAGGCTTTTCTTTAATAGCATTTTCTGCCAGCAGTTGTCGCATTGCCTCCTTAACGCTAGCAACTAGGTTGTTATCCTCCTCAGACAAAATCTCCACATTCCGCACTTTACATATCTGTGGCTTGAAAACCATCCTTGCAGTCTCTTGAGCCAGCGCAAATGAAACAGTTTCAGCGAAAGTGGATTTCTGCGCAGCGCACGGCGCCAGTTTAACATCAGAGTCACGAATGCCGTTAACGAAAGCCTCAGTTTTGAAGTGGTCCAGGAACGGGTAACTCTCGCCTGGATATGTGAGCTGCACTAAAAGCTCGATTTCCATTGCGACATCTTGTAGAGATTCGTTAAACTTCTGAACTCTAAATCGCAATTCCATTCTGTATAAATCACGCTTGTGCTCACCACCCTACATGCGCTGCAATGCTGCCATTATCTCATTATAGTTGTTTCCGCTGCTTACTGGCACAGTCTAAAGTACCTCTGCGGCTGTACCCTTTAAGAACAAAATCAACTCTATGGCCTTTTCTTCAGCATCCCATCCATTTCTGCTAGCAACCGTCTCGAACTGGAATTTGAAGATGCCTAATGGTACGCTGCAGTCGAAGCATGGCGCTTTTATACGCGCAGAAACCTTCGCAGCTGCTCGTACTGGCCCGCCACTACAATCCAGGTTATGCCCTTTGTCCTCTAGAGCATGCAATTTCTCTTCAAACTCCTTTGAATGCTGTTCCAGGCCACCGCTTTCTAGATGTTGGACTCTATCCGCCAGCTCTGAGAATTTATTCTCAATAGAATCCACCCTCCTGATAATGGCTTCAGAAAGCTCTACCAGGGTCTCGTTCGTGGCTTTATTTGACTCCTGTATTTCGGCTACAAGCTTTTCCTGCATCTGCTGAGAGTTCTGTTTTATTTCAGTTTGTGCATCACTGATTCCTTTTCTACTGGATCATCATAGTAGCTAACATTGAATTTATGTCCATGCTGCTGGTCGTGGCAGGAGGGCATACCTGCACATCGTCTTTGTCCGCAAACTCGTATGTCCCGATGTCCATGCCGCGATTTTTAAACTCATCTATCAGCCTCTTCTGAATTTCAGCCTTGTTACCTGCAGTTGGCAATTCCAGCATACTGAGCTCCTTTTTCAGTTGTTCAACTTTTAGCTCATCAAATTTCACATATATTTATTTTTTAATTTTCTTTTTAATGTCGTTTTTTTCTTCTTAAATTGCAATGTCCTAGTAATTATTTTTGCAATCCCACTTCTGACACCAATTGTTACGTTTTTAGACCTTTTCGTAAGAACGGTATTTTAGTTATCCTTCAAGGATTCGTTTAATTGCATCAAATTAAAACACAGAAAAATTAATTTTAGAAATATAATGCTATAATGCGGCAACACTTTATTTATTACTTTATTAACACAAGTATTTGTACTACTAAACACTTAGCGATGCTAACACGTCTATATTTGAAATCACACTCTGACTCGCTGAGCTCTGGCAGTGCATGGTTGTTGTTGGTTGTACTTTACTTAACATGTAGCTATATACGTGTGTTTGTATACATGACAATGCTGACTTGTGTGTTTTGCTTATGGTGACTATGTGTGGTTGTATTTATGAGTGTTCTGTGTGTTTTGCCTATGGTAACTATGAGTAGTTGTATGGATGAGTGTTCTGTGTGTTGTGTGGTTTTGTTTCTTTTTCTATGTATATATGGCTGTGTATGCTTCTGAATCTGTTTAGCTTTATTAGCAGCGAATACTTGAATACTTACAAGATCATGAAGAATAACATCTCTTAGCATTTATGTTGCTAGGTTTTTCGTTATTGTTCTTTACACTTATTATTGGCACAGCCTCGAATGATCTTGTATATTCTGGAGTATTCCATTTCCGTTAATTTGAATATTATCTATATTGTGTTGACCAGGGTTGTAACATTTTGACAACTAGAGATTAATTGGCAGTGCTGCCAAGTACATATTGCCACATTGTCGTTTTATTTAAATTTATTTCTAATCTGTGTAACAATATATTTATAGCCAAAACTCAAAATGTCTTATCATAAACTGTATAATTTCCCTAAACAAAATAAAAACAATAAAAGGTGAAGAAAAATAAAATACGTTCCGTTTTTTAGATACCTGTCTGTCCAACCTGCTTCGGTATCATACGATTTTTATTCACCATGTCCCAATTTGTAAGTTTAGAAAAAAGTCACTCTCAAATAACTGCATCATCATATCCAAGAAGAGAAAGCGTATATATTTAAATATTTAAAAATTCGCTTCAACGAAGCGATTCTGTAAGACACTTCTGCTATTGCCTACCAATGTTTTTTCGTTCAGATTTTCTTTGCTGTGGATACATACATATATTTTCTTACTGTTTTATAAATAAAAACTGTTATTTATTGATGTTTCGGTGTTGTGTTCCATCGTCGAAAATAGTAAAAGCATGGCATGTTCAAGTTTGCAGAAAAATATTTTTTATCGTTATTTTGCAAAGTACCGCATATAGCACTCAATCAAAATAATAAAAAACAGAAAGGAGTACTAAACGAAATCATATTTTTTACGGCTTCTGAACGAATAAATTCAATTGATTCATTCGTTCATTTTAGCGTTTCCAGCTCAGTTGTTTCAGTTAATTCATTGGATCTGTCTCTTTCATTAGCTCTTTTCAATGTTTGTGTGTCAAAATTCATATAAAAACAGGTAAAAGTGGTATATTCGGAATCTTATATACCATTCGCCAACGTACGTCTGGCGTTATATATATTTTTAAGTACCAATTTTGTTCTCCTAAGTTATAAAATAGTTTTAGTTAGAAAAACAACTCGTCAGTTGGCTTTTTGGTTACTTTTGTGAATAAAAATAATAAATCTCCCACCCCTGGAAACGAAATTTTAATTTTTTTTCACCAATGCAAACCTTTTTGATATAAAGCGGTTTTATTTAAGAATTTAAAATGTTTAAACTGTTTAGTTATTGCATCTATATATATAAAAATAAGTTGCATTGTGTTAGTAATTGATGTTCTCAGGAATGTCTGAACCGCTTTTGTTTCTGCAAAGTGTATATGAAAGGTGACATCAATACCAAGGTTTTTATGTATATATGGTGTGTATGTGTGTTGGTTTATGAGTTGTAGCCACTTAGTGAACACTGCAATCATTTCGAAATATCTAGTAATTATTTTGAAAAACTGAAATACAATTCGTTTTTAAATTCGTTACAACTCAATTTAAGTCAAACCATTAATTCAATTTATATACTTAGCCATTCTAAATCACAGCTTCGGAGATCTATAAAATAAATTACATATAAATACATCACTAAAAACGTAAATATTTAAATACAATATGCACAGCCAACGTCATATGCATGAGTACGCGAATAAGAAATCTGTTGAAGCTTTGGAAAGATCAATGAAAGATATCCGATATAACTCAGAGTTGTTTGGTGGTGCGTTGATTTTATTGTCAGGTGATTTTAGGCAAACATTGCCCGTCATTCCTAGATCGACAGCATCCGATGAAATTAACGCTTGCTTAAAGTCTTTATATAAATGGAATGATCCATCTGCTGATAAGTTCTCTAAGCTATTGCTGAAAATTGGGAATGGTGCAATGCCTGTTGATGACACTGGACTGATAACATTGCCAAATGATTTTTGCCGTTTCGTGCAGTCAAAAAAGGAATTGAATGTGTTTCACTAACATAGCACAACAATATACATGCCATGCATGGTTGAGTGCCAGAACGATTTTAGCGGCAAAGGACACAGATGTTACTGAATTAAACATGGCTATACAATAAATGATTCCTGGCGAAGTGGTGTTGTGCAAGTCTGTCTATACTGTTACCAATGAAGAAGATATTGTGAATTATCCAACAGAATTTTTGAATTCTTGGACTTACCAGGATTGCCTCCGCATAATCTCCAATTGAAAGTTGAAGCCCCTATTATTATGCTTCGCAATATCAATTTTGTGTAATGGTATAAGACTTGCTATTAAAAAGTTGATGGCTTATATAATTGAAGTTACTACTTTAACTGGAAAATTAAAAGGCGAAGATGAATTCATTCCACGCATCCCAATGATTCCTTCTGATATACCATTTGAGTTTAAACGACTTCAGTTTCCTGTTCGCCTTGCGTTTGCGATTACAATTAATAAGACGCAAGGCCAATCCTTAGACATTTGTGGAGTGAATTTAGAGTATCCAGCTTTCTCACATGGACAGTTGTATGTAACCTGTTCGCGCGTTGGCAAACCATCGGTTTTGTATATTTACACCGAAAATGCAAAAACAGCAAATGTTGTCTACCACAGAGCATTACAATAAAAGCAGTTTATCACTGATTTAAATGAACCTATTTCATACTATGGGAAGCCTCAATTATCTATTTAAAACTATCAAAAGCATGTAAAAGTGCTGTATTCGACTGTGCAAAATCTTATACACCCTTCACCAACGGACGTCTCGCACTATATATATTTTTAAGTTCCAATTAAGTTATTAAGTTCTTTCTAAGTTATAAAATAGTTTTTGTTACTTTTATGAATGAAAAAAAAATTAATTTTCACCCCTGAAAACGAAATTTTGATTTTTTTAAATATTTGCTGCAAATTTTGCTTTTCCTGAATTAAAAATTGTTATGTTACTTTTATGTATAAAAAAATTCAGTTTTCCAACCTATTTAAAAAAACTTAAAATTTTTTACCATTTTGGTCACGTTCACAAAATATTGCAATTATCCAACCCTGCAATAAAAATTTTAATTATTTTTTAAATTTTGAAACGAAATTTTTGTTCTCTAAATCAAAAAATGGTTTTTGTGAGGAAATAAACGACGTTAGTTGTTTTTTTTGTATTTTTTTTTTTGTTACTTTTATGCATAAAAAAATTTCAATTTCCGATCCCTGGAATTTTTTTTCATCTATGCAAATCTTAATATTTTTTTACATTTAGAAAAACTTAAAATTTTTAAACATTTTAGTTGCTCTATGTACCACAAAATTACGAATGTGCAAAAAAATTTCAATCTCCCACCTCTGGATGCGCAAATTAAATTTTTTAATATTATTTTTTAACATTAGAAGTCTTGATTTAATATAAAGCGGTTTTATTTAAGAAAAACTACAATTTTGTAAACATTTTTGTCACATTCACGTACTACAAAATATTGCAGTATCCAACCCTGGAATCGAAATTTGGATTTGTTTTTTAATATTTGATACCAATGTTGCCAGAATAAAAAATAATTTTAACCAGGAAAAAAAGTTTTTGGTTATATTAATGTATAAAAAATTTAAATTTTGTAACCCTTTATAAGAGTTTTTTTCAATTTTCTTTTCATCAATGCAAGTCTTCATTATGTATATAACGGTTTTATTTAAGAATAACTTAAAATTTTTAAACATTTTAGTTGTTATATGCACCACAAAACACCGAATGTGCCAAAAAAATCAATTTTCTATCTCTGGAAATTTTTTTAGTTTAAATAGACAACTAAGGAGTCCCAAAACATGAAATAGGTTCAATTTAAAAATAAACAAAAACAAATTGGTTTTTGGCGTTGATTTTGCGTCGAGAAATAGGTGTAAGCTTCCCAACTCTGGAACCGTCCTTCCGATTTTTTGAATTTCAATGTTAGCTCGTTTCCAATACATCAGTTCAAGAACGAAGTCTTTAGCTCTTCTGGGGGCTTGGGAAAACCGATTTCACGTAGAGACAGACAGACATCGCTCAATCGTCATCGCTATTCATAAGGATTCAGAATATAGATGCTTTATAGGGTCGCATATTAATATCGAAGAAATTACACACGGAATGACAAACCTAAATATACCCTTTCACTTTTTTGCGAAGCGTATAAAAATTCCGGGAATGGAAAATTAAAAGTTTTTTTTGCACATTCAGTATTTTGTAGTACATGTAATAACTAAAAAGCTTAAAAATTTCAAATTTTGTTAAATAAAACTGCTTTACACATCATGAAGATTTGCTTTGGAAAAAAAATTTCTAAAATTAAAATTTCGTTTCCAGGAGTGGGAAATTGATTTTTTTCTATTTATAAAAGTAACCAAAAAGGCAACTGAGGTTTTTTTTTCGCTAATGTAAAAATTACTTAAATAAAATTATTATTAAAATTATTTGGTAGAAAAGTATCCATAGGTAACTAAAAATTGCAATAGAGCTAAGAATAAATGAACTATGCTTCCTTCAAAAAAGCATATATGTACTTCAAAATAATTGTAACGCCAGACGTACGTAGCAAAGAACGAAATAGTGTACTTTTTAGCCTTTGTGTACACAAGTTTACATCAACGACATCGAAAAAAAAGACATTGAAAAATGTATACATGCCACACTTTATCCACAAATACATCTTGAGTGTACAGGACAGTGCATTGAAGTCATTGAAAACATTGAATTCACTTTATGTCCGTAAACACATTTGCGGTGATGATAACATTATATTTGTTTTTGTATCTTCATAAAATTAATGTGTGGGACTATGAGGCGCCAAGAGTTTTTAAATAGACGCACACATAACAACACCACAAAAAACAGATATACTCATATTAAAAAAGGCTCAAATAAAATATATTCATTTTCCGGGCAAGCAATAACACAAAACAACAGAAACGCGGCTATTTTCCAAGAATTTGCTGCATTTTGAATATTTTTCAAATGAAATTAAATGTGAAATAGGTAAGTATACTCTCATAAATAAAACGATCCTTACAAAATTGCCAGGAAAACGTACTTCAAAAGATATTATTATTATTTCCATCACTATAGAGGCTTGCCACTGTGAAATATGGCATCTCCATATACACGGAGATGTATACAAGTACAGGACGAAAGTGTACACAACGAAAAGTGTACACAACGAAAGAAAGGCAATGTCTTCAATGTATTGAGGGTGTATATTGTACAGCGGGTGTACATTCAATTTTCTTGTACTCTATTTTATTCTCTGGTACGTAGGTTAAGGGTATATAAGATTCGGCACAGTCGAATATAGCACTTTTACTTGTCAGAGTTGCCAGATAAAAAATTAAAAACATTATCGATATGAAAGATAATTCTTTATGAGGGATGTTCTGGAGAGAAAATTTATGTCTTAATTGTAATCAAAGTGCTTTTTAGACAAGCTGCAAAATAAGAACTAAACTTTTATGAAACTTAATATTTGATATATTGTCACAATCTAATTTAAAAAATTTATTTGTTTGAAACTTTTCAAAACTACGGATGATTTTGTAAAACACATATGAGATGCATATACATATACAATACCTTATATTATACGTATTGCAAATATACAAATATTATTTCTATTGCACACCTACAATATGATAAAGATCAAAGTTTGCATATTGAATAGGATAGAAAGTTCCTCATTATTTAATATATGTATATAAAGTATTTTTGAAGTTGATCGACTATATATTTTTAAGAATGTGTATATGTTATATATATATATATATATATATATATATATATGTATATGTTATATATATATATATATATATATATATATATATATATGTATATAATTATAATATGAAATTTATTTGTTGGGTGGTTAAGCAATGTCTATATGCATTTCATTGGCGCTTCTTACCAAATCGTCAGTAGACTTCAACCACAGTTTTGCAAAGTTTCAAACTTCTCAACTTATTAAAAGACTTCCAAAAACCATCTGAGAATTATGTTAAATAAATTAACTATAAAAATTCACAAACAATTTCAAAAAATCACATTATAATAAGTGTAGCAGGCTATGAAACTTATACAAACCAAACCCAACAAACAACTTTTATTCGATACGACTCTATTTTTCTATACCTTTATACAATTAGAAATCCCTTGGATAACAATGAAAGTATTTATAAGGCAAAATGAAAAATAAAATCTCAATTGAATTGTTAATAAACTAATTTTTTGACATATTGTCATTGTACTATTATAATATGAAATTTATTTGTTGGGTGGTTAAGCAATGTCTTTATGCATTTCATTGGCGCTTTTTACCAAATCGTCAGTAGACTTCAACCACAATTTTGCAAAGTTTCAAACTTCTCAACTTATTAAAAGACTTCCAAAAACCATCTGAGAATAATGTTAAATAAATTAACTATAAAAATTCACAAACAATTTCAAAAAATCACATTATAATAAGTGTAGCAGGCTATGAAACTTATACAAACCAAACCCAACAAACAAACAAAATTTTTCATTTTGCCTTATAAATACTTTCATTGTTATCCAAGGGATTTCTAATTGTATAAAGGTATAGAAAAATAAAATAGAGTCGTATCGAATAAAAGTTGTTTGTTGGGTTTGGTTTGTATAAGTTTCATAGCCTGCTACACTTACTATAATGTGATTTTTTGAAATTGTTTGTGAATTTTTATAGTTAATTTATTTAACATAATTCTCAGATGGTTTTTGGAAGTCTTTTAATAAGTTGAGAAGTTTGAAACTTTGCAAAATTGTGGTTGAAGTCTACTGACGATTTGGTAAAAAGCGCCAATGAAATGCATAAAGACATTGCTTAACCACCCAACAAATAAATTTCATATTATAATAGTACAATGACAATATGTCAAAAAATTAGTTTATATATATATATATATATATATATATATATATATATATATCAAGGCTTTTATTTAAACAAAAATCTAAAAGCAAGCATATGTGAAATCAAATTGAAATAAATTTGCAGCCACATTCAGTCTTTAAAAAGACTGAAAAAAGGAAAAATAAAAAGCTGAGTTAACAAAATTGGTTAATATGTATACCTCTTATTTCGAAATCATATTTTTTCAAAATTATCTTAGTCTGATATATTAAACAGCAAACGATTGGTCCAAATGGGTTCTACGTCAGTTTTCAAGAAAATCCCGAAAAGGACCATAGTCTTATCCAATATAACCTCAATTTCTTGCTTAGTCATCTGAAATTGCATATTAATATTAAAAATCAGTAATTCAGATAATAATTCTATTGCTTTACTTACCCTTTTGCTTTCCTTTTGGATTTTGGATTTGCCCCCTTCATATGAATAATGATATATATTGGTTGTATTTTAATTCAAATTAAGAAAATGCTCAGATGAGTTGATATTTTTGAAGAACCGACATCATTTAAAGATCGAAATAATCCTTTAGATCAAGTGAATACCGTACAAATGTTATGGGATTTGTGGTTCCATTTTTCACCTATATACAAACATTTATTATTTACACATCGGCTATGTACTATTTTATCGTCTAATGCAATGTTTAATCACATCAAAATTAATACTAAATAAATCTACGCGATAGGAAATTTAAATTCAACAAGTTTAATTTATAAAGTACAATTTATAGCAATAAAATGGATCATACAGCTGACAGCCGTATTTCTTGCAGAAGTATTGCCACACAATTACTTCACGTTTCATCACTGAGCTACTGAAATAACTGAGCTACTAAAACAATTAAGCTACTGAAATAACTTAACTAGTGAAACAACTGAGCTACTGAAATAACTGAGCTACTGAAACAACTTAGCTACTGAATGAGGCAATTCATACTAGACCAGTGGTGTCAGCGCTAACACAATTGTGGAAACAAAACTCACACGTACGCTTACGCTCTTTAATTTTGGGAGCTTGCTGTTTACAACACCAGCCGAAAATGACAAGTGCCGTTATGGATATAATAAACAAAAACAACACTATACACTTCTGGGAATGTCGCAGTGACCGCGAAATAAAATTTAAAAAATGAAAAGAATGGAAAAAAGAAGTTTTTGACATCATCGAGATTAGTTTTTTTGTGTTTTGCTGTGGTCGGTCAGTGGTAAAGTTTGACCTTGTTTTGTTATTGTTGTAGTTTTTACATAATTGTTAATTAATTTGTAAAAACTAATTTGATAATTATTCCATAGTCAATATGAGTGAATTATCTGTAAAGGCAAAAAAATCAAAACCAAAAGAGAGGCGAATCAAATAATAAAATATATATGTGGGAGTGCAACAAGTCAGAAATCCAATTAAAAAAAAAGAATAATTGATGCAGGTCATAGTGAAGAAAGTTGTGAACCCACTGTTTCTACTCAAAAGTATTCATGTTTAGTTAATTGATAGTTCAAGTGACTCTGAAGATTATATGGATAGTAACAGTCGTTTTGAGAAAAAAATGTGATAATTTACGAAAATGGGCGGTTGAAAATAATATTTGCTTTAAATGACCTACTGCAAATATCAATTTATGAACTTAATATAAATTACATTTAATGAATACAACAACTTTTTTATGTTGAGGATAAAAATTCTACTTCCAGAAGTGTCTTTTTGAAGTAACACAGAAGAGAATTCTTGAAGTTATTTCCGGGGGGTACAACTTCTCAATACGGAACACGCTTCTACGACAAGAAAATGGTATCGCAGACGATGAGTTTCAAATTCTTAGCGTCACTTCCGCAATAGAAAATGTGGGCAGGGCTGCTTCAACCCCATATTAGCAGAACAAAACTAATGCATAAGCACTTATGAAAATAATGAAAACACAGGTTCTGTGTTTTCTTTTTTACAGAGCGTTGTCCATTCAGATGTCCATTGTTGTGTAAACATGATTATGAAAACAGAAGGGGATTGGTCGCGGCAACAAACAGTAGAACTAATAAAATAAACTCGTAATAGTTTTTGCAGTAATTTTTAGTAAATAGTAAAAATTATTTCATTAAGCCGTAAAAATTTATGGTTACTGAAAATTTCAGCAAAATTTTACTCAAATCACTTGAATAAATTTTACTGGTCTCATGAACAAGTAACAACTTCTAATTGTTTTTGTACAAATTGCACTACGTACTTTTTTTGTTTATTGGTTTTAAAAAAACAATTATATTTAAACTATACAAACATTAGTTAACGATATAAATAATATTTTACATAAGTATATAAAATTTCTTTTAATCGAGTATTTTTAATATAGTCCTAGTTGATTTTTACAATATTTAGGCTTTATTGATTTTCATGGTATAAGATTATTGCCAATTCCTCATCACTTATTCCATGCACATATCCGCTAATTTTGTTTCAAAACGTATGTGTACAGCGAACGAAAAGCAAACATCAAATAAACAAAGAAATACTAACACACACAAATATATATCTACATCTCCATATGTTTATACTCAGCCAAACTATGGATAACAATTCCCCGGGAGTTTTTTGCCTATTCCCTAATCTCCCGCAGAGATTTGGTACGTCAACGTACATGTCTACCGACATGTATACCTGTCGAATAGCCCTATAGGGAATGAACCAACTATATTTATTTTTTTACACATAAAAATTATACTACTTAATTTTTTAGCGCAAGTCCCTTGCAATACTTTTTTTCCCGTGGAAGAGATTCTCTTCTTCGAAGTTTGTGTAGAATAAGGGAAAAGGGAGATATTTTCCGGGGAAAGTTTATTTAGAAGAAGGAAACAGGGTATAGGGAAAAGCAGACATCAAATAAACAAAGAAATACTAACACACACAAATATATATCTACATCTCCATATGTTTATACTCAGCCCAACTATGAATAACAATTCCCCGGGAGTTTTTTCCCTATTCCCTGTTTCCTTCTTCCCCGGGAAATATCTCCCTTTTCCCTTATTCTAAACAAACTTCGAAGAAGAGAATCTCTTCCACGGGAAAAAGGTATTGCAAGGGACTTGCGCTAAAAAATTAAGTAGTATAATTTTTATGTGTAAGAAAATAAATATAGTTAGTTCATTCCCTATAGGGCTATTAGACAGGTATACATGTCGGCACACATGTACGTTGACGTACCAAATCTCTCCGTCTAATATCATGTATGTCCAGTACGTGCGACATGTCCGCCGGTTTTCAAAAGTTTTTGATTTTCTGATGTCTGTGGCGTACCAACATACTTGTCTAATAACGTACTTCATGTAATAATTCAACTCCACTTGTTGTCGTTGGCAATGCTGTGCGTTGATCGGAAAGTTACAAAAAAAAATGTCTTTCAGTAACGTTAGTTTTTGGGAAGAATTTATTGAATTGTATAAAAGCCTGCCGCAATTGTGGAAAAAAACTAGATTTATGCCACAATAACTAAATAAAATATATTGGGTACAATAAATTAAATTTTACATTCGTTTTCCTCCTCTTCCTTTCGCTTCAAAAATTTCTGTGTACTGAACAGCGGTTTGGCATTCTTGCGGCTAGATTTAAACTCTGTTCATTTACTTTTCTATCACTTTCCGTCAACTAGAGAGTAAAGCTCGATTCACTCATGGTTTCAGTGCAACATTGACGTTCTACAAAATTTCTAGTTTTTTGAGAGTATGCTCTGAAGCGATTCACCCACTTCGCGCATTTGTTCAAGGCTACCATATGAAATAATTTTGTAATTACCACTATTTATTTAATTTTATTTATAACAATATTCACCAGACATATATTTTTTAATACCAAACAATACAAAAAAAGTGCTCCGATTTTTATTATATACACAAATAATATGAAACAAGTGAGTTGTTGCACATACAAGAGTATAAAATAAGTTCTGTATTTTACTATACATATGTTCATACAATATTGTTACAGAGATTAGAAATAGATTTAAATAAAACAACAATGTTGCTATATGTACTTGGTAGCACTGCCAATTAATCTCTAGTTGTCAAAATGTTACAACCCTGGTCAACACAATATAGATAATATTCAAATTAACGGAAATGGAATACATATACAATAGGGACCTAAATGCTAAGAGATGTTATTCTTAATGATCTTGAATGCAAGTATTCGCTGCTAATAAAGATAAAGAGGTTCACAAGTATACACAGCCATATACACATAGGAGAAGAAGAAACAGAACCACACAACACACAGAACACTCATCTATACAACCACTCATAGTTACCAGAGACAAAACACACAGAACACTCATACATACAACCACACATAGTCACCATGAGCAAAACACACAAGTCAGCATTGTCATGTATACAAACACACGTATGTATATAGCTACATGTTAAATAAAGTACAACCAACAACAACCATGCCCAAAAGTTTCGCGAAGTTACCAGACGACGTCATTTTTGCTATATAAAGGCGCTGCCAGAGCTCAACGAGGGAGTGTGATTTCAAATATAGACGTGTTAACATCGCTAAGTGTTGAGTACTACAAATACTCGTGTTAATAAAGTAACAAATAAAGTGTTGCCGCATTATATTTCTAAAATTAATTTGTCCGTGTTTTATTTTGATGCAATAAAAGAAAACGAATCCTTGAAGGATAAGTAATAAAACCGTTATTACGAAAAGGTCTAAAAACGTAACAATTGGTGTCAGAAGTGGGATTGCAAAAGTAATTAAAAGGACATTGCAATTAAAAAAAAAAAAAACATTAAAAAAAAATTATAATAAATAATCATGAAATTTGATACGCTAAAAGTTGAACAGCTGAAAAACGAGCTCAATAAGCTGGAATTGCCAACTGCAGGTAACAAGGCTGAACTTCAGTAGAGGCTGATAGATGAGTTTAAGAATCGCAGCATGAACATCGGAACATACCAGTTTGCAGTTTGAGGACAAGGACGATGTGCAGGTATGCCCTCCTGCCACGACTAGCAGCATGGACATAAATTCAATGTTCGCTGCTATGATGATCCAGATAAAAGGAATCAGTGATGCACAAACTGCATAAAAAATCAGCAGTGACAAGCTTGTAGCCAAAATAAGTGAAATAAAACAAAACTCTCAGCAGATGCAGGAGGCATCAAGGGTAAACAGTGACAAGCTTGTAGCGGAAGTAAGTGAAATAAAACAAAACTCTCAGCAGATGCAGGAGGCATCAAGGACCAGCAGTGACAAGCTTGTAGCCGAAATAACTGAAATAAAACAGAACTCATAGCAGATACAGGAGAAGCTTGTAGCCGAAACTCAGCAGATGCAGGAAAAACTTGTAGCCGAAATACAGGAGTCAAATAAAGCCACGAACGAGACCCTGGTAGAGGTTTCTGAAGCCATTAACAGGAGGGTGGATTCTATTGAGAATAAATTCTCAGAGCTGGAACAGCATTGCATACTCTAGAGGACAAAGTGCATAGCCTGGAGTGTAGCGGCGGGCCAGTACGAGCAGTTGCGGAGGTTTATGCGCGGATAAAAGCGCCATGCTTCGACGGCAGCGTACCATTAGGCATCTTTAAATTCCAGTTCGAGACGGTTGCTAGCAGAAATGGATGGGATGCTGAAGAAAAGGCCATAGAGTTGATTTTGTTCTTAAAGGGTACAGCCGCAGAGGTACTTTAGACTGTGTCAGTAAGCAGCGGAAGCAACTATAATGAAATAATAGCACCATTGCAGCGCAAGTGTGGTGGTGAGCACAAGCGCGATTTATACAGAATGGAATTGCGATGTAGAGTTCAGAAGCCTAACGAATCTCTACGAGATTTCGCAATGGAAATCGAGCGTTTAGTGTAGCTCACATATCCAGGCGAGAGTCGCCCGTTCCTGGGCCACTTTAAAACTGAGGCTTTCGTTAACGGCATTCGTGACTATGATGTTAAACTAGCGGTGTGCGCTACGCAGAAATCCACTTTCGCTGAAACTGTTTCATTTGCGCAGGCTCTAGAGACTGCAAGGATGGGTTTCAAGCCACAGATATGTAAAGTGCGGAATGTGGAGGTTTTGTCTGAGAAGGATAACAACCTAGTTGCTAGCGTTAAGGAGGCAATGCGACAACTGCTGGCAGAAAATGCTATCAAAGAAAAGCCTAAGTGCTTTAACTGCGGAAAGATCGGTAATTTTTCAGCGCAGGTGCAAAGCACCGAGGAAGAGAGGTAGATCTGTTTCGCCACCAAGAAACAGCAAACGGGTGAACCAACCAACATCACAAGAGTCCCCGTTAAACTAAAACGAGCTAGCACTGAGGGGCAAGAGCTTTCTCTCACAAACGAGGGCCCCACAATCTCCATATCAGTGATGCAGCAGAAAAATAGCAACCTCACTGCGTCCGGACACATCAACGGGGAAAAGCACGTACTTACCATAAACACAGGGGCATCGCAGTCAATAATAAGGCCCGATATAGTAAAGAGGCAATGCGAGCGATTAAGCAATATACGGCTACGTACAGCTACTGGAAAGAACCAGCAGCAGATCTAAAGAGCGAGCTTATAACAGCGAAAGCTCTAGTGAAAACTAGTAAAGGAGGAATAGTCCCTATAAGAGTGCTTAACTTATCAGATGATGAAAAAGTCACCAAAGAAAATTCCGATGTTGGCCAGTGTACTCCAGCAGAGGCAATAATAAACTTCGAGAAGAAGATAGAACCTACTAATTTGTCCGCAAAAGAACGTGAACAATTTGAGGAATACATAGAGAAGTGGGTAAAGCCAAACAGTTACTAAAAAGGCATGCCAGTATCTTCGCCATGGGAAGCCAAAGCCAGGGTAGAACTGCATTGGTTAAACATGAAATTAACACAGGCGAAGCTAGGCCGATTAAACGGCCACACAGAAGCGTACTCCTACCAAAGCGAGATAAAGTAAAAGAGCTTGTAAGTGAAATGGAGCGTGATGGCGTAATTGAGCCATCTTCTGGTCCTTGGAGTTCGCCTGTAGTCTTAGTTAAAAAGAAAGATGGCAGTACTAGATTCTGCGTAGACTACAGGAAGCTCAATGACATAACCAAGAAGGACAGTTATCCGCTCCCCAGAATCGATGACACTTTGGACACGCTAGCTGGTACCAAATGGTTCTCTATGCCGGGCTTGCGAAGCAGATATTGGCAAGTGGAGATTGCAGAGAAAGACAAGGAGAAAACTGCCTTCAGTGTCGGTAACAGATTATGGCAGCTCAAAGTCATGCCCTTTGGTGTGTGCAATGCTCCGGCCACATTTGAACGCCTAATGGAGAAGGTACTGATAGGACTTCACTGGAAGTTATGCTTGGTATATCTAGATGACATAATCGTGAGGGGGAAAACTTTTGATGAACACCTCAAAAACATGGCAGAAGTTCTTAAACGGATATCATCAGCTGGATTGAAACTCAGCTTGAAGAAATGTGCATTGTTCCAGAAAGTAGTAAAATATTTGGGGCATAGTGTTACAGCAGACGGAATCTCAACAAATGAAGATACAATAAAAGCAGTAAGGGACTGGCATCAACCTAAAAATCTTCATGAATTGCGCAGCTTTTTGGGCCTTTGTACATACTACAGACGTTTTCTGCCGAATTTTACCAGTGTAGCTGCAAGCCTGCATGAGCTGACAAAGAAGTCGAGACCATACAATTGGAGCGATCCACAGAAAAATACATTCCAGAAACTCAAAGAGTTATTATGTACGTCACCAGTGCTAGCGTATCCCATAGCTGGAGAAAAATTTGTGCTGGATACTGATGCGAGCGGCTATGGCATAGGGGGTGTGCTATCCCAAGTAGTAAATGGCACTGAGAAGGTCATAGGGTACTATAGCCCTGTACTCTCAAAACCTGAGAGGAATTACTGCGTGACAAAACGTGAGCTTCTGGCGGTATTGGAATGCATTAAACATTACCATAAGTACCTGTATGGTCAACACTTTACATTAAGGACCGATCACTCTGCACTGAGATGGCTATTGCAGTTTAAAAATCCTGAAGGGCAACTGGCAAGGTGGATTGAGTGCCTGCAGAGCTACGACTTCAGCATTGAGCATAGAAGGGGCACAAAGCATAACAATGCGGATGCTCTTTCGAGAAGACCCTGCTGTTTAGAGTCTAAACATTGTGATAGAACCGAGCAAAAGGAAGGCGTCGTTGATGTTCGGCTAATTCACATCGGCCCTGATGAAGACTGGTCAGCGCCACAGAGGGACGACGATATACTAAGGAAAATTATAGCGGCCAAAGAAGAGGACAGACGACCATCCCGGAATGAAATTTCGGACGAAAGCCCACTCGCCAAATCTTATTGGGCTCAGTGGAACAGCCTCAAGGTAATAAAAGGGTGTTTATACCGCGTATGGGAAAGTGTAGATGGCAAAACAACTTCAAATTTAATAGTTGTGCCATACTCCAAGATAAGTAAAGTTTTACAGAAGTTTCATAATGGACCTAGTGGCGGTCATCTTGGAGTAACAAAAACACTTGAGAAACTGAAGCAGCGTTTTTATTGGGTTGGATGTCAACGAGCCGTAGCCGACTGGATAGCAAACTGCCCACAGTGCAAAGCAACCAAAGGCCCAGTAAGAAGAAGCCGGGGACAGCTACAACAATACAACTCAGGAGCACCATTCGAGCGGATCGCAATGGATGTAGCTGGTCCCTTTCCTGTCACCGAAGCCGGAAATCGTTATGTACTTGTGGTAATGGACTATTTCAGTAAATGGCCAGAGGTAATTGTAAATGCATTCGTCAACAACTGGGTATGTCGCTATGGTGTCCCAAAAGAATTACATTCCGACCAAGGAAGGAATTTCGAGTCAGCCATATTCAGGGAAATGTGCAAGTTATATTGGATAAGGAAAACCAGAACGACGCCGTTGCATCCACAGTCTGATGGCATGGTAGAGAGTTTCAATCGCACCTTAGAGGAGTACCTGCGAAAAGTAGTAAGCAACCATCAGAGGGATTGGGACGAGCATATTTCCACATTTTTGATGGCATATAGGTCAGCTGTACACAACTCAACATCGAGAACGCTAGCCAAAATTATCTTCGGGACGGAATTAAAACTACCTGGTGATTTGGAATTTGGTGTTAAGCCAACTGTAGAAGAAGGAGCTATTACGTCCCAAGAGAAGGAGGACTTAAACGAATTGCATGAGTTCGTGCGTAACAGAATCTTGATGGTCAGTGACAAGATGAAGGCTAGGTATGACCGCGCAGCAAACTCGGAGGGATTTATGGAAGGACAACTGGTTTACTGGTTCTGTGTGTTTTGTCTATGGTAACTATGAGTGGTTGTATGGATGAGTGTTCTGTGTATTGTGTGGTTTTGTTTCTTCTCCTCCTATGTGTATATGGCTGTGTATACTTGTGAACCTGTTTAGCTTTATTAGCAGCGAATACTTGCATTCAAGATCATTAAGAATAACATCTCTTAGCATTTATGTTGCTAGGTTTTTCGTTGTTGTTGTTTACACTTATTTTTGGCACAGCCTCGAATGATCTTGTATATTCTGGAGTCTTCCATTTCCTTTAATTTGAATATTATATATATTGTGTTAACCAGGGTTGTAACATTTTGACAACTAGATATTAATTGCCAGTGCTGCCAAGTACATATAGCCACATTGTCGTTTCATTTAAATCTATTTCTAATCTTTGTAACACTGCCGCCCACTTAAGCCTGTTCGACCCGAATAGGCATACAATCACCTCTTCCATAGTGCGCCAATCGTTCGAGATGTACTATCTTCATTTTCGACCTTGGGCTATTATCATAAACTAATTAGACATGACAACTGTGTATGCAGTTGTAATGTTTTCAACCGATGTTGCGAGAGGGACAGCAAATGTCTTTGCTTGCTATCTCTTTTCTTTTTCTTGTCGATAGAAAATTACATATTTTTGTTTACAAAAAGTTAAAATTTCTTGGCAGGATTATTGGTGAAATATTGAAAGTAATTAAATTATCGTAAGATTTAGTGCTGGAAATTGGTAATTTATAGGTGAAACATTATCTACTCTTTCGTCCACGAATTACCAATTGTGTGAAATGCCAAAAAAGCACACAAAATCAAAAAAATCGGTGGTGATAGTAGCAAAAATATGTAAGTAAATTTTTCTTATACATATATTTATATATATTATATATATATATATATATATATATATATATATATATATTTATATATAATATACATATAATTTAATAATATCTAAAACTCTTTTATTTTTCAGGAGATGGAGAATTAGGAATTTGTTTCCGAATTATACGACGTATATTTTGTGTGATGTGTATAATTTAAAATAGTGATATTAAAGTGGTGAAGTTATTCCTCCTTTCCACCAGTGATCAAGTGAATATAAAAGTGGTAGGAAGAATATGAAAGTGTGTTTTTAAATTAACTAAAGTGAGAGAAAAATAATTTATATGAATGTATGTATCGGAACATGTTTTCGGAACATAGGGTAAAACTCTAAGTTCGTGTGCTTTTATGTAGGAAATATGGCTTTGCTTTTTGTCCCGGAACATGTTGAGAAAAAAATGGTTTAGGCCTATTGGGGAAGCCAGCCAGTGTGGAAACCTACACAATATCAATAAGATTTGGTAATAAATAAATAAAATTTAGTAGTACATTTTAAAGAACTTCAATTTTTATTGAGAGTAAAATAAATTTAAGAACATTACTGCATGGTTTTTATCAATATTTTTTTATACATATAAATTTTGAATCTTAAAACCATCTCAATTGCATTTACTTTAACAATTTTCTACTCTAATGTTTTCCAGCTACTTTCAGATTTGTTTCCAATAACCTTTTTCTTTAGCGAATTCTTTGTAGACACTATGACCCTAAAAGAAATATAGAAATTTCGATTAATACTTTTAAACTAGGTTTAATATACCATTAATCTGATAGAGATTACATTTACAAGTTTCACATTTTTTATAACAGAATAATACTTACATTATATACACTCTTGCTTATTCCTATACAATCCTTTCGTTTCTCTGATATGCAGTTCACCAATTGCTTTTAGATCTTTATGCAAGTTATGAAACAGTCTAACATTCATTCAGCAGGTTTTCCATGACTTGTGCTATAACCAAAAATTTATTTTCATAATGTTGGTTTCCAATTTTCTTATTTGCCACTAAAATTGACAAAGGCGCTCAGGTTGGAAAAACACTATTTCATAAACGATAAAAGAAAATTGTTCTTATTTGTTTTAAATAAATAAATATGTTGACAAACATAAATACCTTTACATCTATACAGCAAATTATCAGTTAAAAATAATATATTTAGAAGGACTGGGAAACATGAAGGATTCGAAGCTACAGTAACATCGGGGTGTGGAATAGGCACACGGATCTGTTGGAAATTATCAGTAGTTTTGTGCAAATGCTCATTGAAGTCAACGCAAGCCTAGTATGGAAACATATGGAATAGTAAATTGTATATAAGTAAATTTTATAAAGGATCTATTGTAAGCATAACTTTTGCTAAAAATAAATAATACGTACCTACCGACTTCTTCTAAGTCTGTGGAATTTCCAATTTTGTTGCAGCAGTTCAACTTAAGTCGTACCTTTGATTAGAAATTGATTTTTTTAATGCGATCTTCTGTGACTTCAATGAAACTCTCATTCCCGGCTTAATTTATAGTTTAAGGTTCTCATTACGCCTGTGAGCATGCCTTTTTAGCAGCTTAGCCATCTATTAGCATGCATTAAGCACTTGTTTCGCCTCCCATAGCCCCATTTAATAAATGTATCCAGGTTGATTACGTGATGATCAGTGCGACGATTTATATTTTAAAAACATTTAACAGTTCTTAAACCATTAACAATTACTTTTCTGAGCACTAAAATTAATAAAAATTAAAAACAAAACTAATTTACAAGAATTTCAATCCTTTGGGAATCTTGGCTAATTTTTATGTTGATTTCTTACGGTATTGACCGCCAGCCAAAAATTAGGGCTTTTGATATATTCTCTTAATGTTTATAAACAGTTTAATATTGTCTCTTAATCACTCAATACTTATTTTTATTGAATTTTCAACCCCCATTATTTGCGTAAATTGTAAAACATATGTTTAGAGATGACCATATATAGCCATTTCTTCTAACATATTATTTCAGCTTTGCGTATACATATTTTGTACTCGTTTGCACTATCGTTAGGCAAAAGCTGATACGGGCCAAAATGAACTGTCACTTTTGAGTTTTCTGTGTTTTCTGTGGCAATGAGACTGATGTTACAAAGAAAAGTGATCAAATGCAAATGCGTTGGTGGTAAGCTATAGTGCGGATAATGGTTAAATTTTAAGGGAGATAAGATCATTAGGCCATATAAATGCATGTAAAGTTTTAGTAAATTCACTAACAAATTCTAGAATTACAGGATGCGAGGAGAACAAAAGAAATGGGCATAATTTGAACAATTGGTTACAAAGTTTATATATGTATGATTTTATTAATAATTTCAAACGTCAAAGTGCATAGATATAAATTCAGTAATGTAAACTAACAATTTAAATTTTCAATAAAGGCATAAACTTAAGTTACAATTTTAACGGTGAGGTGAGGTGATTCAGGGAACTAGAAACCAAATTTTCCGATAACTACCCAACCCAGACTCATATCCTGTGCCATAGGTGAAGCAAAGGTCGCAGGATAGATTCCATTCCTGATGATTCTTGGATATATATCAGCTCCAAGGATGATGTATGATGTGTTTTTCAATAAGAAATGCTTCCATAGAGCTGGACTCTATACACGGGTTAACAAGGCCACGCACCCGGTCCCAGTTGTCTGCTAGTTGGATTTGGATAACTACGGTTGGTATAACCGTCGTAGTTCCACTGTCCGACGTGATGGTTGTAACGGTCGTGCGGAGACGCTCATGGCGATGCAATAGGCTGTGGTGTGCAGTGCCGCAATGTTTACATCGTTCGATAATACGACAGGTCGAAAGTTGATGGGAATGAACAAGACAGTTTTCACAATACTTAAACCGCTAGACGGTCTGTAATCGATTGGAAACATTCATCCTTTTGAATTTGAGGCATTTCCTCAGTGGGTGATTTTTACGGCAGATTCGACAATCATATTTAGTTGGTTCGGATTTTTCGGCGACCTTGCGGTTTTCCATAGGTGAGATGCTCCTGCGGCTGTGTCTTGGCATGGTGGCTAGAAAAAAGGGGAAAAGATAAAAGACGATACATAGTTATTGTTGACTGGGGTTTGGTAGCAATACTAGTTTAGTAATGGGCCTAGTCATGATACCACCGGCGGTACATATTTCAGCGACGCGAACACGTTTATCGGCTCCGTGGGAGACCTTTTCAATACGGCCGAGACGCCATTTGTTGGGGGGCAAGTTGTCTTGTTTTATGACAACAAAATCGCCGACAGCATAGTTTCGTTGGGGCAACTTCCATTTCGTTCGTTTATGAAGTTCTCTTAAATATTCTTCTTTTCATCTCCGGGCCAAGTAATGATGGAGTATTTTCAATTTTTGCCATCGGTTAGCATAGGTCAGTGAAGGACTAGCCAAGTCAGGCCCTGGGGGGGATAATAGAGGAGTTCTGATAAGAAAATGTCCCAGGGTTAAGGCGCATAAATTAGTTGGGTCGTCACTCATTGGACATAACGGCCTTGAGTTTAAGCATGCTTCGATGCGCGCAAGCATAGTGGTTAGCTCTTCAAATGTAAATCTTTGGGCATGGCAGAGTTTTTTAAAGTGAGCTTTAAAGCTTTTAAGGCCCGCCTCCCAGAGACCGCCCATGTGGGGTGCCCCTGGTGGTATAAAATGCCAATCCAGATGGGCGAATGTGGTTTGTGCCAGAATATCTTTCCGTATGCGATCTAGGAACTGTGTTTTGTCGCCATGAAGAATGTTAGATGCGCCTACAAAGGCAGTGCCATTATCAGAATATATGGCTCGGGGTGTCCCACGCCTGGAGAAAAATCTTGCGAAAGCGGCTAAAAACGCCTGTGTTAAAATTTCTCCGGTGGCCTCTAAGTGGATTACCTTGGTAGCAAAACATATAAATATCAGAGCGTAGCCTTTTGTGATTTTGCAACCTCGGCCCACGTAAGATTTAATGTCGAAAGGTCCGGCGAAATCCACTCCTGTGTGATAAAAAGGGCGCGAAAGACAAGTACGTTCAGGTGGTAATGCCGCCATAATCTGTTCACTGATTTGGCGTTTCTGTTTCACACACACTAAACATTGAGCTAATATTTTCCTTATTAAGGACCTGAGCCGGAGAACGTAATAATGGTGTCTCATAAGGCGGTGTAAGAGTTCGTTTTGTCCATGCAGCGAGTATTTATGCAGATACGCGAGGTAGAGTTTAGTGAATCGAGCGTGGTAGGGTAGCAAAATAGGGTACCGTTCATCATGGCTAAGTGTGGGGGAGTTCACTAACCTGCCGTTAATTCTCATGACTCCATCGGGATCGATAAATGGATTAAATGTCAGGAGATGGCTTTTAGGGGATAATATCTGGCCAATAGATAATTTGTGGTATTCATCATGAAAGTAGAATTTCTGACAGGCAATTATTAGACGGTTTTTTTGCAAATCGAAGCTCTGCGGATGAAATTTCAGTATTAGCTACAACTTTTTCCTTGAGTTTAATATTTACCTTATAGTAAATATGAGACAGATAATTCTGAATGCCTTAGGCAGATCAGAAAAGTCCTTCAGAATATCCGAATTCTCAACTATAATGGAGTGGACGAGTGTTGGTTTCGCCTCTTCCTCCGTTGAGAAAGGTAAAAACTTCGATGGCCATTCCGAGTGTGGCTTCTTAAGCCATTCTGGCCCATGCCACCATAAGTCGTTGGAGGACAGTTGATGTACAGTAAGACCGCGGATTGCTAAATCCTCAGGGTTGCTTTTGGACTCTACGTGACCCCATGATTCACTTCCCACCTTTTCAAGTATAAGAGATACTTTATTTTCGACAAAAGTTTTCCACTTTTTCAGAGGGTTTTGAAGCCACGCCAGAACAATGGTGGTCTCAGTCCATAGAAAAAGTTTAGATTCCTGAAGATTAAGTCGGGGTTGTATTGAGTCGATCATGTTTGCCATCAGTTCGGCACCACACAGTTCTTTGCGGGGAAGAGATAGAAACTTGACTGGGGCCACTCTGGGTTTGGGCATCAACAGGTGAGTGGAAATATTGCAAACATATTCAGACCGCAGATAAAACGCAGCTGCGTATGCCTTTTCTGACGCGTCACAGAACCCATGCAGTTCTATAGAATATTCTGGAACGAAATTTACATATCGGGGAATTTTTATTTGTTCAATGTATGAATAGTCGTCTAAAAATGCGTGCCATTGTTGAAGGGTGGAGGGTAGGAGGTTTTCATCCCAATTTGTCCCGTCCTTCCAGATTTGTTGCATTATTATTTTTGCAACAATGATTTTAGGGGACAGCCATCCGGCGGGATCAAACAATTTGGCAATTTCCGAGAGGACTGCTCGCTTGGTGATTGGACCGGGGTGGAGGAGATCATTAAGACTTATACCATTCGATGAGGCGTTCGAGGCATTAAACACAACACGGAGTTTCGTGGTTGTGCTGTCGGGTTTAAAAACGGCGTGGTGGTTATTGCGGTCATTTGACCCAGAGACGAATACTCGGTAATCACACGATCGTATTCGGATTTTAATTGAGGGCTTTTAATTAGTTTTGCTTCATTTCCGAAGAATTGGGAGAGAGCAATATTGCGAGATTTTCCCACATTGAGGATATCAGGGAACTCTTGTTTAAAGGGCAGTGATACTATGAATCTACCTTCCTTGTTGGCGATGTCGTGGGCCTTTGGGGAATATATTCGAGTTCCCAAAACCGCTGTATTTGGTTAGATAGGGTAATTTCATTAAAGAAGGAGGAAACAGATCTTGTAACGGGGTTGCTCGTGACTTTCCCGATGACTATCCACCCAAAGACGGTGTTTTGGGCAAGTAGCGATCGATCACTATCCCAATGTAGGCCGTCTTGAATTATCTGTGGGTATGTGTCAGCTTCTAGCAGCAAATCAACTTCGGAACAGGTTTGGCGGGATCTATCAGCTAGTTGAAGATGTGCCAAAATGTCGTTCTCGAGGGAACGCGAATGATAGTAAGGAAGCTGACCCATAAGTTTCTTAACAACTAATGCATCAGCGTCGATTTGAACGGAATTGTTGATAGGCGATCCGATTTTGATGTGACATACATGTGTTGATGTGGCCGTCAAGGTTTCATTTATTCCATGAATTTCCGCTTGAATACAACGTGTTTCGATACCAAGTGCCTTCTGTACTTTCTTAGAGATAAATGTCACTTCTGATGTGGAGTCAATCAGAGTACGACCGGTATATTTGAGATCGCCATTGTAGATGTCAACCATAGCAGTACTCAAAACGACTGAGTGAGATGGAGAGTCTACTCGTGCTGTATATGACTGCAGCGGACGATCCGCTGCCTGATTTGACGTGGACGGACTTGTCTGCGCAACGGCCTGTTTGTGATACACCGGATCTTGGGGTAAATGTGGTTTGGGCATGGAAGCGGTAGCGGGATGAAAGTTGGGTGCATCTGCCTTGAGGGTAGAGAGATACCTCCCGCGGTGTAGTAACGAATGGTGTTTCTTCTTGTGTTACACACAAATCGACTTTTACAGTTTCTGAGATCATGGGAACTCCCGAGACAGTTTATACACAATTTCTCTCGTGCATCGATAGACATTAGGAGAAATGAAGGGCAAAGTCTCAAAGGATGATGGTGCGGACACACAGGGCATTTACCAGGGTTGTCATCTGAAATACTGTTGCGGTAATTTCTTAGTGTCGGGTTTCTTGCGTAGGTTCGCTTTAGAAGGATTACTTGAACCTGAAAATGTGTTGCGGATATCGGATATTGACTCTAGAGTTTGAAACCTGGATTTCAAAAAGGCATCCACCCGACTCCACGTTGGTAAATTTTTATTATGGGACAGGGACTGCTCCCATAGATTGAGGGTTATATCTGGAAGACATGTAGAACAAATGTAGACAAAGATTATGTCAAAGGTATCTGTATCGATTTTCAGGCGGGCTAAATTCGTAACACAATCGTTGATAGTACGTTGTAAGCGCCTGATGTTGGGTCCAGTTTCTTTCGAAATATGGGAAAGATTAAAAAGGCATTTGAGTTGAGCATTGACTAAAACTCCTTCGTTCTCGTAACGATTGATAAGATTCTGCCAAGCCATATCGAAACCTTCATTTGTAATAGGACAGGTTCTGAGAATATCACGTGCTTCTCCTTGCGTCTTTTTGAGTAGGTGACACATTTTGTTTGTTCCGTACAGAGCCATAAACATGTCACAGAACGCGGGTCACGATTTATAATCTCCATAGAAAATTTCGGTGTCACACGGAGGTACAGAAATGTGAGTTGTAGACTCAGCTTTCACATCAGACGGGGGTTGAATACATTTTTGGCGCAAACTGTCAAGTACTTCATTAATTGTAGCTAAACTTTCGACATGGGCCTTGAAGGCTGAGCTGTAACGGGCTTTAAGCGTTTCCACACTAGTGTCCTTTTTTATAGAATCAAAGTTGTCTAACGCGTTGTCTTAGCACTGTCGGAATGCTGTCCATGTACGGATGATCTCGCTTTTTTACACTTCCGGTGTATGGATAGAGTCGTCAGCTTCATCGCGTTGTTTCATGAAAATTTGAAAATCTATTATGCGGTCGGCTGCTCGGATCAATGACGCCAGGATCGACATATTGGGTGAAAATGATTCAGGTGGTCGTTGGAAGGATTTTCCTCAAGTGTTCAACTAAATATAAACTATATGAAGTCTCAGAAGGAATATGGATTCGCCCGTATTTATTTTAATTGAAATGAAGTTCTTCGTAGGTGCCACGAATAAACTCAGCATGTATGTATATTATTTTCTTTTCGCACAAATGTTCTCTCTTATATGGGGGTAAGTTAACTGCTGAACGCGCCTCGTAGAGACGATAAAAGAGGGATTTGTTTATACTTGTATATTATGGGCAAAATAACAGTAGCTGTGTATAAAATTTTTATATATGCGAGCAATTGCGCATATATGCGATAAAAGAGGGATTTATTTATACTTGTTCTGGGTGAACTTTTCAGTCGAAAAGAGATGAATTATAGTATATAAACTTTATTTACTTGAATGTATGTCGAGCAAATTAAGTATATAATTTGTTTGCTGCTGTGCCAATTCGGCAGCACAATGTGATTCTTAGTTGATCTGCCAGCAAGTGTATATGCATACGTACGTACATACATACATGTTTATTTTCCCTTTTCCTTTATGTTCGCGCATATGTCCACATGTACATATAGGCTGCTGAACTACAACGGCTGTCTGCTTGATCTAGTTAATGATCATTAAGTTTGGCAAAATAATAAAGAAGAATTATTCAGTGACAAAGTGAAGGGAACGACAAAGTCATGATTTGGAGAGTTTTTCTTGTTCCTTATTCTTTTTTGACTTGGCTGGGAATGAGAAAATGGATAACGGCATAAACTGATGTTCTAGACGTAAGTCAGTTTGCGAGGAATTTTGTATGTATGTATGTATGGATGTATGAAGCCTTATGCATAGGAATAGTTACATAGGTATACATATGAAACTATGAACGATGTGGACATACATTTAATGTTTGTCCTGCACAAATCATGAACATACATTACCAAGCATGTATGGACGTGTTGTTCTGTACGTGGTAAGGGCATATGTATACACGTAATGGGTTCCACAATATTAAGTATTGAGACTTACTTGTTTCTTTGAGGGATGGGTCCGGGAATATCCGGCTTGAAGGACCATAAATGTTGGGGGGGGGAGGCTTCCAGCCTTCGTTTGTGGCTGCAGGCGCGGGCTTAGACCCTCTGGTGATGTTACTTTAATGCGTTTAATTTAATAGTTTTTTTACTATTTTCTTGCTTTTAGAGTTACAGATCTAATTCTGTTGTTTTTGAGTTTTATAGTTCTAGTTGCTATTGTTGATTTTCGAAGGTAGGAATTGTATTATTTATGGTTAAATGTATATTTGGTTTTCACTGCTTTATATTTTCTTTGTTATATATTTATTGGTTTTTTTTATTTTTAGTTATATTATCGCATGAAAGTCACATACAGTTGTTATCAAGTACAACAAACAAACCAAAAAGATATATATATATATATATATATATATATATATATGTTCAAGCAACTTTAAAACTGATTATGATTAACATCCAAAAGAGTTACTTTTATTGGGCATACTTTCATAAATATAGCTTTTTAAATAATATCTATTCTTTAGTAATACTAGTGGTTTCACTTCCTTTGACCGCTTTTCACAGCTCACATTGACAGACTATGAACAACTCAAGAAACCAGTCGAGATTTTGGTGGTTGTTTTCTTCAGTTGCTTTCATGATTGTTCTCTTTTTGCAAATAGAGCAACCAACTGAAGAACAAATATAAGCACAACCAAAGTCGGCAGCGACAGATCGCAGGTTCACATTTTGGCGTAAACACATACATATAATAAAATTTCAGCTCTATTTGCCAAATTGCTCCCAATGTATTTTTGAATCAAAAATATTTTATTTTTACGAGCTCTTCTTCTGGACTCAATTTGTGATGCATTTGAACCGATATTTCCGAAGTTTTAATTCAAGTTTCGATGGATTTTAGAAAACGCGATGTAATCATATGTAACTATACATGCTGATATAAAAATGAATATAAATTCCAAATAAAATGAATGAAAAAAGTCCTTCAAAAAACTTTAGATATTTGGTTTTCATAAAAAACTGAAACCCGCGTGTTTGCAGATAAAAAAACTAGAATTCATACATCTAAGTCTTTCATTACACCATTTTTCGTAAACACAAAATTCAAATATTGCTGTTGGCTTCGAGAAACAAGTTTAATGAATCACAACTTTCAAGAGCGACAAAAAAGAACAAAACAGTTAAAGTAATTTATTACTACTTAAATTTTATTATGTATGTATAATTTTTATTCCGTATTTGTACGCTTTAAAACAATTTGTTTTTCACTTGCTCGTTTCTCTTATTAAAAAAGCCCTTAATAATCTAAGGAAATTTTTTTTATTTAGTAAATGAAAACAATTTAAAAAACCACTATTAAGCAATTGAGCAATGAGAAAGAAGAGCAAAGAAAACATATATACATGTAAATATGTGCATAGTTATAACATACATATTTATGTGCAGTTTAAAATTAAGTAAATAGAAACACTACAGGTTCTTAAACAACATTAGGGTGGCGACGGTAACAGTTGTCATATTAAAAACAGAATGCAAAGGTTAAGTAACTAAATGATTGTAAAGAGAAAATTATTAACCATCGATTAATTTTTGGTTAAAGTTATTTTAATCATACATTATGAAATGGGCTATTTATGTGGATTAGACTGGGGATAATTCTCAGATTAATTCAAATTAAAAGCGTTAATTCATACTAACGCTCCCGTATAAGAGTACCTGATCATATTCCTCACAAGACCTAATAAATGATAGTGACTAATAGTTGTATACATAAACTGACGGTATAGAGCCAAAGAACACATTTTTTTGTAACATACCTCCTCATAGTGCAATATTAGTTGACAAGTGGACCTGACTGCATCTGTGATATTTGTGTGTGTTTTTTTGTCCCATTTATTTCAAAGGCCATAAATTTGGTGGATACAAGGAAATCCTAAAAGCAAAAAAAAGAATTTATAAAGTAAACGCTTGATTTTGCAGATAGAATCAAGTATGCTTTCCGTAATGCATTAGTCTAGTTCCGATAACTAAATTCTCAAGATAATTTATTTTACTACATGTAAAAGGATAAGATAAATGACCTTACAGAAATATCAACATCCGAGAGCATTCATAAATAGACATGAAAAAGGATAAATAGATATGACTCTCGTGCAATCAGAAGTCCTGTAGTAAAGAGGAAAATATATTATTAGAAAATTAAAACTTGACGATATCTAAGTAGATAAAAACTTTTGTTTTTGCCTCAGATATCGAGGGCGTGATATTATTTATTATTATTGCACTTTGTGCCCAACCGGTTATAAACTGATTACAGAAGTAACTTACGAAGATTTCTTATGATTCTCCCAGAAAGAAATCCTAAAATAGGCTAGAGCTCTCTGAAGTATGTATGATATTTCTGGAAGCGAATACTGTATTTACCGATTACAAAATATTCTCAAATCAGTAGGAGGGTCTAGGTTAGGTTAGGTTGCAAAGAGGGGCATGAGTCATCCCAATCCTCTCAAGGATTACACCTAGGCCGCTATAGGCTTGTTGTGCGCTCTAAAGTAGGAGTTTACATTCTATGGAACCTCTATCGTACCGTTCAAAACCTTAGAATTTGATTACATTAAGAACCTAGTCTCTTCAATGTATCTTCTTAAGTCCCTCCAGTTAGAACCCCTACGAAAATCCATCTCATGTATAATCCCCTGATTAAATGCTTGTCTTCTGACTTGGCTAAAAGCTGGACAGTAGCACAAGTAGTGCTCCAGTGTTTCGTCCTCCTTCTGACAGGCCCTGCATGTTATATCGCCAACGATACCCATTCATACCAGGTGAGTCTTTAACTCTGTATGTCCTGTTATTAAATAAACCAGTCTCCATAGTGCTGGCCTACTCAATGTTAGGATCTCCTTTGTCCTAATACCATCTGGGTCTCCCCATAGAATTCTAGTCACCCTGCCTATGGTAGAGTGCGGCCAATCCCTTGTATGCAATTCTATGGCCAATTGTTTAAGTTCGTTTTTAAAAACCTGAAATGGTAGTCTGTTATCGATATCTTTTAGCCATTTTATCCCCTCTGCAATCGCCGCGATCTCACTTTGAAATACTGTGTTGTGATCTGGTAGGCGGAAGTATTTCCGAAAATTACGACCCATGTCATAGAAACCTTCCGATAGTATGGTGATGCAGTCTGATTGTATATATCTTATAGGAATTCTGTCGCACACAACTGTGTGAGCATTGTTCCTGGGTAAGACGTGTATTATACTCTGGTGTTTGGTTATGTGTTCTTTCGTCAGCCATTCACCCATCACCATCAATCTTGTAGCAGCCAGAGCTGCTTCATATTTACCCTGTATATCAATAGGCAGTATTGATAGAATATTCTCCATCGCCTTAGTTGATGTGGTTCTTATTGCGCCACAGATGCCGATACAGCACTCTCTTTGTATATTTTGAAGACGTTTGATATTCACCTTCTTCTCTAATGACGTCCACCATACTAAAGATGCGTACGACACAGCTGGTCTTACCACACTCGCATAGAGCCAGTGGGCCATCTTTGGGCTCATTCCCCACTTTGACCCGATTGCCCTTCCACAATAGGTTCAGACTCTTCGGGTCTTGATTACCCTACTTTCTATATGGTCCTTCCAGGATAACCTCCAGTCGAGTATCAATCCTAGATATTTGACCTTCCTGTTAATTTGTATTGTACTATTTCGAAAAACCGGTGATTCCAGCTGTGAAATCTTCCGTTTTCTTATAAACATAAAAATTTCTGTCTTATTCGGGTTGACATTGACAACCCTTTCTGTAGCCCAATTGTAAGCAAAATTCAAAGCCTCTGTTGCCTTTTCACAAAGAACCCTAGGGTTGTTCCCCCTTATCAATATCGCTACATCGTCTGCATAGCAGACGGGAGCAAATCCTTCTTGGGATAATGTTTTTAGTAGGGTATTTATGGTCATCACCCACAGTAAGGGAGATAGTATTACCCCCTGTGGCGTTCCGCAACATAGTTTCCCTCCTATTCTTGTATCATTAACTTCACAATTTATCTTCTTGTTCCCAAGCATATGACTGATCCATGCGGTCAATCTCTGGTCCAAGTCGAAGTTGCCTAGCGAGTCAATAATACTCGTGGTCTATATATTGTTGAAAGCCCCTTCTATAACCTAGTTCAAAGGTTCTCTATATATGATACACAACTTCCTGTAGGGCTGTCACGACAGATCTGCCCCTAATGTAAGCGTGTTGCTTAAATTTCAGTGTACTGTGCAGTATTTTTTATTTCAACATTGTGACCACAATTCGTTTCAACGTTTTTAGTTAGAAAGACGTTAGGCTAATCGGCTGTAAGCCTTCGGTTCTGCATAGCTTTCCTTGCCTGGTTTTGGAATGAAAACGACTTTAGGCTCCCTCCATGCCAGGGGAGTATATGCATTAGTAAGACAGATTGTGAATATATTAGCCAACCTATCCTTTATTAGTTCTATACTCTTCTGAAGAAGAGCCGGGAAGATGCCTTCAAGCTCTGCCGCCTTATAGGGCGAAAAGCTCTTCACTGCTCTACATAACATTTGAGTATCTATTATTATCGTTGGATTATCCATATTTCTCGGGGGGTCTGCTACTTTCGGGCGGCTCTCCTGCCCTGTACGGAAGTGTGCCTCCTTAAGAAATCCCAATAACTCCTCCATCGTCTCTGCCCTCCTACTCTCCGGGTCTACAAGTATCTCAGGTTGAGTATGGGTTTTCGACAAGAGTTTCTTTATTTTGGAAGCTTCACTAACGCTGTCTACCTGTCCGCAGAAACGCTTCCAGGATTCGCGCTTGGCGCCCCTTATTTCCTTATTGTACATGTTTAGTTTACTTCTATATTCTTCCCAATATATTTCGAGTCCCTTCCTACGGGCTCTATTAAAGAGCCTTCTGGTTTCTCTCCTGAGATTCATAAGTTGACACGGTTTTTCCTTTGGGTTTCGCCTATATCTGAGTGCACAACTGTTCTCATAGGATTCCCTAATATCAGTACTCAGTCTATATATCTCTGAATCTATGCGCCCTATAGTAGTCACTGGTGGTAGATAGTCCCGGAGTCTGTTCTGTAGACTAGAACTAAATTTTGACCAGTCCGTATTCGCCCTATTCCTAAATGTCATTGGGTTAGAATTAGGATGATCTAATGTCATGAAAATAATACGATGATCCTAGAAGGAATGCAATCCCGACACGTGCCAATCACTTATTTCATCAATCAAGTTTTCTGAGCATATAGTGATGTCAATAACCTCTTCCCTAATTCTGTTAATGAATGTTGGTTCATTCCCAGTGTTTACTGTGAAGAGGTTATTTGCTATTAAGTATTCAAATAATGCATCACCTCTATTGTTGCAATTAGTGCTGCCCCAAGAGAGATGATGTGAGTTGGCACCACAGCCTATTAAGATATTTCTACCTTTACTCCTGGCGGAAGATATAATTCGTCTCGACTCCGGCGTTGGTGGAAGTGTCGGGTAACCGAGGGCAGATACAGTGAAGCCATCAGCATGTTTCGACTGCCATATACTAAATTTTTGGTGTCTGATATTGATAATTCTGGGGGAAAAATAAAGTTTAGTTCCTTATGATATAGTATGCACGCCCTGGGTCTAGCCCCGGTCTTTGCACAAAAAAGTTGATAATTACAGTCATTCAAACCAGAAAAGTTGTTCTTAATTGTCCTTGGTTCCTGTATGAACACAACGTTTATCTTACCTTTTGTTATTTGCTCCATCAGGGCTTGAGTCACCGTTCTACTCCGATGGAGGTTTATCTGCAGTAACAGCAGCATCTCTATCGAACGGCTTTTGAGGGGGTCTCTTGAGATACCCTGATCTGTGATTCTCCTTTATCTTTAGGCTCCGCCTTATCTTTTTTGGCATTCTCAGTCGGGCCTGCTAATGCTATTTATCCGGTTTCGTAGTATATCCACTCAGGAGTCAGACTACAGTTGTAGAAACATTACGTCGCGAACAAACTTGCTGTTTTCAATATGAATTTGTGGAGCATCCTCATCAGCTGACAATATGTACTCCACAATATATTCATTTATGGCCCTTTCCACCTCCTTGTGGTAGTTGGCCGGAATTTTGCCTGATGGGTTGCTGGAATCAATGACAGCATAGCTCAGCTCTTCTGCCAGTTACCTGCTCACCACTTTCGCATACGTGGACTGTTCCTTAGGCCTCCTTTCGTCTGGTTTCCTCTTCAGTGATTTAGAAGCTTTCGGAGCTCCTCCAACCAGTGAAGACTTACTTGAGGCCATCGTTTGTTTGGAGGTACTAGCGCACGGAGAGGTCCCTAAACCCTTTGAGCCCTTCGAAGAGTTTTCCTCAGGATGTTTAGACCAACCGCCTGCTACATCCCTCCCTGCGGGGAGCTTTTTACCTTAAATTTCTTTTGGTGTCCAGCAGTATTCTGCACCTCCGGCGAGCGAACTCTCTTGCCCTTCTCTATGGAGATGGGTGTAGAGGCTTCACCTTCCTTTGAAGCATCCTGCTGATTTCTCCGTTTTAATGTTCTCCTTTCCGCTATTGTAGGCCAGAAAGATTCCTCCTTTTCGTGGTGAGTTTGGCTATGCTAGCACTTATTTCCTCGACCATCATATCTAATTCGGAGGATTCTTTCACGTTTTTCGTATGGGGAGAATCGGATACCTTGCCCGTCTTTTGTGGTTGGTGATGAATTGTCATCACCCTTGGCACCGATTCTTCCTCTCTTAGGCTTCTTGTAGCTTTAGCAACAGGGGAGGCCAAATTGCCCACCCCCGAAATTGTTTCCTCACAGTCGGTTTTTGACGACGACTTGGGGCCTGTTTGCTCACCACCAATAGCCGCCGGTACTGAGTTATTTAGGCTCTGCGCCGTAACTTTATTTTCTTTTAGGTTCTCTTCCATATTTAGTTAATTTCGGGTACCACCTTGGTTTTGGTTGGTCCGCGAGGGATTACTGGAATCCCTTGGGTCCGGGGTAGTGCGAGCGATCAACATCCCGGGTGTGCTGAAATCCTGTTCACTAATGTGTCCAGTTCCTCAACCCATCCCGGGGCGATGATCGCCCACCCTACCTCAAACCCCCCTATCCGCCACCTGGGGACGCGTCCGACGGGAGCAAATTCAAGCAAACATCTCCACACGGAAGAGGAAGGATGTATGTCGGAGGGAGGGAGGGTCTATGTATGTCGATATGTTATAGAACCTTAAATATATAGCTGTATTAGGCGATTTTCAGGGTGTGGGATTTCACCGCTTATGTTATAGTGTGTCCAAAAAATAATAATAAAAACAAAACGCGAATACCATTTTCTTCGAGTAAACTCTTGGAAACCGAAGTTTTGTTGCGGCTTGCTTGTGGACGAACGTACAGAAACGAAGGATGTGGAATTTTCTTGGAAAGGTTGAGTAAAGTTTTTTTTCTAGCAGGGTATTTGCGAATGGATTGGTGGGATACATTACAAAGCATCTACATACATATATTCAATATTGAATTATTATTTCCCTGGAGAATAAATAGTTAATTTTTTTAAATTATACAATTTTTATTTATTTATTTTTCATATAATTTTGATTGTTGCGTGTAGGAAAGAAAAATAAATAAAAAATGTCAAATTTCCATTTGCTTTTTGTTCGTGTTTTTCGACCTTGAAGTAAGAATAATCAATATTTTTATGCTTAAAAATTAAATATTTAATACCTACATTTTTATTGAATTCCCTTTGAATTTTTTGGCGGAAAATTTCCTGTTTTTTATTACACTCTCCCTATATTTCACATTCGTAATACCTACTTTTATTCCCGGGGAAGAGTTTTCCAATTCGAAGTTCATTTAGAATAAGGGAAATGGGAAAAGAGAAACATATCTCTGGGAGATTTTATTTAGAAAAAACTCCCAGGAAATTGTTATTTAGAATTGGGGTGATTGTATTGGTCGTATAGATACCTTATTGTAGATAGGTACATAGAATTTATAATTTTGTTTATATTGAATTATTGCACCAAAATAAACGCATGTATAGTAAAGTTTGATTTTAATGAATTATATGGAATAGTGAATAACTGAGACGTTTCTAATTTAAAGGAAAGGGTAAACTTACGATAGAACTAAAATGATTATCCTGGGTTATATTTCTTGAATAGCAATTTTAGCTGGTTGTAGTTATTTTCATATCCTTTAATATTTCGCTAAATAATGCTGGTCGCTATAGGTAGATAAAACATATATATATATTTAGTTGTGCATAATAATGTTATGAAATATAGGTTGGGTAAACATATAACCCAAGGATAGCCGCGGGATCCACTAGAGCCCAGAATTCCTGTAGTCCCACCGACGATTCCCGAAGAAAGGAAAGTATCAACTCAGCATAATAATAATATTAATTAAACACTGTCGTTCAATCAAAGACCATAACAAAGACTGATAATTTTATTAAGTTTTTTGACTTTTTTAAAATTGATAATAGCTCCTTTTGCATTTAAAACATACTATACTTATGCTAAGAATATGTACTTGTTTTTCAATTAAACTTTGTTCGTTATTGTTATAAATGCACATAATTTATGAAGCTGCCATCAAATATCATCTAACCACGAATTCCTACAACAATTTTCTTGTTCGCTCGTGAATAAAAACTGGTAAATCCTTGTAACATAAAAACTTAAATTCGTTTGCGAAATTAGACCTACAACTTACTGTGTAAACACTGAAGTAGCTTGCGAAACTTTCGTCTATATTTGGAAGTAATTACTTACTTGTGTAAATGTAAGATACATAAGTAAGATTTGTATTTACATTTCTCAAGTAAAGAGTCTGTCAATAAAAATACTTAAAAGTACAAAGCGTTCTTTTCAATAAACATAATTATTTACGTATGAATTTGTGGATTTTATTTCCTTTATGATTCTACACTTGTTTTCTTTTTCGCTTCAACGCAATTAAATAAATATTAACGTTCACCTCGTATGAAATTTGTCATTTTACATTTTCTTACTATAAACCAAGTTTATTTGTTTGATCGTTAAGCAATATTTTCATGCATTTTGTTGATGCTTTTATCAAATAATCACTAGACTTCAATCAATTTATAAAAATTTCGCTCCTATGCAAAGATTTTTCGAGACCATCAGAGAATACACAAATGACTTTATAAGTAATAAAAAAAAAAATAAGTAAAAGTGCTATATTCTGCTGCGCCGAATCTTATATACCCTTCACCAATGCACGTCTGGCATTACATATATATTGTAGTACCAATTTTGTGCTTTCTTAGTTATAAAATAGTTTCAGTTAGCGAAAAAAGCAGCTTCAGTTGCATTTTTTTTGTTTGTTACTTTTATAAAAAATATATATTAAAAATCTCCCACCGCTGGAAACGAAATATTAATATATAAATTTTTCAAATTTTTTTTACCAAAATAAATCTTCACACCGTGTAAAGCGGTTTTATTTAAGGAAAACTGCAAATTTGTTATCACTTTGGTAACTTTCATGTGATACAAAATATTGCAAATATCCAACCATGGAATCGAAATTTCGATTCGAATTTTGTTATTCCTGAATTGAACAATAGTTTTAATTAGTTGTCTTTTTTGTTACTTTTATGTATAAAAAAGTTGCCTTTTTTGTTACTTTTATGTATAAAAAACAATTTCCCGCACCTGAAACGATTTAATATGTTTTATGTTTTTTACCAATGCAACTTATTATGACGTGTGAAATAGTTTTATTTAAAAGAATTTCTTTTTCCTAAATTAAAAAATTGTTTTAATCAGTAAATGAAATCCAGGGTTGTTAACTGTGTCAAAAAATACAATAACAAAACGAGTGTAATTAACAGAAATTTATTTATAAAAATTTACAAATGGATGATACAAAAAAAACGCGGAGCAATTCTTGGGCGGCAGAGGATTTTCTTGATTTTTTATTCGCGAGTGGATTAAAATAGCTGGAGACGATCCTGTTAGGTATATAATTGTGTACGGATGTTCTCTACCCTAGTACGGCTCGAACGAATCTAATCGAGTCACTAGCTATGGGTGAGTAACGAACAACGTTTCCAGCAAGGAGACGCTCCGGTTAGGAAATTGTTCGCCAATTACCCACTCCTAGACTCAGCAACGAAAGGATTAGGTGAAAACCGCAATAACCAATATCATACACCAGTACGGAGACGCACCTGTTAGGTGTAATCCAATCGGCTGGTTATTCCCTTACCTTGACGTGACCGGACCGAATTCAATCGAGTCACTAGCTATGGGTGAGTAACGAACAAAGTTTCTAGCAAGGAAACGCTCCGGTTAGGAAACGGTTAGCCAATAACACACTCCTGAACTCAGATAGGTTTTCCTACAAAAATCTGCTATAAATGTTCCCAAGAACTGATCTCGATTTCATTCTGCTGTGCCCTTTTATACCTTCGTCAAAACAGAATATTTCTTATATACAATAATATCAAGTACATAACAATTCATTGACCAATACTTCCTTATTATAATAAATTTCTTTCCTACATTTGCAAAGAAGAATGTTTCTTAATTTCAAGGCAGATTAAACAGGTACTCTCACTAGTACAATAATCTACAACACTAACAACCACACGTATTTTGTTGGTAGAACGTTACATGTTAATGTCAAAATCTTATGACTTTTGCTTGAAAAAAACGTGGTGAATAAATGTCAATTCAATGTTTTGTGCTCATCAAGGTAGATTAATTATTTTATTTTGAAATTTATTAAAGTCAGAACATGCTAAAACTGCTGGAATTTGTAATGGAGGTAATTACCTTAACAAAGGTAACAAATAATACCTTCGAAATTATAGCTTTTGTGTAAATTATGTACATATATCATATCAGATATTATTAATGCTATGGGGGAGGAGACACCATTGCATTTGGAGATTACCGTATGTCCAGCCGATGAATATAACAATTTGTGTTGGGAGTTTGTAAAGTATATTAGTGATTTGGACTTTGAGTAATTATGGTAATTATTAATTCTATAAACTGAAATATACTATATGCTGAAATGTTTCTTATAGATACCTTATCTCAGTTATAATAGCTATGAATGTCGTGCGTAAACGTTTACGGCTTGCAGTGGATGAGCTTAGAAGGAAATTGAAATTAGGTAAACAAGAGCCTGTAAATGCTGTTGGTAAAACCTATTAAACTGCAAAAGTGCGTCAGGGACCAATACGTTATCTGGTTGCAGCAATATATACATAAAATAAACCAAATTTTTTTTATTAATCACATACTTTTTATTCAAATCTAATCTCTATTCATATCTATTTGAAATGTTTTAAGTGTTTCATTTCTTTTATAATTTAACTATTTGGCTATATATTTACAAAGATTTTATTTTTTAATATATTTAAGAACTAAAACTAATAATTTACAAAATATTTTATTTCAAAAAGTACTACAAATTACCGATTGAGCCAAAAAAAAATTCAATATACCATCCCTGAAAAAAATATTAGTTTTTTAGTTTTAAATAGACAATTGAGGCTTCCAAAAGCATGAAATAGGTTCAATTTACAAATAAACAAAAAAATATTTGGTTTTTGGTGTCAATTTTGCGTCGAGAAATAGGTGTAAGCTTCCCAGCTCTGGAACCGTCCTTCCGATTTTTTAATACCACTCTATAGAGGCTTATTTCCAATCCATCAGTGGAAGAATGAAGTCTCTAGCTCTTCTGGGGGCTTGGGAAAACTGATTTCATGTACATACAGACGGACTTCGCTGAATCGTCATCGCTATTCATACGGATCCCTTATGGGGTCCCTTTCACTTTTTTGTAAAATACAATGATTATATTGATATTTTTTTTAAAGAAATAGGTAAATGAACCTTAAGTTCATTTACACATGAAACTCTAATTAGGTCACAGATTTCGCAATAACCAAAGTAATAATGCTGAAAATTCATCTTTAAAGTAATTGCATTTCTTTCAAGAATTATATTAATTGTAACATATATTATTTCGAAATGTTTATAAATCATTTTAATATTAATTGGAAATTGTAAAAGAAATGAAAAATAAGTAATAAGCAAGTTAACATTTTAGATTAAGAAACTTTGTAAAATTAGTCTTAGTTCCCCATTCAAGACGTAAAGCATGAATAAAGGAAAATTAGTACAAAAACAAAAAGAAAAGTTGAAATTGTGTTTTATTATTTTTTTGGTAACGTTAAAACCTAAAAACATATTTCGTATTCCATGCTCAAAGCTATGCAACTTATACAAACCAAACCCAACAAATAACCTTTATTCGATATATCTTCGTAAATAATTCTAAAATTGAACTAAAAGATGTTTTATATTCTCCAAACCTGAATGGAAATTTTTTGTCAGTTAACCAAGTAGTTAAATATGGTGGCGAAATTAAGTTTAACAAAAATGAAGCAATCTTTACTGATAATTATGGTGAATTAGTTTTAAGGGCCAAACGGTAATCTAATAACGAAACTTGGCATCAAAGATGTGGACATATTAATTACTAAAGCTTATTCGATTTATCGAGGAAGAATATGGTAAAAGATATAGACTTAATCAAGAAACCTGAAGATCCATGTAAAACTTGTATGGTAAGCAAAATTCATGCAATCTAATTTCCAAAACAATCAGAAAAAAGGTCTAATGATTTGTTAGATTTAATACATTCTGACGTATGTGGTCCTATAAATGTTGATTCAATTGGTGGTATTTTTTAACATTCATAGATGATAAATCAAGAAAAATTTTTGTTTATTTTCTGAACTATAAAAGCGAGGTTTTTGAAAAATTTTAAATCTTTAAAGAGATTGTAGAACGCCAAACAAATCGAAAAATAAAATGTCTCCGTAGTGATGGTGGTGGAGAATATGTTAGTAAGGAGTTCAGTCGATTTATGGCACACTGTGGTATAAAACGTCAGCACCCTGACTTTATACGCCACAACAGAATGGAGTAGCAGAAAGGTGTAATCGAACCATAGTAGAAATGGCTCGTTGTATGTTGGTAGATTCTGGTCTGAGTCAAAATCTTTGGGCTGAAGCGGTGCCAACTCCAGTTTATTTACGCAATAGATCTCCAACAAAAATTTTAGATGACATTGCTACTTACGAAATATGGACTGGTTATAAACCAAATATATGGACTGGATAATATGGACTGGTTATAAATCAAAGTTGTTTAATGGACTAACATATCCTGCAGTGGATTTTGAATCTAAGTATTTGATTGATTTTCATGAGGTTATCAATATTAAAAGCACTAAAAGACAACAGCAAATAAATAATGATCTATTAAGTAACGATGCGGATAACATAGAATCAGAAGACAATATCGATATTTCGGAAGGTCAACAAACGTGTCATGAAGAAAATGAAGATTACTCAAGCGAATTTCATGATTTAGAATATTTCAAAACATATATGTAAGTTGAATAGCGATAGTTCTTCTGATGAAGTTATGCTGTCAAATGACATGTCAAATGAATGCTGTAATCAAAAGTACGGAGTTAATTACAAAGAGAAATTTTTACCCGTGATAAGATACGAAACGATTAGAATGTTTTTTGCTTTAGCAGTCGAGTACAAAATGCATTTGCATCAGTTAGATGTGGTTTCAGAATATTTAAACGGAGATATAAAGCATGAAATATATATGGAACAGCCAAAGGGTTTCGAAGATGAAAAGTACCCGAATAAAGTTTTGCGTCTCCATAAATCTCTATATGGCTTAAAACAAGCCGGTAGAGAATGGTACTTTAAGTTGAATGAAGTTTTATGGAAAATAGGTTTTGAAAGCTGCAAAAATTAACGGTTCTTATATAAAAAGAAAATAAATTAAAACTTAGTTATGGTTGCAGTATATGTGGACGATATAATTGTCGGATGTAGACAAAATAATGAAATAATAAAGTTTAAATCTGAAATACATAAGTAAAGAATTTGAAGTATCAGATAAAGACCAACTGGAATATTTTTTGGGCATAAGGATTGCGCGTGATGGTGAAACAGGAAATATTAAACTCAGTCAAAAAACTTATATTCAAGAATTATTAAAAGAATATAATATGAAAGATTGTAAATTATCATCAGTGCCATTAGAGCCAAATTATCACGTAAAATGCGATGAAAAAGCGAAAAAAGCTAATAAAAATTTTTATCACTCACTAATGATAGCTTTGCTATATTTAGCATTAAAACAAGATCAGATATATTATTTTCTGTGAAGAAACTTGCGCAAATGAATGCTTATCCGAATTCAGAACACTTTAAAGCTGCAAAGCATATTCTCCGATACCTAAAAGAAACTTAATTTAGAATTCAACAAGTTGGGGTGGATATACAATCGACAGAAAATCGCATACAGCTTATATTTTTTATCTTGGCAATAGCGCAATATCTTGGGAGTCTACAATAGCTTTGAGAAGTACTGAAGCTGAATACAATATCAAACGCTGCGAAAGAAGCAGTATATTTAAAAAGATTATTATAGCAACTAGGTTTCCTAAATACAGAAAGCATCGAGCTAAACTTCGGTAATCAAGGTGCTTTGCAATTAGCAATGAATCCTGTGTTTCATAATAGATATAAACATATTTAAAATATTGCCCCACAGAAGAAATGATATCAGACATATTTACGAAAAATTTACGTAAATCAAAACATAGAAAATTTGTTAATTTATTAAATTTAAAATAATAATATTTGTAAAAAATATACATGTTGAGGAGGAGTGTTGTAAATATACTACTTGCATTATTTAACACTTGTCATAACAACATTTATATTATCATAGTAGGCTATGGAAATTATTTTTTTTTCTAATATTAAATTTTTCTTCATACATCTAAGTAACATTTTTCAAGTATGTCCTAATAGTTTTTAGATAATATAAAAAATAAAATATTTTTAAAAGTAAAAAGAAAATCCATCTGCAATTTATTCAAAAGGGATTTTCATCATTGGCTGCTGAGCAGTGTATTTGGAATTTAAAAAACTACACTATTTCATTGCATATTTGATGAGGATTGTTTATTTGTAAAACAAGTGCTTCAACTAGTGAAAGGGAAATGGATAATATTCGACATACCCGTTAGTGGTTTCACTCTCGAATTCAGATAACGGAAATAATATTTTGATCAAGTAAACATATAATAAACATCATATATGTATAAATTTCGTTTTGTCGAACTTTTCTTATTATACTCACGCCCAATAAATCAGTGGATAAAATGTAATTTATTTTTACATTTCATTTAAATACCAAATTTTGTTTTTCACCGCAAACGGTGAACATAAAACGTACATATATGTACCAACAATTTTGCAGTTCCAATGCTACCCATGCGTACATATGTTTATACCCTTCACAAAAAAGTGAAAGGGTATATTTAGGTTTGTCATTCCATGTGAAATTTCTTCGATATTAATATGCGACCCCATCAAGTATATATATTCTGAATCCTAACGAATAGTGATGACGTTTGAGCGATGTCCGTATGTCTGTCTGTACGTGAAATCGGTAATCCCAAGGCCCGAGAAGAGCTAGAGGCTTCGTTCTTGGACTGATGGATTGGAAATTAACTTAAATAGAGTGGTATTGAAATTCAGAAAATACGGCTCCAAAGCTGGAAAGCTTACACCTATTTATCGACGCCAAATTAACACCAAAAACCAATAATTTTTTTTGTTTATATGTAAATTGAACCTATTTTATGCTTTGGAAAGTCTCAATTCTCTATTAAAAACTAAGAAATAAAAAAAAATATTCCAGGGATGGGAAATTAAATTTTTTATTGGCACATTCGATATTTTGTAGTACTCTTAATAACTAAAATGTTTAAAAATTTTAAGTTGTTCTTAAATAAAACCGCTTTATACATTATGAAGATTTCGTTTTCAGGGGTGGAAAATTAATTTTTTTTCATAAAAGTAACCAAAAAGGCAACTGACATTGTTGTTTTTACTAACTAAAACTATTTTATAACTTAGAAAGAAGAAAATTGGTACTTAAAAATATATATAACGCCAGACGTAGGTTTGTGAAGGGTATATAAAATTCGGCACAGCCGAATATAGCACCTTTTCTTGTGTTAAAAAAGTCAAAAGTAAATTGTTTTTTAAATGTTAGTGTAATGCTATATATATATATATATATATATATATATATATATATATTTGCTTGGTAGGCAAACAAGCGTTTTGGTAGACATTTTTAATAATTATGGTAGGAAACGAATTACTTGAGCAGCAACGTTTGGACTGATGAGTAGAACTGAATATAACCAATTATGTACTATATATAGTGTATATTCTTTGATGTAACACAATGACTTAATTAACTTTATTTGATTTTTACCCCTACTATGTTTCACAAGTTGATTTGTATGACTAAATAAAGTGTAACAACTACTTCTCAAGTTGACTTGTAAGCTTTAAAAATATAGAATATAATATTGTAACATTCCAATGCTTTTTTTCATCAGGAAAAACTACCTGCAATAAAATTCAATATAGGACGTTTTCGTTATTGTAATCTTGTTGTGGAAATTACCAAACACTATTTTTGAATGCAGCGGCAATTAAACGATTTTGCATTTTCTTGATTTCTGGAAATATAAATTTAAGCAATTTTTTTTGCCACAGAGACGTCAAAATATAAAAAATAATTATAACTTCGGAATGTTTTTTATTCCCCTTTGAAATACTAACTGTAACAAATGCAATGCAGAAAATCTATTTCTGAATACACCCTCAATAAAACATTTTTGGATTTCCCCAATTATTTATTGGATATTGCGTCCTTTCTACAGTTTTCATGGCTTCTTATGTAAATAATTTTTTAAGTAATATCATTCGTATTGGGTCTTTCAAAGTGCATTGGTGATTTTTAATTGAAAAAATTTTAAAAACAGTCAACATGGAAAACAATAACAGAAAAAAGTTTCGTTTTGAAAATTTCGCAACTTTTAATGAGGACTGAAAAAATATATGTATATGTATGTCTTGTTGACATAAACAAGTACACCAAAAAGTACATCAAATACCACACACTCTAAACTAGCACAATGTATAAATATGCTCGTAAATACATCAAATTTAAATCCAATAAATCAATATTATCACATAAAAACAGAACCACCTGCTATATGTGAAAAACAAATAGAGCCGTTAGAAGTTAACGTATTGTAGTACTGGAAAAAAAGTCACATTATAATTTAAAACTAAGTAAGCTTGCCGAACTGGTACTTGCTGTACCTGCAACAAAAGTTTAGGCATTTGCATGCGTTTAGGGCATTTGCGTGCGTTTAGGGCATTTGCTATAGTCTTGACCAAGTTAAAATCTAAGCTCTCAAAGAAGTCAATTTCAAACATTTTATTTACAAAATAAAATTTTTACTTACTTGACTGCTCAGCTCGGCGCCAATTTTATTTTTGTTAGCGTATTGCTTATCTGTATGTAATGTATTGCCTGGTCTCGCTGTTGAGTTGTTGATGCTAACAGCTGCTGGTGATAGATCACGATAAGTACTGGATGGACGGAACACTATTGCTGACTAGTTCTACTATTGCTGACTAGTTCAACTATTGTTGACCGCCGCACAGTGGCAAATTTTTGTCCTTTTCGGATCAAAAATTTTTAACTTTTTTGTCCTTAGAGATAGAGTTCTGAAATCTTACACGAATAGTCTTATATGTATTTGCTATTATTCTATAAGATATGAGCCAAATTAAACCAGAACTTATTTCAGAATAAAGGTAAGAAGCTTATTTTTTTGCATATAGAGATGACTTGTACATGTATTTGGTACAAAATAGTGACTTTAACTTTAAATAAACTTCATTAATTTGTAATTTTATAAAACTACATTTTATAAAATGTAATTTACATATTCGATGTATATTGTTGACAATAATAAATAATACAATAAAGAATAAACTTAAAAACATTCTGTTAGGTATAGTGTAACTTTAAATATTAAAATAACACTTTAACCTTGACATTTTCTTCTTAAAAATCGCTTATTGTGGCTACTTTATCAGTTTAATCCAAATCTTTTTTAAGTTTGGCGGATGGTTTTCTTATACTTGTTAAGTATGGATCAGAGGTGTAAAAAAGTCTGTTGAAAACATCTTCTTTAGTGGCTGATCGCGAACATTTTCGAGAGTGATGTAAACGATAATTCTTGTAGTCTTTATAGCGCGATTCTTGTGAGTCTTCGCACAGCTGACCAATAGGTAACACTGCAAAATGTTTTATAATGCTTGCCCCATGTATTAATATTTTTTTGACAGATGATGGCATATGACACCAGTTGTATTTTTCTATATACAATCTTGCTGTTTCTATTGCATATTCGTATGGAGGAAGCACAGTATATTTTTTTCCACCATAAGATTTCTTAAGTATATGTATTGTGCTTTTGTCAGGTCAAGATCAATAAATACACTTAACGCCTCTAATTCATTGAAAGATTCACCCTTTTCGGAATCTTCCAGATTTTTAAGAATCTCCTAATTTTCAACTTTAGAACAGGATCTTAGCAGTTCAATACTTTTTACCTCTTCTAATTCTCCCATCGATCGCATGCCTTGGATATAAGCGTCATAAATGTGTTAAAACCCATTATCTTTGCATAGAGATGTATTTTTACGTTTTTTTTGATGATTTTAATGATTTTGATGATGTTTCATAAGAGTTACAGGGTCTTCCTCGATTAGCCGTACATTTTGAAGGTTTCACTATTGCTGGTAAAGTTCTGCAAAATTCTCCATTGGTTGAGTGGTTACAACATAATCCACCGATTATTAAAACTTGGTATGACAGTTTTTTTAATGTTATTCACTAAAAAAGTTAACGACGTTGAATTTGGTGATTATTTTAACGAACATTTATATTGCTATATTAAATCGAATTCAGATTCATAGGCCAATTGTTCGAACTTTATTTAAATCTCAGAAAGACATGATGATATATATTCCAAGGCACAAAGGAAAGTCAACATCAGTTTTATTCAACTTACACAGCAGAGCAGACCCCAATTTTGTTTATTAAAATTTTTTTTCTTTTTAATAAGCTGTTTCCGCGAATTTAAATAATAATTTTTGCTGACACCATGTCTCAGCAAAAATAGAATTCAACAAGAAAAGTCGGACTATTGCTTAACAAAAATAATAATAAAAAAACTAAAGAAAAAACTTACGTAGTTAATTAGAAAACAAACTAAATGAAATTTTATAATAAGAGGCAAAATGTATTGTAATCAATCGTAATTTAAATTCTATCCAATTTAATAAACTAAACGAATATTTTGGCTTTGTTCTCTTCATTTTAAATATTTTAATAAATTTTACATTTTATTTTATAAAATATTTATATATTTAATTTAAAGAGTCATTGAAAATGTACGTTTTGGTTTCTTTACCATGTTGAAGGCATGACAGGTTGTGTTGCACATTTGAAGATTCGAGCAAAAATCAACAAGCCAGTAAAAGCATAAATATCATTTTCGTTTGTAAGTTCCCATATTACAAGTTTTGTTTTTTGATTTGTTGCAAAAATCTAGATATATTTCTTGTTCTTTTCAATTTGTTTCCCTTACAATACCTGGTGTAAAAATTTCTTTGAAAATTTGTGATGGTTTGGCAGAAATTTATGACCAACTCTCATTGCAATAGGAACATTTTACAAGTCGTCCAACAGCTGACGGTGGTTTTGCGTTCCACAGTATGCCTGCTTTGCTCGAAAATATTTCATTACTTTCGGGTTCTGCATCATCGTCATATTCATCATCATCAAACTCGTCAGCTTGTTCCACGTCGAATACGACAAATTCTTCTTCAGACGCATAACGCGGTTGCACTTTTTTGAACTTCAAAATCTTCAACTAATTGAGACCCCCAAAATTCAAAAACTTATAATGGTAGACATCAATTATAACTGATGTCATCATATCTAGGAATATAATCGTTCTCTTCTTCACTCGTACAATAAGGTTCTTCATCATCGCTATTTCACAAATATTCCATCATTCTTTTTTCAGCCGCAGGTCTTTCAGCTGGTGTAAGACGCTGGAATCTAGCAGATTTGTTGACAACCAAATCAACAATTTCTACCTCCGAAGCTTTATCACAATCCATTGCTTGACTTGATCACTTCAAAAGACAAACTATATTTATTGTTACTAGTTTTGTCTAATGAGAATATTTTACTTGGCAACAACACAGGTGCTTTTGAAATTATTTTTACTAAGTAAAGGGGAGTAAAAAAACAAAACGTTTTTGCTTTTAGTCTCTTCAAAAGAGTTTATTTTCATTTATTTCATTTCAAATGATTTCATTGCATTTACTTCTATGCACAGGAAAATCAAAACATATAACAATTAATGAAAATAGTTTGTGGTCTATCCAGACCATGAGGTGCACTTATCGAACTTTTACTTGTGGGTAGCTTTCTGACCCGTTAGGATGACCCTATCTAATCCAAATTTGTTGTTTTATATTTAAAACAATATGCTTATCGAATTCACGTTTTTAGTTGTTTTAAATTTCTTCTGAAAATAAAAATATTCCATATGAAAGTCAAATATGGTCTGGCCAGACCATGTAGGTCATCCTAGGCTTAACAATAAACAAACACACAACATAAAAATAAAAGTTCCAATTTAATTTTATTCAATTGGCGCCCGAGCATAAAAAGGATACCTGAACTCCAGCCCGACCTCAAGAAGCTCACCGCTGGACACATCGTCGTTGAATTTATCAAGACAGCGATTGCTACAATTTATATAGTTGAGAACCACGGGTAGTCAACCAGGACAAAAGGGAATTATTCAAAGCTATCGGTAGTAAGAATATGGGGTATCATCATATTAATATAAGTCATTTAAGAATGTTATAAGTGAAAAACAAAAGTTTTAAAGTGAACAAGTGCTTCATTAATCAGTTAAAACTGAAAAAACAAGTTTATACTTTTGAAAATATTTTACAAGGAGTAAATAAATCTCAAAAATTTAATATCAATAAAATGATCCTTTACTAAAGATATGTTCAGAAATTAGTTCAAGAGATCAAATCATACCTAAATAAAAAAAAATTAAAAATTAAACGAAAATATAAACAGAAAATATTTCATATTTTATAAGTAAAGTAAAAAACAAAAGTAAGAGATTAAGAAAATTTAAAATCTCAGAAAAATTCAAAATATTGTTAAAACTTAGTGCTCTTCGGTAATATTACATAGAATTTAAATGCAAAGAGAAACTAAAAATGTAGAATCACTGAGAGTTTTTTTGTTAATAATAAGTGTGTTCGTTTACCCCAAAATTTGCACAAATTTGTACTGGATTTTACTGAAATGCGTTCGTTTACACAAAAATTTGCAAAAGAGAGCACCAGGTGAGAGAGTAAAGTGACAGTTGGTTGACTGAGAGTCTGCAAATTTTTACTGGACAAATTTTTGCCAGTAAAATCCAGTAGAAAAGAAAAACATATGATTCAATAAAGTAAACAGGCAAACAAAAGGTATCAAATTTTTAATAAAAATATTTAAAAGAAGAAAAGCTGAATTAAAAGTGCAGCAAAAAACGAAAATACTTATTTTCAACTTGAAACAAATTAAATAAGTGTGTAATAATCACTTTGTATGTTCCGAAATATTCCAGGAGACCATACAATATCAAGTTTTCTTTTTTTGGCATCCATGGTAAAATGTTTGTCTTTTAATTGCTTTATTTAAATTAATGTGTTAGAGATGTAAAGGAAATATATATATTGTTACGTTTTTAGACCTTACGTAAAAACGGTTTTATTACTTATCCTTCAAGGATTCGTTTTATTGCATCAAATTAAAGCACGGACAAATTAATTTTAGAAATATGCGGCAACACTTTATTTATTACTTTATTTACACGAGTATTTGTACTACTCAACACTTAGCGATGTTAACACGTCTATATTTGAAATCACACTGACTCACTGAGTTCTGGCAGCGCCTTTATATACCAAAAATGACGTCGTCTGGTAACCTCGCGAAACTTCTGGGCATGGTGGTTGTATTTTACTTGACATGTGTGTTTGTATACATGACAATGCTGACTTGTTTGTTTTGCTTATGGTAACTATGCGTGGTTGTATGTATGAGTGCTCTGTGTGTTGTGTGGTTTTGTTTCTTCTTCTATGTGTATATGGCTGTGTATATTTGCGAATCTGTTTAACTTTATTAGCAGCGAATACTTGCATACAAGATCATTAAGAATAACATCTCTTAGCATTTATGTTGCCAGGTTTGTTGTTGTTTACACTTATTGGCACAGCCTCGAATGATCTGGGATATTCTGGAGTATTCCATTTCCGTTAATTTGAATATTATCTATATTTTGTTGACCAGGGTTGTAACATTTTGACAACTATGGATTAATTGGCAGTGCTGCCAAGTACATATAACCACATTGTCGTTTTATTTAAATCTATTCCCAATCTTTGTAACAATATGAATACTTCTTATGGCATATTATTCAGGGTACCGGATATAAAAAATTAGATATTGATGTATTGTCGTATGTTATATAACCGGAAGGGAAACTATAAGCTATGTGCCAAAAAAAGTGTAAAAGCTTCCATAGAAGTACTATTAATAAAATATTTCGCTACGAATTTGTAATTATTAAAATACATTATATCAAGTACCAAAAACATTATATACTGGGTAGTCAAAACAACACATCTTTTACAACGCTAACGTTTTTAGTGATCAGCTGTCTTGATTAACCTGCAAGTTTTTGCAATTTTTTCGTTCGTGTACTTTTTTGTGCAAGACACATTCTGGAGAGTAAAATTTTGAAATGACTCAGAATATACTCAACTACTGGATTTTGCTGGAAAAGTAAACAAACGCACCTATTACAAACATTTTGTAACTAAAAATTTTAACTTAAAAGCAAACCAAACCTTTCTCTGTTTTATTTTAATATCAATACGAAAAAATCTAATTAATTTTTTATCAACAATATTTTTTTAACTAAAAGTTTTAACTTAGAAGCAAACGAAAGATTTCTCTGTTTTTTTTTAATATCGAAACAAAAAAATCAATCTAATTTTGATCAATAATATTTTGGTGTCTTTTAAAAAAAGGAAATTGTTTGTGTATTGTTTATTGTGTATTTAGTCAAGAACGAAAAAACTAACAAAAACTTATAATCCATAACCATGGCAAATCTCTCAAATTTAATAAGACCAGCTGTTTTCAATCACGACCAATCTCCCCAACAACCTCACTCACAAGACCTACTTCACATGAATGCTGCACTGCAAGCACAAATAGCAAATTTAGTGCCAGAACAATTTAGAGCAGCAATTCAATCGCTGCAAAACTCAAATAATAATCTACCCATTGTATCAGACATAGTAATAGAGGAAAGGTTTAGGAATAACCTTAGCGAGTTAGATAAAATTCCTGACATTGTCAGATGTTTAAGGGAATTCTCAGGCAATCCAGCAGCGTTCAACTCATACAGAAAGAGCGTAGAAAGGGTCCTAGAAATATATGACAACACCAAAGGATCCGCAAAATACTTCGGTATATTAAGTGTAATTCATAATAAAATTATAGGTAACGCATATTTAGAGTTAGAGTCCGTTAAACTGGAAGAGTATTGTTAAGTGCTTAACACTTCATTACGGTGTCAAACGAGATTTGGGTACATTAGAATATCAAATTGCGTCGCTAATTCAGGGCAAAAATACAATTCAAGGTTTTTATCAAGATTTTATTAATACTGTATAAAATTGGATGCCTGGATATAGGCATGGAGTCAGCGACTTTGCTTACGCAAACATACCGCGACAGAGCCCTAGACACTTTTGTAAGAGGCCTCAATGGAGACTTACCTAAGCTTCTAGCAATCCGTGAACCATCAGATCTACCAGAAGCATTACATTTATGCTTGAAGTTACAGAATCAAAATTATAGAACAGAATACGCGTACAACTGCCACAATATAAGACCACGAAGAGAATTGCCACCAGCAATACCAAGAAGCACGCAAGGCAATGGAACACATTTCAATATCAGAATCATCAGAGACCATACCAACAACATTCCTTGAATCAAAATGTCCAATTACAAAATTAACAACACTTCCAACCGCAAAACTTACATTTCCAACAAAATGTACCACCTAGACCTATGGCTCCAAAACCACGAAGTGATGAACCAATGGACATCGACACGTCCATTTAGTAAAAAAATATTAACTACCAAAATAGACCTCGGCAATCGAATCAATTTTATGGCAAAAGGCCTATACCTCAATCTCTACAAACTCCAATGCAACATAATAAATTACAGAGAATTTTTCACATAGGAACGAGTGAAGAGCTTCCACCTAATGATAATTTTTATGACCAACCTGATGATTTTAATAGTTACACAAAGAATTACCACCAAGCAATTCAAGACGAAAAACAGGATTGCATGCAAAGCCATTTTGACGAAAATGAGCAGGACAATATTCAAACAGAAGATTTGTCAGATATCCATTTTTTAGGTTAGCGCACTCTTCGCTTCCATACTTCAAATGTAAAGCGGAGAATGGCCAAATATTAAAAATATTAATAGACACAGGTTCAAATAAGAACTATATTCAACCTTCTCTTGTAACCAAACTAATTCCAAATGACAGACCTTTTTTTCACAAACTCTATATCTATATTTTACCTTCTTTAAAATCTTTTCATGGCATTTTTGCCCATGATAGCTTAGAAAAACTCAATGCGGTATTTTATGTAAAAAAAAACAGTACATGTTAATAGAAAATACGAAGAAAATTAAAATTTATCAGCACATTTCTCAATCTGTAAACAAAATTGAATTCAGAACAAATCATTTGACCTAATCCCAAATATTAAAACTAGAAAGCGTAATTTACGATCACCCGAATTAATTTTCAGAGCCAAATCACAAATTAACTTATACTTCTCGTGTTCAGGGAGAGATTAGGACAACCACTGATTCACCAGTTTATTCAAAATCCTACCCCAATCCCATGGCACTAAAAATTAAATAGAAAAACAAACAGTTGAGCTTTTGAACGATGGTATAATTTGACCATCGAAATCGCCCTATAATGCACCTGTTTGGATCGTTCCAAAGAAAATGGATGCATCTGGAGAAAAATAATATAGAATGGTAATTCATTACAGGAAATTAAATTCAATTTGAATTTTTTAGACTCCCATTTGGATTAAAAAATTCTCCTTCAATCTTCCAACGAATCGTAGATGACGTTTTAAGAGACCATATAGGCAAATCATGTTACGTCTATATAGACGATATCATCATATTTGGCAAAAACGAAAACGACCACTTCCAAAATTTAGATAAAAACTTTCAAACACTAGAGTTTGCAAATTTTAAAGTTCAGCTTGACAAATGTGAATTTGCAAAACAAGAGGTAGAGCCAATCCCGAAACTTTAAAATCATTTTATTCCAAATAAAATAAAATGTCTTTTATAAATTTTCAAAATTTATTGTGCTTTTTGCTCAAATTTTTATGTTAATTTGCATAGAATACATTTTTCATTTCATTTCATCTAAAATTTCATCTAAGTATGTCTCCTGTTCATCTTCAAGGAGCTGTTTGGCGTCTTTGTCCAATTCCATGGGGGTGGAATTCCATTTTTGTCCAATGCTGGAGATATATGGATCAGAAGTGCACAGTAAAATATTAAAGAGGTCTTCATTGGTAATATATCTAGATATCTTTTTTGTGTTGTCCTCGCGAAAATATCTATAATCTTTGTTCCTTTTTTCTTGCGCTTCTTCAGAAAGATCTCCAATCGGCAGCATATTGTGTTGAATAATTTTTCCCCATGATATAGCATTTTATGGACTGTGGATGGCATATTCCTCCAATCATATTTTTCGTTGTATAGTTTCAATGTTTCATTAGCATACTGACCAAATTTTCTTGCATTTACCTTTTTATTGCATGATATTACTTGCAGTATGATTTTGTAGCGTTTTATTAATTCAAAATCTACTCCTGTAATAGATGCAGCAGTTTCAGGATCAGAAAAAAATTTTCTTGTTGTGTTGCCATCATCTGTGTTTCCTTCTCCTTGCTTTGGCTGATCGATCAGTAAACCCAATTCTAAATATTTTTCTTGTACGTGTTTCTTTTTTGAATCTCTTTCGGCTTTATTTTCATCACTATTTAGTACTGTTCCCTTAAAATCTAAATCATAGCTTAGCTTTAATATGTGTTCCATAAATCGAATTTTAGTATGGAGTGGGGACAAGCCCATTGCTTGTCCCCACTCTATGTTCCACTTCTTGGAAAATAGTGTCTTCTGTTGGAAGTTGACTTAATTGGCTTGCAGTTTTTTTGTAAATAACACAGCTCGAAGATGATTTTGTTTCAGTTATGGCCTGTGCAACTTTTCCATCTATCATTGTAACATTTGGTAATTTATTTCAATCTCTTGATCGCTAAGTATCAAAGTTATTGGCTGAAGTTTACCTATTTGTTGTTTAAGTTTAGATACTTCTTCTAATATTACATTCTTCGTTTCCTTCTTAAAAGCAAATTTAATTGGTCTGCAATATTTTGTTGAGGAAGGTAATTCGTTTTTCCATATGTCAATATCGGTTTCTTTGCTAGTAGATGGCCCAAAATTAATGTTATTTGTTTTTAGTCTTAACGGAACAAAAGATATCATAAATAAGTCAGAATCTGATATATTTTCTGCATATACTATCCATTTATAAATTAATGTTAGGCTACAGTCACCAGCTTTTTACTATTATCTGCGTCCAATGTATTCAACAATCTTTCCGCAGTACGATTTAGTATGTCTTGCAATACCACATCTGCTGAACTTTCTGTAATGTTTATAGAATTTTGTGGTGGTAAACAATCTTTTTTAATTAAAACCAAATCTCTATATTCTGGATAAATGGAGCAATGTTTTCCAATTGCTCGCTTTCGCAATTCCATAAACTGATATTTTGTTAGCTTTAAGTCCAGAAATATTGAAAATGCTTCTTCAGATGTAAATTTTTTATCATCGGTTGGTGTTGGAATGCTCTTTAAAATCCTTTTTACACGCTTGGGGCTCGCTTTCATTACATTTTCTATTATAATAATTTTTTTAGTTTTATTTTTTGTTGGTCCTACTTGATGGAAAAACGTATCTTTAATTATTTCTTGAGAAAATTCTTCATTAATGCTTTGCAGCTTTCGTCTTCGGGACCTTTCACTGCACTCCTCAACTGGTCTGGCAGGTCGGCCCACATTTGCTGGTTTTGGTTGGCTTTCAAATGCAAGTTCGCTTGTAAGCCATTGTTTGTTGCAATTAAACATTTTTTCCTTATTTCTATAACATTCATTATACTGTTTATTTAATCGCGTTAAAAAATTATCAATTTTTTTAAATGGTCGCACAACTCAAAATAAGGGTCTTTTAAAATGTGTGATATAGCATCGTTTTTGTTTTTTTTTTTCAAAATAAATTTTAGCAAGATCGTTATAACTGAACTTAGTCATCGTTTTGACAATACTGATCATCTTTATTAATTTTTTCTGTTTTAATAGACATCAAGTTTTCTTGAACCATGTATGTGTTTAAACGAGAGAGAGGAAAGAAGATAGAACTTGACATGCTTATATCGACAATTTACTTACTTCAATTCTCTTTTGTTATTCATTCTCATATTCAAGATGACCTGATGTGTCTATCGTATTTTTACCTTTATATGAGCAGCAGCTACCTGGATACACAATAAAGTTATAACAAAGGTCGAATATATCAGTCCAAATACAACAACTTATGTACCTACCACCGCTTATATGTAACTATGAATTTTTTGATGGCCTTAATTACAAAAATGCATTTAATGCATTATAATAACAGTCTTTTATTATACCCTTTTCATTAATAAAACTTCTTCGAAGAAAAGAAAAACATACACACAATACATATGTAGATATACCGCACTCCTATAACTAAAATATCCGACATACAAGCAGTAAAATCATTGTAGTTCCTAGAGACGCAAATATAAATTTAAAAAATGAGCATATAATTACAGCTCAAAGTACGTACTATAACACGTTATAAGTCATTTTACGAAGTTTTTCACGGAACATAGAGATTTGGGTATATTTTGGACCTTTATTGCAATGCCCAAATCTGGAATTCGAGCAAAGTAGGGCACGATTTTTTTAACCGATTTTATAAGTTAAGGATGATATTCTGTGAAGAAAAAAAATTTCCAAAAATATATAAAACCAAAAAAGTTATGCCCACATGAAGTTCAAAAATTTTCTAAAATATTTTGAATTTCAGCTTCTCTTAAGAAAAGCGCGAATTTGATCACCCTATTCGAAGAGAAATAATCGAAATAAAAACTTACATTTCTACATTTCGAGGTTCCTATGGGTTTACTTTTATATGAAAAAAAAATTAAATCGGTGACACAAAAAAAAATTTTTTTTGAAGAGTTTTGGCCGCCATCTCTTCAAATGTGCCACTGTGCGCCGTTTCATCCAAGACTACGCGAAACTGGCTAAGCCCCTGACATCCCTTCTAAGAGGGGAGGATGGAGACATTTCAAAGAATGCATCCAAAAATAAAAATATATTCCTAAGTCGGGGTGCAATAGACTCCTTCCAAAAGATAAAAAATTCACTTACCTCAGAAGAAATTATTCTTAGTCGTCCAGATTTTGAGAAAGATTTTGACTTGACAACAGACGCCTCCGAATATGCAATTGGTGCAGTCTTGGCACAAAGTGGAAGACCAGTGACATTTCTCTCAAGAACACTGAATAAGTCAGAAGAACATTACGCCACCAATGAAAAGGAGATGTTGGCGATTATTTGGGCACTCACCACATTAAGAAGCTATTTATATGGGTCAATAAAAGTAAACATTTTTACAGATCACCAACCCCTAACTTTCGCTCTTAGCAGTAAAAACACAAATAGCAAGATGAAAAGGCGGAAGGCCATACTGTAAGAATTTAATTATGAACTAAAATACCAACCAGGGAAAACCAATATAGTAGCAGATGCGTAGTCCAGACCTCCACAAATAAATTCCATGACAGCAACACAACACAGTTCGGAAACTTCTTCACATAATTTAATACCAGCTATAGAATGTCCCATATAGAATGCATTTAAGAATCAACTTTACATAATGGTAGATGTCAAAAATAGTTATAAATTTTAAATACCTTTTCCCACGTACCATAGGCATATCATAAAACAACCCCATTACACGAAAGACTCCTTACTTTTAATTCTGAAAAAATATTTGAATCCGAGTATAGTTAATGGAGTTTTTACAAGTGAGCCAATTATGGGAGCATTTTAAAAACTTTAGTCAGATTTACTCAAAGCCAGGTAAAGGATGTTACAAATGAGAGCGAGCAAGAGGAAATAATCATAGCAGAACATAAACCGAAATGGAAAAGAAAATAGAGAGCAAATCAAACAACAATTTTACTTTCCTAAAATGGCAGAAAAAATCCAGTAAAATAGCAAAAGCCTGTAGAACTTGCAAAGAACAGAAGTATTACCGTCACCCAAATAAACCTAATTTAGAAACTACACCGATTCCAAAAAAACCCGGAGAAATAGTTCGTTTTGATATTTACTCGACGAAAAAAACTTGGCCCTTACAGCCGTTGAAAAATTTTCAAAATACGCGCAATTCAAAATTCTAAAATCTAGAGCAATAGAAGACGTAAAAGAACCTCTGAAGGAATTAGTCCTAGCATTTGGTGTCCCCATTCAATTGTCATAGGTAATGAAAAATCCCTAAATTCGACTACAATAACATTTTTGCTTAAGAATCAATTCGGTTTAAATATTTATACTACCCCTCCTTATTGCAGCTCGGTTAATGGGCAAGTGGAAAGATTTCATTCCACTCTCTCAGAAATCATGAGGTGTTTAAGAACGGAAAAAATTCACACTTCCTTTCATGACCTACTTACAAGATCAATTTATGAGTATAACTCTTCTATTCACTCCACTACTGGAAGGAAAGCAGTGGAAGTATTTTTTGGTAAAAGTTGCAAGGATTCCGAAGGAATAAGAAACGAAAGGAAAGAAATTAGTGATAGATTAAAAAAAAAACAGGAAAAAGACTTAGAGTACCATAATAAGGGCAGAGAGAAAATTAAGAACTATTCAGTAGGTGAAAAAGTTTACGTTAAAATTAATAAAAGGTTAGGGTTAAAATTGTCTCCAAGTTACAAAGAAGAAATAATTAAGGAAAATAGAAATACCACTATATTAACCAATTCAGGAAGAATAGTACAAAAAAACAACATTAAAAAGAAAAATATTTTTCAGGATCCCGCTGTGTTGCATTCAGGCGAAAATCGAAATAATTGACTATTCGTTTTCCCATATTATCACTATTGACAAGAGAATAGCGAAGATAGAACAAGGAACGTTTACAATAGCTCACGTAAATAAAATTAAAGAGTAAGAGGAATTCATAAGCAGTGTGCAAGCATTTATTGCAAAATACATTCCGGAAACCCACAAAAAATATCCACTCCTGATCCATGAACTAACACAAACCGTTAACATCCTAAAACACATTACTCCCACTCCTAATAACCGTCAGAAAAGATCAATTGATGCTATTGGTACTGTATGGAAGTTGTGACGACCAAAAGTCACACTCTTCGTTTTTGGGTCACATCTGAAGCCTATTGTAGAGGCTGAGTAGAAGGAACAACGCTAGACATACATAAATATTGATTAAAATAGTATTTTTTATATATTTGAAAATGTAATATGGAATTATTTAAGAGAGTAAAGTATTGAAGTCCAATATTAGTTTAGAAATTATATATATTGTATTAATTATCAGAACATTGACCATGCAATCAAATTAGTCTGCGTCCCATTGTGCGCATGACGGATTTGTTCTGCTCATCGGTCATAAAGAAAGAAAAAACAACATACAATCAACCGTCGGTACATCGCAGTCAGTGCCAATGCTTTGCGCATGTACAGGCATAAATACCTACACACAATGTGTATAACAGTCATATAATTGAGCAAAGAAAAAATAAACATTTTTTCTGTGGCCTTGTTGTGTATGCCTATGTACCTGCATAACAACTCATATGCACGTCGACATACATGTTGTGACTGTACTCATCATCAAAGCAATCACAGCTATGAATGCCTACGTTGAATATGTGTACATACGTACGTATATACATATGTCCGAAACAGTACAGTAGCATAGGGACAGAGTGTATTGTATGTAATATTAAATTCTTTTGTCGCTAAATGTATATCTGTTTGTATATATTTATAAGTAAGAAACATTCTGCTGCGTAGGAAAGGAAATTATGGTAATAATTAAGTTTTGACCAATGAAATGTTACGTTCTATCCAGTGCTACGTATTGTTTTATACAACAGTTAAGAAATATTTTGTTTTGTCAAAGGTATAAAAGGACACAGCAGAACGAAATCAAGATCGGTTCTTGGGAGTCCGTAGTAGAGGGAAGTGGTTTTGTTGATAAAAAAAACCTAGCGAGATTTAGTACACCTAACAGGAGCGTCTCCGTGCTGGTGTATGAATTTAGCTATTGAGTTTCCGCTAATCCTTTTTGTTGAGCCTAGGAGTGGACTAACCGGAGCGTCTCCTTGCTGGAAACGTTGTTCGTTACTCACCCATAGCTAGTGACTCTATTTAATTCGGTCCGGTCGCGTTGAGGTAAGGGGATACCAGCCGATTGGATTACACCTAACAGGAGCATCTCCGTACTGGTGTATGATAGTGGTTATTGTGTTATCTGCCTAAGCCTTTCGTTTGTTGAGCCTAGGAGTGGGTTATTGGTGAACCGTTTCCTAACCGGAGCATCTCCTTACTGGAAACGTTGTTCGCTACTCGCCCATAGCTAGTGACTCCATTCTATTCGTTCGAATCGTATTAGAGTCCGAGAGCGTCCATACCCAATTATATACCTAATAGGATCGTCTCCGTACGGGTATATAAACAGTTAGATGGTCTCCAAGCTATTTTAATCCAGCCGCGAATAAAAACAAAAAATCCTCTGCCGCCCAAGAACTGCTCCGCATTTTTTTTTTTTTTTTACAAATTAGTTGTAAAAAATTTTCTGATAACTACAAGCGTTGTGTTGTTTATCTTTTTTATATACAATCAACAACCCTGGATGCCGCTGAGTTCTACCTTAGCACCCAGCGGAAACGTGTCGTTACAAAGTACATAGCAGGAACTCCTGATCATAACGACTTCCAAATATTAATTAACAGTATTGATGAATTAAACAATAATAATAATAATAAGCAGGTTTTTATTAACGAAGCATTTTATAAAAGATTAAATAATTTAACCGAGATCGTTAAAACAATGTCAAATCAAACAAGAAAAGACATTCATCTTGAAAAAGAATTTGTTATTAATTTACAGAATAAAATAAGATTAATTAAGGAAGAATTAGTAAACATTGAATTATCAATTTCATGGGCAAGAATAGATATGGTAAATCCACTCTTATTAAATAAAAAAATTTAAATTGTCATGAAAGCACTAGTAGACAAAAACATTAATTTTGCCAGCCCAGAAGAATCGTTAGAATTTTCAAAGATATCAGTAATGAATAATAACAAAAAAGAAATATTTTATTTAGTTAAAATTCCATTAACAAAAAAAGAAAACTATAAGAACCTAGCTATACGACCAGTAAAGAAAAATAATAAAATTATACATTTAGATTTTAGGGAAATAGTATTTAACCAACAAGAAATATTTGCTATTAAAGAAAAATGTAAAAATTATAATAATATTACCATTTGTTATGAGAAAAATTTAATTAATATAACAGACGATGATTGTATTCCCAATTTAATAAATTCTGTACTGTAAGCAATAGTCATCACGTTCCGCGTATAGAAGAAATAGATGCGGGAATAATACTTTTAAATGATTATAATGGTCCAATATTTGTGAATGAAAAAGTACATAATATATCAGGAACATGTTTAATAAACTTTCACAATTCAACAATTACTGTCGAGAATAGAACTTTTAGCAATTGGCAAGCATCACTCTTACAAATTATTCCAGCTCTAGATCAACCTACTCCCTTTGAAAAAAAAAACAGAATTACCCTTTTATCTTTAGAGAAGCTTAACGAGCTCCAAGTTAATAACACCGATGCTATTACAACCGTAAAAAAACGACTTATCATAGGAGAATGGACGATCTCTGGAATACTTTTACTAATCATAATTTTCATTGTTCTTTTTAGAATCTTTACGAAAACCGTGAAAGAAATTACAGTGTGGGACCACAGGTCCATCAACTTGGAAAAGCTTTTGAAATGGACAGTCTACCACCAATTGCAAACTTTACTTTGACCACACCAGAGAAGCCTCCAAAATTACATAAAATTCCACTTAAAAAAATAACGACTGAGGACATTCGATTTAAGGGGCGAAGAGTTAACGACAACAAAATTCGTTGACCCCAATTTTGTTTATTAACATTTTTGCTTTTTTAATAAGTTGTTTCCGCGAATTTAAATAATAATTTTTGCTGACACCATTTCTCAGCAAAATTAGAATTCAACAAGAAAAGTGGGACTGTTGCTTAACAAAAATAATAATAAAAAAACTAAAGGAAAAACTAAAATGCTTACGTAGTTAATAAGAAAACAAACTAAATGAAGTTTTATAATAAGAGGCAAACTGTATTGTAATCAATCGTAATTTAACAATAAACAAATACAGAACATAAAGATAAAAGTTCCAATTTAATTTTATTCAACATATGTTTTATATTTTTTTCAGAAAGTTCATAATTTTTTTAAACAAAATCGTTAATACTTTGTGTGTTCCTCCCACTTTCAATATAAGTGTCAATTATTTGACGCACTGATCACTTGAAATTATTCATTTTTAATTAATGTAATACAGATTTTTAGTAATCTCTTCACAATAAACAAACACAGTATAACCAAAAAACATATATTAAATTTGACTATTCTTAAACTTTCCTTCAAAGCCTACTAGTCAAAATTGTTTTTTTACATTTACCAAAAAAAAAAATTAGATAAAAATGCCATGCTACTTTAACAAAAATCTTTCCAATATTTTAGCCTTTGAGTTTTATATATTTTGAATAATAATTTCGAGCTTAAGGCTTATTTTTATAAATATCGATATTTCGATATCCTCTGTATAAAAACTTAAAACAACAAAAATATTAAATTTTTAATATATGAAAAAAGAAATATTTTTTAATAAACTATAATTAATTTTTGTTTGTTATCCTGAAGAAGATATCCAGAGGATATTGAAATATGGATATTAATATAAAAAATATAATTTTCTATATAAAAATAAGCCTTAAGCTCGAAATTATTAATTAAAATATTTAACAAAAATCATTTTTTCAATTTTCTAAATAACTGTGTTTTTTAACATTATTGAATGTAACTTCTGTTTAGGCGCGAATATGCAGCTAATATTTTCATATTATTTTATTAATATATTAAGCTTTAAAATTTTTTACATATGAGCGCAGAGCTAAGCAGAGCTCCTAACTAAAAGACTTATCGAAGTTTTTACATGCAACCAAAACAGCACTACAGAATTCGGGAGCTAAAATTTCAAAATTTTTAAATAAAACCTGATCCGCTATATATAGGATCGGAATCTACATCAAATTACCTTTCCAATAAGGTATATAACTCCTTAATTGTAAAGTTAGTTATATTAAAAATATGCTCTGAAATATGTTTTATTTTTATAGTAATAAACCGTTGCAGTAAATAGATGCGAATACGATCCTTGTTTTCGAGTATTCCTATTGACAAAACATCAACTATTTTCCTCAAATTATAAAGTTCGACATCTTAGCTGTGCGATAAAAAAAATTATGGTGTAATTCGAACCTTTTAAGAAATGAATTATGGGCTGGTCTTACTCTATGATTTTCCACTGTGCGCCGACACCACTTACCTTCATCCATTCCTCACCTCAATTGTTGGCCGATATTATGCCAACTTGGGCTGCGCTCCCCATTAGAAATTTCCTCTGACTAGAGGGAAATTCCTCCTTGGTGACTCTTGTGCCGAATTCCTATTGTGAGTCACCCCTAAAACCAACCACTCATCAGTTCATCACCTTCCTTCAAAATAGGGAGAACATAACAATATTTCGACTGAAAAGTACATCTGTTATTTTGTAATGGTAACAAAATATTCAATATATATTATTGTAATTACTAAACAATGTGTGTGAAGATAAATATGTCGATTTAAATATGTTTGACGTAAGGGCTTATGTCGTGACATATTTAACTCAAAGTTAAATATGTTTTTAAGTGCCATCACTGACATATTTACCTATACGACATACATTAACGAGCCTACGCTACCTGAAAATACAAGTCCTTTTTTAATTGTGTTTGTGAAATTTTTTATAAAACTATCAAAATTGACTTAAGTGATTTTTTCGCTCATCTTGGATAGATTTTGGCTATTTTTGGCCAAATCCTTCCTTGTCACTCATATTAAACTTATTTCGTTTTTAGCTATGGACCTACGCTACCCGAAAGTACAAATGCTATGTCTCAATTGTATTTGTGAAATTTTTTATAAAACTATCAAAATTGACTTAAGTAATTTTTTCTCATCTTGGATAGATTTTGGCCATTTTTGGCCAAATCCTTCCCTATCACTCATATTCAACTTCTTTCGTTTTTAGCTATGGATCTACGCTACCCGAAAATACAAGTGCTTTTTCTCAATTGTGTTTGTGAAAAAAATGTTATGAAAAAAAATGAAAATAATGTTAATTTTAGACATTCGAACTTAGATGCTATGTTAAAAATACGTTACTAGGATTAACAGGTTTGAAGTCAATATAATAAAATATAATTTTAAATTCTTTGGAATTTTGTGAAGAATAGAAGTGTAAATTGAAAGTTTTTAATTGTGTTAAATAAAACAAAGTGAAAATGCTTAATAAGGAAATATTTGGATTTTTTGCGAACATTTTTTATTTGATAAATAAAAATAAGGGCGAGTGCAGTGATTTTTTCCTATTTGCCAATAAAATATTGCAAAATGCACAACTAGAGCATATACATAGCTTCGAATAAGAAGAATCGTTATCGTTTGAAAAGAAAACTTTCGTTATTATATTTATATTATTTATATATAAGTTAGAAGTTTTTTATAATAGAAAATTTTAATAGAGTAATGCGGAATTGGATTTGAATTCTGAAGTAAACAGTTTTTGCGAATGGTGCATTAACCATGGTTATCAGAACTTGGAAAAAGAAATAAAAAAATAGAAAGTAGATAAAAATGATTGTGCAAACGGTAAATATTTAATAAAATTATCAAACTGAAAGTTATTCAATAAGATGAAAGTCATTCAATATAAAACACTGGTTATGAAATTTACTACTTGACATGCTGCCATACTCTTACCTTAAATGAAATTTATATAAAAATAGTAGATTTCATAACTTTTTAATTTATATTTTATTTTTAATTTTGCTTTATAAATACTTTTCTTCTTATTAAATGGCTTTATAATTGTATAAAGGTGTAGAAAAATACAGTAGATTCATATCCAATATAATTTTTTTTTTGTTTTCATCAGGTTCTCTGGATTGCGTACCAAATGCGCAAACCAAGTTTGAATGTTCTGAAACATTACAAAATAATAGTTTCGTTGTAAATAATGATACAGGTATAATATAAAATTTTATTATTATTATTGTATTTCTTTTTATAAGAAAAGAATTTTAATGTATGTATATATATAGATAAATTTAACATCACATCATTTGTAGAAATGGCTTCAGTACTAAGCAATGCATGTGTTATAAATAAAGATTCGTATAGTTGCAGTGAATCAGGTTTTACCATTGGTAATTATACATTAGAGTTTAGAGCGTCATTTTCTTAGTCTGTAAGTTGAGTCTGTTGGATGAAAAGTGCTACCTTAAAGAAGAGAGCGCTAATAAAGAAATCTCAAATAATGGTGAAAGTATTGATGAAGGTAAATTAATTAGTATATTATTAATCTCCGGTTTACAAAATAGACTTCGATCTTATACAGGCACACAACTAGATAACGATTCGCTTCAAGCAATGCTTTCAAATCTGCTTAAGGACGAATATTTTGAAGAACATGAATTAGCCATAAAAAATATTGATGGTTTAACTAAAACGAAATTCAATTTGTCTAATATAAACGACACAAAGGACACAGATCCTAAAATAGAAGAATATGCCGTGATAATTCTACTCGTAACGAAAAATTTAAATTAGGAGAAAATCTTTCCAAGATGAACGAAAAAATCACTTAAGTCAATTTTGATAGTTTTATAAAAAAAATTTCACATATACAATTCAAAAAAGGACTTGTATTTTCAGGTAGCGTAGGCTCGTTAATGTAATATGTGGGGCTATTCTGCGTTTCGATTCGAATCGAAATTTTCTCCGTCTGGTAGCTTTGGTATTCTGCGTTTCGATTCCGCTCAGTTTCTTTCGATTGTATGTATTCTGCATTACGATCGGAGCTCCGTTTTTCTCAGTTGTTTTTTTGTTAACGGAGGGGTTTTCTTTATCCGTGTTTTTTAGTTAAAAAGTTTAAAATAGAAAAAAATGTAAGTAGAAAATGAGATAAAATGTTCAGAAACGATTGAAAAAACTAAATTGTTAATTTTTGTACCCGAATCTGATGTGTTTTTTTATGTATACAGGTCACCAGAGCAGTATGAAAAATTGGCAAATTTAATGGCGTCTAAAGCAGACATTGCATGCGGATACCACCAGCGATCAAGATTCTTTGCACTGTAATACGTTTATGAACAACTAATTTTAGTTTGTTTTTATATTTTTTTATTTTATTTAACAATTTTTTTATTAAACTTTATCAAGAACTTATTTTTAATTATGTATACATACAACTTTTTGTATTAAATTTGACATTTTGTTTATGAAAATGATAACAAACTTGCTTATTTTGCTATCATTTCCACATCCACAGTGATGCTATTAATTTTGTAAACATTGTTGTCTTCTTCTTTTTCTTTCGATTCCGTTTTTCTTCAGAATACCAATTTTCGATCGCAACGGAACTGAATGCGGAGACTTAATCGAAACGCAGAATAGGGGTGATGATCTAAAAAAACATATGTCGTATAGGTAAATATGTCAGTGATGGTACTCAAAAACATATTTAACTTTGAGTTAAATATGTCACGACGTAAGCTCGTACGTCAAACGTATTTAAATCGGCATATTTATCTTCACACACATTACTAAACATACTATTTGATCTTTCATTTTGACTCAGGTTTATTCAGGTTAAAAAACACGGATAAAGAAAACCCCTCCGTTAACAAAACAAAAAATGAGAAAAACGGAGCTCCGATCGTAATGCAGAATACATACAATCGAAAGAAACTGAGCGGAATCGAAACGCAGAATACCAAAGCTACCAGACGGAGAAAATTTCGATTCGAATCGAAACGCAGAATAGCCCCAAATATTTTTTTTAATTTCTTTAAAAATGTAATATTCCATTATTCATATTCAAAGTGGTTCCGCTCCGATGAAATTTTACGTTTTGTGATATGGCTGATAGTTAGAACAAAATTTTGTATAAATGTTACCAACAAGAAAAATATAATACTGTGTAACTTATCATACACTTAGACACCGCATGAGACGTTAATGGTAGAATATGAATTCAATACATATAAAACCTGAAAAAATTTAAGTTTTTTTATATTACTCCACAATATGTCGACAACATAATGTCAATTATTACACAAGTAATATTGTAAAAATTATATATTGTTTTATTTTTTTTTAAATATTAATACATAACATCATATTTAATGCATAATTTCACTATCGCACTTATATTTAAATTATGGTACATATGGGAATGAGAACTAGTTTCAAAGATTATAATAATATTAGAATAATGAAAACTCTATCATCCAACCTGAATTCGGAGCTGTTGCATGCCGTAAAGCTTTAAACATCGAAGGCAACAAGTTTAAGTTTACTCAACTAATTCCAGTTGACATATACTGACTTTTGTAATAGTATGCACAGAGCCCAAAAAGGATTGAAAATGCGGATGTTACAATAAAAGATTTGGGTGTAAACAATTCCGGTAATATATGATTTATTGAATAATTCCCACTTGCTCTAGAGTTTTTAGAGACCTTCTTTCGCCTCTCTAATGCAAGATTTTCTTCTAATAATCTTTGTTGTTTTCTAAAAATATAGATAACCTTATTAAATTGCAATTTCTATAGAACTCTTGCATAACTTACTCTTGCTCTATTAGCTTTTCAACTTCTTTTTCAATAACAGTTAAGGAGTACTTCTCATAAAGTTGACTCGACTTTTTTAAGAGATTTTCAAACGGCAAGTCATCTGGTAACTGTAAATATTTAAATAAGTAAAACACATTTGATAACAAAAATTTCATACATATGTTTTTTGATGATAGATTTCAAATACAAATTAAATCTTTTTGAATTTGGTCTAAGTATATTACCTTTGAAAGTAGACAATGTATCATAGCCATATCACAATCTTCGAGCAATATTTCGTCCGCACGGTACAATATTATTGATACCGTTACAAATATTGGCGAATAAATAGGGGATGCCAAAAAGTAGTCGTACAGACGTACAACTGCTTTGTACGAGTTCAAACTATGTCCGAACCATGTCAAATACCACGGCAAAGCAAATAGTGTGCCAACAGCAGATCGGTACAAAAATTTAAAAAGTTGTGGATTTTCAAAATTAATAACTGGCCATATGAACATCAGTCTCTTCTGAGTTGCGTCCATTGGTTCTTGCATACATTCAGAAAAATGATTTGTTGAAAGCTCTTCCATTACGGCAAAAGCAATCTCCTCACCAACAACAAGCAGAAAAGTAACAGCTACATCATGATATCCTTGGTAGTATCGTAAATTCGGATATTTGTTAATAACTCGCAGTATCAACACGGTCAATTGGTCTTGTAGGGCAATACGTTGTTCATATGGGATTCCAGGCGGGAATCGCTTTAATGATCTGTTGACATCTAATACTACTTGATTATATTCCGGATGCGTCTGCAAATCAGCTAGTTTAGGAGCTGGCTCTAGAGAAGAAACATCAACACCAGCTAATTGAGGCCACAACTTTCTTCGCAAGTCGTCTGTAACAAGACCATGGTCAGATCGAGCTAGCTCTTTTAATTTCTTTAACTCGATTTGTCCTCTTCCATCCTCCAACAATTGCTCGATGCGATTTCGTTTATATTGTTCCTCTTGACTTTCAGGGTCTAAAATAAACATACAAATACTTGAAACACATATTTGTACAAATTATTATTGTATTATGTTTCGTTTTTTAAACACGACCTATATATTTAATATTACTGCAATTATTAAGCAAACCCTCATAATTTGTTGACTTCAAATTCACTGTTTAAAATAAAAGAAAAAACACCTGACACTGTTGGGAAATATTATCTTATGCCATTACGGTTCTATTGCTGCTTTAAAAGTGTTCAATCCACGCCTATTATCTTCATACGAGTATACCAGCGTTGCTATTTGCCAAGTTTTTTTAGATGCAAAAAAGTTTTTAAATAACCAGCTGAAAAACAAAATTTTTTTTTTTTAAATACAAATTAGATCTCCAAAAATGAATATAATTCTATTTTTTATTATTATTTATGTATATAACGTTTAATAAATGAAATTTAATTTTGTATTTTCGTTTATTATTTTGCCACATTTAAAGAAAAAGTTTTTTCTATTAAAATAAAAGTTTTTTCTGGAATGGCAAGTTTTTTGAAAAATAAATATGGTGACACTGGAGTACACAGTAATGAGATAGACGCTTCACTTATTCGCAAGGAAAATAATCGAATGCTGCTAAATTCAATTGTGTAACTCATTTAGCTTTTTGGAGAAAGTAATGTGATAGTTTTAGATATTTCCAAAGCATTTAATTGAGTGTAAAATTGGTGGTCCAAACTGACTGCTTTTGGTGTCGGTTATGACTTCTCTCGGTTTACATAAAGCTGGATTCAACCATGGTTTCAGAACAAAGTTTATGTTCTAGAGCATTCACTGTTTAATATAAAAGAAAAAACACCTGACACTGTTGGGAAATATTATCTTATGCCATTACGGTTCTATTGCTGCTTTAAAAGTGTTCAATCCACGCCTATTATCTTCATACGAGTATACCAGCGTTGCTATTTGCCAAGTTTTTTTAGATGCAAAAAAGTTTTTAAATAACCAGCTGAAAAACAAATTTTTTTTTTTAAATACAAATTAAATCTCCAAAAATGAATATAATTCTATTTTTTATTATTATTTATGTATATAACGTTTAATAAATGAAATTTAATTTTGTATTTTCGTTTATTATTTTGCCACATTTAAAGAAAAAGTTTTTTCTATTAAAATAAAAGTTTTTTCTGGAATGGCAAGTTTTTTGAAAAATAAATATGGTGACACTGGAGTACACAGTAATGAGATAGACGCTTCACTTATTCGCAAGGAAAATAATCGAATGCTGCTAAATTCAATTGTGTAACTCATTTAGCTTTTTGGAGAAAGTAATGTGATAGTTTTAGATATTTCCAAAGCATTTAATTGAGTGTAAAATTGGTGGTCCAAACTGACTGCTTTTGGTGTCGGTTATGACTTCTCTCGGTTTACATAAAGCTGGATTCAACCATGGTTTCAGAACAAAGTTTATGTTCTAGAGCATTTTTAGTTTTTTGAGAGTATGTTCTGAAGCGATTCACCCACTTCGCGCATTTCTTCTGGAATATCAAGGCTACCATATGAAATAATTTTGTAAATTTTGTGTGTGAGTTTTACAATTGGGCAATACCACTATTTATTTAATTTTATTTATAACAATATTCACAAGTTATATATTTTTAATGCCAAACAATACAAAACAAGTGCTCCGTATTTTATTATATACATAAGCAATATGAAAAATATAATATGTTGTGGCATCTCGGATCTACTATACTTAAAAAATTAAACTTTCTGGCAGCACAGTTGCAAAGTTTCTTAACGCGAATTAACACTAAACCAATTCAGGTTCCGAAACATGTTACTCTCTTTTAATCTCTCTCTCTAAAAGAGAAACGTCAAACTACATATAAAAATATATATTTCAGAACGTAAAATTTGTTCTGAAACCATGGGTGAATCCAGCTTTAGGCTTCCTCAAATCCCGCACTTTACGAGTTGTGGTAGATGCAACATTTTCTTTATAAATAAATTGCTATGTCAACTTTCAAAGGAATATATTTCTTTCACGGATACAGCAGAATTAATCTTCTTCATTCGACAGCCGACCAAGCTTGGATCGAATGTGAATTTTCAAATAGTGCCTAGCGAAAGGGTTAACTATAGCCCTAACAAGACGTAATGTTACGTGTTCACGAATATGCGATGTTCGATGAACTGAGCGAATTTTTCATGCCCCCAAAAAAGCATTTTAAGACGGCGTAAGAAATACTTATCAACATCTAGTCTCCTAACTATATATAACGATCGAAAATGGAATACATATATATCTGAAAAATTGAGGTCTTCAAAATATTTCAGCTCATAGCATGCCCGAAGAACTTGGTTTGCAAATTTTTAAGAAAATGTATTAGCTGTAGCTATTTAATGTTTTAGCTAGTTCCTATGCGCATTTCACTGGGGCTAATGCAGATCATCAGGGAACCTTTACCCAACATTTCTTAGAATAACTAAAGACATTTATTTCATACTTCCACTTTACTAAGTGAGAAGCTTTGAAACAAATATCAAAGTCAAAACAAGAACTCACTGATAAATTTTCCTTTTTTATTTTGTTACGTTTTGTTACTGGTTGGTTTTTTAATTAAATTTTGGGAAAAAAGAACTAGCACATAATTAAAATTAAAGAGTTTAAAAAACTCCCAAAATATAAACTAAATTAAATATGCAAGTGCTTGTGCAAAATAAAACAACTTATGTTGTCAACACTCTAAACAAATTGTTTTTATATTAAAACAATGATTTGTTGTTGTTCTTTATTTCTCTTACACCTATAATTTGAGTCGGCAAAAAACCAAACAGTTGTAGAACAAAACGTAAGAAAATAAAAAAGGAAAATTGATTAGTGAGTTCTTGTTTTGACTTTGATATTTTTTTCAAAGCTTCTCACTTAGTAAAGTGGAAGTATGAAATAAATATCTTTAGTTATTCTAAGAAATGTTGGGTAAAGGTTCCCTGATGATATGCATTAGCACCAGTGAAATGCGCATAGGAACTAGCTAAAACCCCTCAACTGGTCAATTTGAATTTTTTAATTAAATTTTGGGAAAAAAGAACTAGCACATAATTAAAATTAAAGAGTTTAAAAACCCCCAAAATATAAACTAAATTAATTTTTCTAATTTTACAGGAGTAGCAAAAAAGCTTATAAAATAAAAAAATACTTCAGATAAAGAAAGAGTTGAACAAATATGGAAGAGAAAAAACTATAGTTTCTGAAATATGTTTTAAGTTATATTTGTTACGTTTTCTGAAACAAATATACGTATCATCATAAATATTTTTTTCAACAAAAGTGAAAAAGATTTACTTGTTTTTTAAATTATTCAGGCATATTCTGAGACTCGTATTTCGTATAACAATTGCGATGTGACTTGAAATCGCATGATATGTGTTCTAGTGCTCATAACCGCAAGAAGTTTGGCGACTTCAACTCGCAAGCACTTACCATAATGAAGTGATTAATTTTACAAAAAGTGAGCTTCAAAGTAACAACAAAACTACACACAAATTAACATAAACAAGTTTTATTTTATTTTTAGCAGAAATTAGCACTACTTTTCACCAATTTATGTTAAAAATATTAATTTCAATATAAATGTTTAATTTTGGCAGTTGTTTTCTTTTTTACTGGCGATTTGATAAAAACAGGAATATTTACGAAAATTTTCATTGTTAGCGTTGTCGAACGTGTACTTGGTAATCAAATAAAATGTGCGATTATTTTTAAATATAATATTGATAATATTATACGGAGCTAATTTTATTATTATTTGTACCTTAAAACTCGAAAGCGTATTTTAATAGATTTTCCGGAAATACTTTTAAGCCTATATAATTACTGTTATTTACTTTGGAATATAAAAAATAAATATCTATTATGTACTGATTACCTTCAAAGGAAATCTGTTACTCCAATGTGAGTAAATGTATCATCACTAAATAAATTAATCTTCCGCCAATTTTTAAGAAAAATGTCATAAGTAAAAGTTTGTAAATTGCACCCAAGGCATATTATATCCAAGCAAATGTATGTATATTTGTATGTATGTAATCTAAATAATGCTATATAAATAATTACATACTGCACCACAAAAGTCAGCTGAACAGTGCAGAGTTCATCTGAACTTCATAGAAAAACATCCAGCTTTGGCAAAGGGTATCTCCAAAGGTGATAGAGTGCAGCAGTTATGGTGTGACTTAATGCTTGTGGACCACCTACAAGAGTTGTTGGTGATTGGAAAAAGGTAGTCATTTTCAATATACCTTGAAGAAATCTTAATATCCTGTGTATATGTAAATTATAATTCTTAGACTTGGTTCGATTAGAGAAGTACTATTAAGACCAGACTAGCAGAGAATAAAAAAATTCAGACAAAAAACAGGTGGAAGCAATTTCCAGCAACATTTTTTGTCTCCAATAGAAGAACAACTAGCAATCATATGCGATATTTCGCATGCAGTTGAGGGCGTATCTAAGGCAAAGATATTTGAAGCATTAAGCAAAGAAAGTAAATTTGTTGGAAATGTGGCATGTCCAGAAAAGGAGAATATTGAACATATACCTGAGTCTGTTTTGAACCATATCAAAGATTATGTATATAAGATACTGCATGAAAACCAAGAAAACCTCTTTTATGCGGGTAGTATCATTAAACACGATAACGACAGCAGACTACAACTTGTCAAAAATAGAATACATGTGCGTAAATACGAATGCTTATTTTTACTACTACAGACAACACGGCTACGAGTTGTTGTCCATGCTTTTTTTGTGGTTGTAGCCAAATTAAACTAATTTCTATTTTGGGAGCGACAATGAGTAAATGCTATGTTGCCAGTATAATATATATAAATTCAATTATTGTAAACTTAAAAATATACTGTTTTATTATACAAATATAAACAACAAACTATATTTCCAAGCTACTGAAATTATTTCTTGTCATATACTATGGACCTTAAATATGTTTTATTGGAATAAAAATTTAAATATATTAAATATATGAAAGCGGCTACACTGCTGTATGAAAAGAATTCTACTAAAAACAGCAACACATGCTTATTGATTTGGTGGTGACGTTCTAAAAATATTTAAGTAGCTGACTACAAGGCGACGATTGGTGCCAACAACTTTGTTGTCGGTGTTCGTGTTGGCCCAATTAAAAACATTTATGGGATATTGAATAAGGAAAAATACGTAGAAACTATAAATAATGTGATGCTGAGGAAAATTTGGCTGTAATGTGTCAATTTTAGCAGGATAACGATCCGAAGCACACGACGAGGCTGATAAAAAAATTCTTTGACGATAATTCTATCAAAATTTAGGAGTGGCCATCGTCTAAATTCGACTTAAACCCCATACAACATCTATGGGAGGACGTAAAGAGCCATTAGTGGCAAAAATCTTACAAATATGGCAGCTGTTTTTGATGAAGTAAAAAACCGTGGAAGGCGATAACTGTAGAGCACTGTCGTCGTCTAATAGTATCAATGAGGAACCGGTGTGAGGCTGTTGTAAAGCAAAAGGGCTTTGCAACAAGGCATTAAAAGAAAATAAGTCAAATAACTTAATATAATTCTGTTTAATCTAATAATGTCAAATCGTTTCTAATTAGGTGTCACAGATATAATTAACAGAACAACATAAGTTCGCAAAATATTTTTAAGACTGAAAAGTATTTTGAATTTTAATTTATATTTGTTTAATATTTAACATATTTTATTAAAATATTATGAAATAAATGAATATTTACTTTGTTTCACAAAAAATAATTGGCATGTTTTTTTAATAGAAGCGTTTCTAATTAGCTGTCCACCAGTGTATATATATATATTTATATATTTATATATATATATATATATATATATATATATATATATATAATGTTGTCTAATATATATTAAGCTTAAGGTCTC
>OY776276.1:30119602-30132102 GCA_963675445.1 Linnaemya vulpina
TTACAACAATTTCACTTCAGTTCAGAAATTACTTATTTAAACAAGGGTGTAGATATTAAAACATCGTTAAAGTCTCTTGGACTGTTTATTGATAACAGTATCAATTTTCCACTAGTTCGCGTAGGCCGTCTCGAAAACGCAAATATAACCCATAACAGAAAACATCCAATTTTGTTACCTAATTGTAATTTCGTTCTAAGCTACATACGTTATCTTCACTTGTCAAATTACTACGCATGACCAAGAGCTCTCATCGCTTTTTCTCGTCAAACATTCTGGATCATCAACGTTCGCACCATAGCAAGAAAAGTGGTTCGCTCATGCATCAGTTGTATTCGATATCGTCCAAAACTGATGGAACAAATAATGGGAAATCTACCTTGTGAACGCGTCACACCTGCGAGACCATTCGAACGCTGCGGAGTTGATTTTTTCGGTCCAATAGACACTTACTACAAAATAAGAGGCAAACGACCAACCAAAAGTTATGGCGCTATTTTCATATGCTTTGTAACTAAAGCAGTTCATATTGAATTGGTGTCTAATCTCTCTGCAGAAGCCTTCATTGCAGCATTAAAACGGCTTATTGGGCGACGCGGTCTACCTTCAGATATTTACAGCGACAATGCTACAAATTTTGTAGGCGCAAATAACAAGCTTATCGAGCTAAAAAACGCGTTTTTAGATAAACAGTTTAAATTTTCATTAAACAGCTTTTGCTCAAATAATTTACTAAATTTTCATTTCATACCCCCAAGGGCACCACGTTTCGGCGGTCTGTGGGAGGCTGCTGTGAAAAGCGCAAAGGGTCATCTATATCGTACTTTAGCAGGAGCAAAGCTAACGTTCGAAGAACTTTCAACCACATTAATTGAAATTGAGGCTATAATGAATTCACGGCCTATTGCCGCACTTTCTACCGACCCAAACGACATCGAAGCTCTAACGCCTGGACATTTTTTGCTAAATGGTCCCCTAAACTCACTGCCAGAACGTCCCATTCAATGTGATGATATTAGCCTACTTGAGAGATGGCAACGCATTTGTGCAGCAAAGCAGCAGTTTTGGCATTCGTGGTCTTCTGACTATTTACATGAGATTATTCAACGAAAAGCTTGGCAAAAAAAACATCACCTGACTTAAAACCTGGAATGCTCGTACTATTTCACAAAGACAACTTGGCGCCACTTCATTAGCTCAAACGGCGCATAGTTGCTACTGTACCCGGAAAGGATGGGAAAATCCGTGTAGCTGATGTAAAGACGATTAAAGGCACCATTCGCAGACCAATTACAAAATTAGCAGTTCTTCTAGAATCTTGAAAGTGGGTACTTTCAACCCCGCCGGAATGTTGAGACACCTTTCCAAATAATTATTAAATATTTGAATTCTATTAATCGACTTAGTACGTTTTGTAATATCACCATAATAACTTTTGCTCTTTATTGTACTCAAATTATATTCATATGTTTGTTGTATTTTCTTCAATTTTTCTATTTTCTTTTCTTGTTAATTTTCGGCAAATTCTCCCTCATTTTAAAATGTACTAAAACATAAACCGTAACCCTTTTGAAATATCATATACTTTTTAATAAACTACTTCACTTGTATTTATCGAAGAAGCAACATCAAATCATCAAGCGATTTTTTATTAAAGTAGCCAAGGGTTTCATCAGTATATATATATATATATATATATATATATATATATACAGCTGCGTGCAACTAATTAAGGACAGTATTATTCAGTGTTATGCTAAAGTCAGTTCAGTGTTATGCTAAAGGTAATATTTATTAAGAAAAATCCTAAAATTTAATTTTATTTTGTTAATCTATATCTGTTTATCTAAAATGCTCAATGGCAATGCTATTTTTGCCGTTACTTTTTTTGCTGTTACGTTTTTCATAATTTGTGAAATAAATTAATCGTGCAAATAATTAAGGACAGTAATAAATTTTCCAACATTTTCAAATTCTGGTAAGCTTTGGAAGTTACATTTAATTAACCGCGATTACATGGAGTATTGTTGTGTATTTAGAAAGTATTTACTACTAGAAAGATTATTGTACAAATGCATCAGTATGGAAAATCTTATCGGGAAATTGTAAAAGCCTTAAAAGTGTCCCAAAACAATGCGATGCAATATTTTAAAAGGCATTCGACTACATAAAAGGTATCCGTAAACAGAGAAGCCGAATTACGACAGCTCATGAAGGCGCACTGATTGTACACGAATCCAAAAATCCGCATTAATCAGCAAACGAAATTCGGACTGCAGTATTCGGTGAAAATGAGGCAAAACCATCTGTAGATGCAATACCCGTTTCCATTCCAAAATGCCCGTACTTCTTTGCGAACTCTAGTCTCCTCTTTGGGTTACGCTCAGACAACAATGGCTTCTTTCAGGAAATTCTTCCAAAGAGTCCAGCTTCCAAAACGATCTAATGCCAGTACTTATTTGCGAACTCTTTTTCGGTTACGCTTAAACAACAACATATATACATATATACAGTAGCTCACAAAAATATTTTGCTTTTGAATTTTAAGCACAAAATTCCACTTCATTAATTAATAATATAAAGATTTTAGCACATATTAGTTTATAGTTAGTTTATAGTTAGAAAAGTACGACTTTTAATTGCAACTACACAAAAAACGGCAGTCGTTAATTTGATTTTGAAACTCTTTTTGCCTTTTCTTATTTAAACTACGCAATATATACTTCACAAAAGTATTTTGCTTCTTGAAGTGCACCGTTATATATTTCATGTTTCTCCAGTTCTGTTTTCATTGGCAAAAACATTTGCTATATACAGTCACACAGAAAACTATACATACCCCCTGAAAAATAAATTTTTTCTCAAAAACCTATAAATCTTTTTATAAAAATATTATATCGTATTGTTCCTTATAATATATAATACATTTTCCAAACATTATGTTTTTGAGAAAAGTAGACATATTTAAAAAAATAAAAGAATTCAGTGATTTTTATTTTAATGAACATTTTATCATAATCATAACATTTTATTATAATCAGACGGTAACACGGGTATTAAAACAAAAACGTGTTAACATCAGGTTGATATAGTTCTCGGATTGTTTTTCATAATAAAATTTGTGTAAATAGGAACTGTTATCACATTCAACTAAGCCACCTAAAAAGTGGTGATAAACACAATATACACTTGAGCACTGAAGATGAAAGTGTAGCGACTTTCGAAAACAGCTGTTCTGCTCTGCTGTGTAAGTTGAATAAAAAAACTGATGTTGACTTTCCTTTGTGCCTAGGAATATTTATCATCATGTCTTTCTGAGATTTTAACTGAGTTAGAACAATTAGCCTATATAAATATTAATATAAAAAGAATTCAGTTTTTAATGCACAGAAAAGTATACATACTCTATGGGTTAATTAACTTTTTCATAAAGTATATAAATTCATTATTATTTTGTTGGACTTCTTTTGTTTTCTACTACGGCTCTTAATCGATTATTCATTGAATTGACCTGTTTGGTTGTGGTTTCGGAAGAAATTTGCTCCTTTCATCCATAAAAGCACTTTTTAGGTCCTGCTTGTTCCTTATGGTTCTTTTTCTCAATCTGCGGTCCAAATCATCCCATAAATTTTCGACTGGGCTTGAGTCTGGCGACTGGGGTGGCGAATGGAGTTGTTGTGGGATATTATAGAGTAGCTATTCCTTTACAATGGGTTCTGCGTGTTTTGGATCGTTGTCCTGTTGAAAGTACCACCTTCCAGAGAGACACATTTTGGATAACGATTCTTGCAGATTATCTTCCAAGACGTTCAAAAAGATATACCGATCCATTGTTGTCTCCATGAAAACTAAATTGGCAACTCCAGCTGCCGACATACAAACAACCCCCACCATAACGAAGCCACATCCATATTTTACCGCGTATATATATATATATATATATATATATATAAATATATATATATATTAGGGCGGGTCAAATTGTATGGAACGATTTTTTTAATGCAGCGTATAGCAAAAACGTAATCTATAGGTGATTCTGAGACCATAGCTCTAAGTCGGATTTGGAGCCCTCCCAAAATTTCAAAATCGAAATTTTTCTATATATACATAGAACAATTTAATTAAATATAGATTTCTCAATCTGGGCTTGTTTGAAAGGTATTTTTATCACCTTTCAGAATCTGTATTGATGCCAATACAGCATCAACAAGTTTTGACTATAGATTGACTAACAATCTTGACGTATCAAGATATTGTTGTTTTTGGTTTATAAAGTGATTTAAATGATTTTAGTTTGCCTACTAAATGTGACATTTTAAAATATTATTTTTTTTAAGTAACTGGTTTGGTTGATAAATACCAGAAACATGTACAAAGTAGAAACAAAAGAGATGAATTTAAAGCATTTGTTGATTCAATAAACGAATTATTTTATATTGGCAAATGTAATTGCAAATTAAAAACAACAGAATGCTCGTGTGGATTGATTCCAGAACATCTAAAAGAATTTATGATGGACCAGCATAATGATAGAAAATTCACAATACCGTAATATACAGAAGACGTTGAAGAAGTAGCTACAACAATACCAACACTTACAACTGGTACCGATGATCCAAGATACGAACAACCTGAATTACACATGGATGAAGATGAAAATGGAACAATAACAGAAGTTCCAGAAGGAACTTTTCAAATGAGGCGAGGTCATTATACTCAAAGATACGATGCCTTAAATTTTGCTATGATGTGTGATAGATTCGGTGTTTCAGATAGAGTCGCTCCATGTTTAGCAACAGCTTTATTCGATATGTAAATTTGGGCAGCCAAGTAGATGCAAAAACCACAGAAAACTGAATGAATTTTTCAACAATAAAACATTAACTTTTCGATTGGAATAAAGTGAAAATAAATAATTGCATTTTAATTTATCTAAACATTTCATTCTTCAGGTAGTAGCTGATTTTGATCCAATACCACTGGAGAATATGCCTGCAATGATGGATCATGAACATGAGCTAGAACTATCAACAGATGTTAAATATTTATATCCAATAGCTAAAGCGATTTCGAATGGTATTGTTCCAGTTGATTTAGCTAACATTAAAACAGGACCAATTCTCGTTGGTTAACCAAAGTAAGTTACTACTAATACAACATCGACCAATTTAAAAACTTTGGCAGTTTATATTATTACAGTTTATGTTCCAATGTACTTCAATGTGAAGTTTTATAACTCTGTTGTGTACGGCAGTGCACTTTTATTAAAATTTATACGTTGGACACGATACTTACAACCAAACTTTCTTAATATTGTAGATGGTGTAATTCAAAACAACTCATATTACGCACATCCAGAAAATATCTTATTAACAATGTTATTTGATGATCAAAAAGCAATACTTGATAGAGCTATCAAAATAATTTTACACTATCCAGAAAAATTGTACGATCCAACCAAACTCAGAGTTTACAACAAATATATATTAAATTTCGATGCTAAGGATTATGTCAATATGGTTGATATGAATAACGACGATATGTTATTTGAAACAGCAGGTAAAATATTTAGATTTCGATGAACAACCACTGGCTGATCCACAAATTCCTATGCACATACAAGGAACAGAAAGACATGTACAATTATTATCGAGTGTTTCAAAACGAGTTATAGAAAAGAATCGTGAAGGAGTTATGGCAGTGACATTAGAAAATCGTAAAATAACTCCTTGAATGGAAAGTAATAAGGACCTTAACAAATAATATTACCATGTTAAAACATTAAAATGTAGGACGAGAATAATATTTAAAAATAAATTGAATTAAAAATGTCAAAATAGGGTTTTTTGTTGAAACTTTGAAAATTTTGATTTTTTTCAGTTTTCCTACAAAAAGGAGATCGAAAACAAAAAAATTTATCGTAATAAAAGTTGTTGAAAATTATCTGAACTTTATTAATCTGCAAAAAAAAAAAAAAATTCTCGAAAATATCGAAGAAAATTCAGAATTTATTAGTTAAAAGTTAATTTTAAGCTATTTTTCGACAAAAAATTCCTAATTTCTCTACTAAAAATAAAAAAAATATTGATATCAATACAGATTCTGGGCTTTCAAACAAGCCCAAATTGAGAAATCTACTATAATTCTATCAGATTTTATGAGGAATTTAATTAAATTGTTCTCTGTATATATGGAAAAAATTCTATTTTGAAATTTTGGGGGGCTCCAAATCCGACTTAGAGCTATAGTCTTTTGAACAAAACTTTTCAGAATCACCTATAGATTACGTTTTTGCTATACGCCTACTTACAAAAAAAATTTACCAACCCTAACATATATGCATTTATATATATATATATATATATATATATATATATATATATATATATATTTATATATATACATATATATATATATATATATATATATATATATATATATATTTATATATATACATATATATATATATATATATATATATATATATATTTATATATATACATATATATATATATATATATATATATATATATATTTATATACATATATATATATATATATATATATATATATATATTTATATACGTATATATATATATATATATATATATATATATATATATATATTTATATACACACACACACATATATATATATATATATATATATATATATATTTATTTATATACACATATGTATATATATATATATATATATATATATATATATTTATTTATTTATATACATATACATATACATATATATATATATATATATATATATATATATATATTTATTTATTTATATACATATACATATATATATATATATATATATATATATATATATTTATACACATATATACATATATATATATATATATATATATATATGTGTGTGTATATATATATATATATATATATATATATATGTGTGTGTGTATATATATATATATATATATATATATATATATATATATATATATATATATGTATATGCACGCACATAAGGCGTTGCATCATGCGCGTACTCATGCATATAACGTGGGCTGTGCAAAATGTATTTAAATATTTATGTTTTTAGTGTTGTATTTATATGTAATTTATTTCATAGATACCAGAAGTTGTGATTTAGAATAGCTAAGTATATAAATTAAATTAATGGTTTGACCAAAATTTAATTGTAATGAATTTAAAAACGAATTGTATTTCAGTCTTTCAAAATATTAACTCAAATAGTTCGAAATTATTGCAGTGTTCACTAAAATGGCTTTAACTCACGAAATAATACACATACAGAAACCGTATTTACACAAAAACCTTGGTATTGACGTCACCTTTCATATACATTTTGCAGAAACAAAATCGGTTCACGCATTCCGGAGAACATCAATTACTAACACAATGTAACTTATTTATATAAAAATATATATATATATATATATATATATATATATGTATATATATATGTATATATATATGTATATATATATATATATATATATATATATATATATATATACATATATATATATACATATATATAGATATTTATATATATACACACACACACACATATATATATATATATATATATATATATATATATATATATATATAGTTTTTGACTTAGCAACTTACAATTAATTTTAAACATATAGCTCTTTAATTATGTACTTGCATGCTTACAGTTACATCAGGTGTTGTTCAACCACCTATTTTTCAAAGATTTTATTAAGTGCGGGAAATCATATATTCTTATATGGATTGAGACTTGCAATATATATTTGAGCTAAATTCTTTACGTCTTCAGAATATGCTCTTAGTCGAGCATTAACTAAAAGCTTACAAAATGTTTTACTTTTCATGCTAATATTTTGGATAGTATCAATAGATTCTTTAACAAAATTTCCTAACCTTTTTCTGATAGTTCTAGTTTTCTTTCTGGAATTCAAGACTTTCTTGTATTTTCATAAAAGATCGTTAAATGTTTTCTTATATAGATTTGACAGTTTTCTTTGTTTTTCGCAATTTGAACAGAAGGGGTCGACGACATTTTCAAAGTGTGTGTTTGTTGGCAAATTCTGGAATTCAGAATCTAAATCTTTAGGTTTTTGTCCCAATGAATGAGCTTTCAAAATTACGGTCGCATATATAAAGATTTTTGTGTAATCTTCTTTAGGAATTTGACATTTTCCCAATCAAATTTGCCCTAAAACTTTGTCTGAAGATGGAAACTTAAAAAATGGTAAACCTTTAAAATGTGTTTTAGATCTCTTACACATCTTTACGCAGCATTTTTTGTCTTTTTTCAATTGTTTTTTTTTCTCACTTGCACTCATCATGTATAGCAAAAAAAATTACACACGCACATAAAATATTCCTTTTGCTCTGTTAAAAGCTGACAATAATTAAAAATATTGTAGCTCAATCATTAACAATACTTTGAAATGAAAGTAGATATTTTTTGTAAAGATGTTCAAACAAGTTTGCATGTGTTTTTGCTTATGTTTTTTTCCACCTTCCCTTCAGAACCTTAAGTTAAATTTGATGAAACTAACTTTGAACATGTTCGATGATCAACTATCCAACACGTTGGTTTCTGTTTTTTCGTTTTTTCCCTTACCCCCGGTACCAATAATGATTTTAAAATTTTGTTTCATGCTTTGTTCGATATGTGTCTTCTTATAGTGAACGATGTGGTATAAAATCATTTATTATTGACTTGTGCAAACGCTCAACCTCAGAATGCTTCAGTGATGATTGTTCCAACCATAAACAGCAATTATTGGACTTTTTACTGTCTATTCTTCTTCGAAAGCCCTGCTCATGGGCTATAGAAAAAGTAGTTCTAAGCAAAGAAAAGTGCAGATTTTATCAAATAAACAAAATTAGAAAAGCAAAACATCAATAAAAATGAAATTTTACAAAAAAAAAATTAATAAATAAATAAATAATATATAATAAAATAAACAAAATATTACTAATAAATAATAAAAAAAATGTTTCCATATAAAATTTTTTTTTATTAAAATCTTCAACTCTTGATTTTACCAAAATAAATTTATCCTTTATTATATTATATTTTACAAAAAACCTAAATGTTTTAGTCTCTTTAGTTTTAAAAAATTAAAAAAAAAAATTCAAGTTGATCAGTAGAGGGGTTTTGGCTAGTTCATATGCGCATTCCACTGGGGCTAATGCAGATCATCAGGGAACCTTTACCCAACATTGCTTAGAATAACTAAAGACATTTATTTCAAACTTCCACATTAATAAATGGGAAGCCTAAAACAATATCAAAGTCACAACAAGAACTCACTGATCAATTTTCCTTTTTTATTTTCTTACGTTTTGTTCTACAACTGGTTGGTTTTTTGCCGACTCAAATTGTAGGTGTAAGAGAAATAAAGAACAACAACCAATAATTGTTTTAATATAAAAACAATTTATTTAGAGTGTTGACAACATAAGTCAAGTGCACAAGCACTTGCATATTTAAATTAGTTTATATTTTGGGGGTTTTTCAAACTCTTTAATTTTAATTATGTGCTAGTTCTTTTTTCCCAAAATCTTATTAAAAAATTCAAATTGATCAGTTAAGGGGTTTAAATGAAAATTAAAGAGTTTAAAAAACACCCAAACGTCAACAACACAAGTGTTATTTACCCTATATTAATTTACGCAGGGGGTTTTCTATCCTTTATCCAAATGTTTAAATTTATCCTTTATCCAAAGGATTTCTATTTATATAAAGGTGTAGAAAAATAAAATAGAGTCATATCGAATAAAAGTTGTTTGTTGGGTTTTGGTTTGTATAAGTTTCATAGCCTACTACACTTATTATAATGAGATTTTTTGAAATCATTTGTGAATTTCTATAGTTAATTTATTAACATAATTCTCAGATGGTTTATAAAAGTCTTTTAATAAGTTGGGAAGTTTGAAACTTTTCAAAACTGTGGTTGAAGTCTACTGACGATTTGGTAAAAAGGGCCAATGAAATGCATACAGACATTATAAATTTCATATTATAATAGTACAATGACAGTATGTCAAATAGTTAATTTATTAACAACTATATATACATATATTACAGTATTTTTATTTTTTAGTATTTTTGAGCAAAAGATCCACTTTATTTTTTTATATAAAAAACTTATAACGTTTTATTATATTCCAATATTTCGCTACCAACAATGTGTATCTTCTTCAGAGATTTTTTCAAAAAATAATGTTTACAAAAATTATGTTTGAAAATTAATTTTAAGTTAATAATTAGTAATATATATATATATATATATATATATATATATATATATATATATATACACGCATATAAATCGTTGCATCATGCGCGTACTCATGCATATAACGTGGGCTGTGAAAAATGTATTTAAATATTTGTGTGATTTTATTTTTTTGAACATTTTTATTTTGCTATATTAATATTTTTATAGGCTAATTGTTCTAACTTAGTTAAAATCTCAGAAAGACATGATGATAAATATTCCTAGGCACAAAGGAAGTCAACATCAGTTTTATTCAACTTACACAGCAGAGCAGAACAGCTGTTTTCGAAAGTCGCTACACTTTCATCTTCAGTGCTCATGTGTATATTGTGTTTATCACCACTGTTTAGGTGGCTTAGTTGAATGTGATAACAGTTTTCTATTTACACAAATTTTATTGTGAAAAACAATATAGCAAAATAAAAATGTTCAAAAAAATAAAATCATATATAAAATGTACATATATATATATATATATATATATATATATATACAGGGTGACTGATGAAAGCCGCTACCATTTTTTTTTATTTTGCAGATTGATTCTTAGATTTGACAAAAATGGATAACTGGGACACCGAAACAAGAATTTGGATTGTCCGCCGTTATCACGCACTGGAGTCCGTAGTTTCGGTTCAAAGAGAGTATAGGCGCACATTTGGCGGCAATCCTTCGAGCAGATGGACCATAATGAGACTTGTAAACAATTTTGCCGAGCATGGGACAGTCAACAGAAGACCTTACCATCGAAACCCTTCAGTTCGAACGGAGGAAATAATCGCTGCTGTAGCTGCTGCGATACAACACAATCCAAGAGTTTCGACAAGAAGCTTATCTGCTCAAATGGGTATAAGAAGACAGTCATTACAGTCAATTATGCACAAAGATTTGGACTTATTCCCATATAAAATTCAAATGGCCAACACACTGAACGCTGCAGACTTGCAGGTATCATAACGCACAAGTGTTAACATCAGGTTGATACAGTTCTCGGATTGTTTTTCACAATAAAATTTGTGTAAATAGAAAACTGTTATCACATTCAACTAAGCCATCTAAACAGTGGTGATAAACACAATATACACATGAGCACTGAAGATGAAAGTGTAGCGACTTTCGAAAACAGCTGTTCTGCTCTGCTGTGTAAGTTGAATAAAACTGATGTTGACTTCCTTTGTGCCTAGGAATATTTATCATCATGTCTTTCTGAGATTTTAACTAAGTTAGAACAATTAGCCTATAAAAATATTAATATAGCAAAATAAAAATGTTCAAAAAAATAAAATCACACAAATATTTAAATACATTTTGCACAGCCCACGTTATATGCATGAGTACGCGCATGATGCAACGATTTATGTGCGTGTATATATATATATATATATATATATATATATATATATATATATATATATATATTACTAATTATTAACTTAAAATTAATTTTCAAACATAATTTTTGTAAACATTATTTTTTGAAAAAATCTCTGAAGAAGATACACATTGTTGGTAGCGAAATATTGGAATATAATAAAACGTTATAAGTTTTTTATATAAAAAAATAAAGTGGATCTTTTGCTCAAAAATACTAAAAAATAAAAATACTGTAATATATGTATATATAGTTGTTAATAAATTAACTATTTGACATACTGTCATTGTACTATTATAATATGAAATTTATAATGTCTGTATGCATTTCATTGGCCCTTTTTACCAAATCGTCAGTAGACTTCAACCACAGTTTTGAAAAGTTTCAAACTTCCCAACTTATTAAAAGACTTTTATAAACCATCTGAGAATTATGTTAATAAATTAACTATAGAAATTCATAAATGATTTCAAAAAATCTCATTATAATAAGTGTAGTAGGCTATGAAACTTATACAAACCAAAACCCAACAAACAACTTTTATTCGATATGACTCTATTTTATTTTTCTACACCTTTATATAAATAGAAATCCTTTGGATAAAGGATAAATTTAAACATTTGGATAAAGGATAGAAAACCCCCTGCGTAAATTAATATAGGGTAAATAACACTTGTGTTGTTGACGTTTGGGTGTTTTTTAAACTCTTTAATTTTCATTTAAACCCCTTAACTGATCAATTTGAATTTTTTAATAAGATTTTGGGAAAAAAGAACTAGCACATAATTAAAATTAAAGAGTTTGAAAAACCCCCAAAATATAAACTAATTTAAA
>OY776276.1:30144602-30259602 GCA_963675445.1 Linnaemya vulpina
GTAGCTAAAACTTTAGTAGAACAAGTAGTTCTAAAGTATGGACGATTTAACATTTTAAAAACTGATAAAGGTACAGAATTTACAAATGAATTAATGAAAGAGATTTGTGATTTATTAAAAATAAACCAACATTTCTCAACCCCGTACCACCACGAGACTCTAGGTACCGTAGAACGAAACCATAAAGTTCTAAACGAGTACTTTATAAATTTTGTGGAAGATACAAATTGGCACGAATGGATACCATACTTTACGTTTGCCTTTAACACAACACCCAATAGTGACACAGAGTATTCACCATTTGAATTGGTATTTGGAAAATTACCTCGACTACCAAATGATGAATTCAGAAAACATGAAAAACTTTACAATCTTGATAATTATGCAAATGAATTGAAAGCTAGACTTAATTACTCACTAAAAAGAGCAAGAGATATAATTTTAGAAGTTAAAACGAAAAGAAAATTAAATTCAGTTAATAAGCAGAATAGCATAGACATTAAAATAGGAGATTTAGTATTAGTTAAAGTAATAAATAGGAGAAAAAATGAACCACCTTACAAAGATCCATACAAAATATTAGACATAAAAGATATAAATGTACTAATAGAAATTGAAAATAATAAAGAAAAATTAATACATAAAAATTTATTAAAAAAATATATATCCACTAGCCACATAAGAATAAAAGAAAATTAATATTAAGACCTTAATCTCTTACTTTATACTTACATTTAAGCCGACACATAAAAATTTATTAAAATATAATGTAAAAATTACCAAACAAGTTTTATCTAACGCAAAAAAAAAAAAAAAAAAAAACCAAAAAAAAAAATTTATTTTTAATAAAACCCAAATCTGAAAGGGTAAGGCTGTAGTGTACACATACTTATACACCACCCTTTTAACACAATTCATAATAATATTGTTCATATTACATTACAACACAACTACGTCAATGAACTTTTAAATACAACTCGAACATGAACACAAAAATGCTTAATTGCAATTTGGTTTCAAAAATTCTTCCTACACCATGAAGTTCATTGACGTACACAAAGTCGTAAAAAATACTTAGTGGCCACATTTATATATTTTGTTGACAAATTCTATTCCATTATACAAAATCAATACAAGAATTGTTGATTGAATTATGCTGAATAGACATAAGTTTAGTTTATAAGCGCAGAAATATGTTTAATAAAATCAGAATTAATCTTAACGCAAAGCAAAGAAGTGTTTTTATTAATTCTCAAAACAAACGGACCGTTAGGTCCAGCAAACGCTGGACCTAACGGCAGAAGTGCTTAGAAATACTTATCCTTTTTTTCCACACTAAACATATTTTTAAAACACACTACAAAAATAAAACAAAATTTAGTCGCCCACATATTCCCGTTTTTTAGAAATTCATCCTCTAGAGAGTTTTCATTGATGAAATTTAACTATAGTCCAAATTTTTTTTATTAAAAACGCAAATGTTAAGGGTTCCGACTTTTGGACGTTATAGTGGACCACAAGAGCTTCAAAATAAAACAAAATTTAGTCGCCCACATATTCCCGTTTTTTAGAAATTCATCCTCTAGAGAGTTTTCATTGATGAAATTTAACTATAGTCCAAATTTTTTTTTATTAAAAACGCAAACGTTAAGGGTTCAGACTTTTGGACGTTATAGTGGACCTCAAGAGCTTTAAAATAAAACAAAATTTAGTCGCCCACATGTTCCCATTTTCCCAGGATCCTGCCTTATCCTCTCTTGAGTCTTAAAATCTTTGTACACAAAAAATCACAGCTTTTGGCATAGATATACCAAAGTATTAATTTATTATCAAAGCTAAGGACGTAGTTGGATGTTCTGTTAATTTTTTCCAAGGTGTGTCCACAAATGTGGCCATTATTCCATTTGGAACACATACACTCAGATTTTTCATGCTTAACAGTGCTCTGGTAACAGGTTAACAGAGGTCTGTAAACTTGCCTGGTTTGTGTCTAGGGTTATAAATTTCGAAATTCAACTTCACACGGGTCTATATTTGCCACATATCAAAAAACGAAGACCAAAGTCTTGCCTCTAAACCTCTAGAGGACTCGACACTCATGGGTTAGACACCTAAATGAAGGTAGGTTAAGTATTCCATCAAACACTTTAATGGAAACGTTAAAATCTTGTGATGAATTTTTCTGAAACTAAGTGGGAATAAATTACTTGCTACATGCTGATATTTAGAAAAGCACTTGGTGGAAGCAAAGAATATACAAGCTAGTGAAAAGGTAAAAAGACTTTTTTATGAATAAGCGTAAAAGAAAATTATATAAAACAATAATGTTATATAAAAATTTTTTTTTTAACATATGTAATAATTTGCCCCACTGTTACGATTTACGTTCTTAACTTCAACAAGGTTCGGCTGTGTCAACTTGTGAATGTCTTAACTGGGCATTACAACTTTGGGAACCATGCAATAAGGATGGGTCTGGAATACAACTACCGAATCAAGGAACCCAAGTGCATTGTCTCCACAAGGGCCATACCTACCTAACCAACCTTTCTTGGGGACTTTCTAGATCAATATCAGCTTCCGAGGTCTAATATTATTCCAGCATTAAAATATATAGTTAAAACATCCAAAAGCAATGAATTAAAGAAACTTAGCCCATATTCTATTCAAAGAGGTTTAAATGGAATTCCAACATTCGTCAGTCAACTTAATCTTAGTACGCAATCAAATCAAAAATTAAATTATGTTAAGGGAGTAGTATACGGTCCATGTTTAATAGATATTACAGAAAAATAAATTATAAATAAACTTATATGACTAAGGGTAGTATCTGTCTATAAATATATATCAAGGAATTTTTAAGTTGCCGAACAAGTTAATGGTAACATGGTTCTTACAATAAATTTACCATAAGTTATTGATGTGGCGGTAAACTAGGTGAGGAATCGTCAACTATGACGACATACTAAAAACAACTGTTCCAATCAAGAAACCTGTGACAATTGTAGTCTATCTCCTCATATTTCAGAAACGTGGGTTGGAATTTTCCCAGTTATGTTCGACAGAAACATACCATTAAAATTAAATGCTCTATTGGTGCAGCTAAAAGGATATATGAAATTAGATAATACCCTGAAGTTGTCGGGTACCTCATCATTCAAACAAATGAATCACGAAAGAAACGTATTGCAACTTCCTCAGATCTCCAAACACCCAAACTAAATTTATTGAATATAATTTATCTAACCTAGAATGTATGAAAAACCCAAAAATCAGAAACAGATTTCTGATATTGAAAACAACTGTAGGATATTGTCGATAAAGAACATTACTCTACCCGAAAGGATACATACATCTTTGAGCATGTCCTGTTTATCTTTACATTTCTCCGCTAAATAATGCATCTAAAAAGTCAATACTAGAGCGGAGGAGACTACCAAACTTGCAAATACTGCATCCTTGTGATGGAGTAGTAAAATGAAAATGCATATTTAAAATGTTTGATTAAAAATCATTTTCAGCATCAGAAGACACCTTATAAGAAGTCCTCTGATTAAAGGTATCACAATGGGACCGAATTAACGGACCCAAGTGCATTGTCCCAACAATGTCCCTAATAACCTAACCTAACCATTTTCACCATAACATGTTATCATTGTGGACCGACTGTCACCATCATCACTACAAAGATTTTAACCCGATTTGCCTTCTTCCAAACCATCCAACAAATGTCAGACAGCAACATGTTAGAGTTTTCTCTCCTCTGTCATACTTACGCTACCTATAACCATCTTATTAAACGTGACACAATTTCTTCGTACTCCAAATCTCTCTGTTAATCATATATTGTTGGGCTGTAGTTCTGGTTATTTATTAATTCTTAATTATAATATTTTTATTTTTCAATAAAATAAACCATAGCAGCTTGTGATTTGGTTATAAAAAATTTTCTGTTCTAATAAGGAATAATAATAACATACATATATTTGAGCTCAATTATAGTCTACTCACTGAACATTACCAGAAAAGATGATAAAATGGAAACTGTATCAATAAAACAACTGTAACTATCAATTGCTAGCAAGACCCGTCTTTTAATGACGTATGTTTGAATTGAATATATTGGAATCACTGAAAAGCTCAGTTGTATACCATCAATATACAGATTTGTAGTTCATTGAGTTTTAAGTGTTAAGAAGCCACTATACGTTGGCATTTCCCATATTTTCCCCATTGCCAGTACAATACAGCATGCATTAATATAAACTTTTCTTTGTGGTAGGGAAAAACAATTAATATAAAACATAAGTATGTACATACACATGCAGGTGTGTACACATATATTTACCTACATTTCTCAAAACTCAGATCTTGTGGTTTAACAATTTTTCTCAAGTCCTCCTCGGACATTTTATTATCACAAATTAAAAGCTAAAACTTTGATCAACTGTAATATTACGAATTGTTTGAAATTTAGAACAGATAAGTTACACTTTTTCATATATTCATTGGACTTTATTTTCTTTTATTGAATGACAACAAAGGCGGATGAAGTTTACAAGGTGGAAAGCACAGAAAACCAGAAAACTCAAAAGTGACAGTTCATTTTGGCCCGTATCAACTTTTGCCCAACGATAGTGCAAACGAGTACAAAATATATATATGCAAAGCTGAAATAGTATGTTAGAAGAAATGGCTATATATGGTCATCTCTAAACATATGTTTTACAATTTACGCAAATAATGGGGGTTGAAAATTCAACAAAAATTTCGTTTAGTTAAAAAATTGTGAAATAAATAATAAAAGTAAGTGTTGAGTGATTAAGAGACAATATTAAACTGTTTATAAACATTAAAAGAATATATCAAAAGTCCTAATTTGTGGCTGGCGGTCAATACCGTAAGAAATCAACATAAAAATGATCCAAGATTCCCAAAGGATTGAAATTCTTGTAAATCAGTTTTGTTTTTAATTTTTATTAATTTTAGTGCTCAGAAAAGTAATTGTTAATGGTTTAAGAACTGTTAAATGTTTTTAAAATATAAATCGTCGCACTGATCATCACGTAATCAACCTGGATACATATATTAAATGGGACTATGGGAGGCGAAACAAGTGCTTAATGCATGCTAATAGATGGCTAAGCCGCTAAAAAGGCATGCTCACAGGCGTAATGAGAACCTTAAACTACAAATTAAGCCGGGAATGAGAGTTTCATTGAAGTCACAGAAGATCGCATCAAAAAAATCAATGTCTAATCAAAGGTACGACTTAAGTTGAACTGCTGCAACAAAATTGGAAATTCCACAGACTTAGAAGAAGGTGGTAGGTACGTATTATTTATTTTTAGCAAAAGTTATGCTTACAATAGATCCTTTATAAAATTTACTTATATACAATTTACTATTCCATATGTTTCCGTGCTAGGCTTGCGTTCACTTCAATGAGCATTTGCACAAAACTACTGGTAATTTCCAACAGATCCGTGTGCCTATTCTACACCCCGATGTTACTGTAGCTTCGAATCCTCCATGTTTCCCAGTCCTTCTAAATATATTATTTTTTAACTGATAATTTGCTGTATAGATGTAAAGGTATTTATGTTTGTCAACATATTTATTTATTTAAAACAAATAAGAACAATTTTCTTTTATCGTTAATGAAATAGTGTTTTTCCGACCTGAGCGCCTTTGTCAATTTTAGTGGCAAATAAGAAAATTGGAAACCAACATTATGAAAATAAATTTTTGGTTATAGCACAAGTCATGGAAAACCTGCTGAATGAATGTTAGACTGTTTCATAACTTGCATAAAGATCTAAAAGCAATTGGTGAACTGCATATCAGAGAAACGAAAGGATTGTATAGGAATAAGCAAGAGTGTATATAATGTAAGTATTATTCTGTTATAAAAAATGTGAAACTTAAAAATGTAATCTTTATCAGATTAATGGTTTGTTAAACCTAATTTAAAAGTATTAATCGAAATTTCTATATTTCTTTTAGGGTCACACTGTCTACAAAGAATTCGCTAAAGAAAAAGGTTATTGGAAACAAATCTGAAAGTAGCTGGAAAACATTAGAGTCGAAAATTGTTAAAGTAAATGCAATTGTGATGGTTTTAAGATTCAAAATTTATACGTATAAAAAAATATTGATGAACACCATTGCAGTAATGTTCTTAAATTTATTTTACTCTCAATAAAAATTCAAGTTCTTTAAAATGCACTACTAAATTTTATTTATTTATTAACAAATCTTATTGATATTGTATAGGTTTCCACACTACCATAGAGGTACTACACTCAGTGCGTTGCCAATTTTTTTAAATGGCTGGCTTCCCCAATAGGCCTAAACCATTTTTTTCTCAACATGTTCCGGGACAAAAAGCAAAGCCATATATCCTACATAAAAGCACACGAACTTAGAGTTTTACCCTATGTTCCGATACAAACATTCATATAAATTATTTTTCTCTCACTTTAATTAATTTAAAAACACATTTACATATTTTTCCTACCATTTTTATATTCACTTGATCACTGGTGGAAAGGAGGATTAACTTCACCTCACTAATATCACTATTTTATATTATACACATCACACAAAATATACGTCGTATAATTCGAAAACAAATTCCTAATTCTCTATACCATTTGCATATCGTTGGCTCCTGAAAAATAAGTGTTTTAGATATTATTAAATTTATATATGTATAAGAAAAATTTACTTACATATTTTTGCTGCTACCACCACCGATTTTTTTGTTTTTGTGTGCTTTTTTGAATCACATTTTTATAACATAAAGTATATTAAAAGAGCACTAAATAACAAAAATTAAATTTATACAAGTGAACAATTTTTCTCGTTCAAGTTACTTAGCTGACAGCTACTGAACGTTTTCCCGTACGCCGCCGCAAAAAAATTTATTCAACAAGGCAGCAGCTGTTATAGGTAGGCTTGCCATATTCAGAGTAATAAAAGCTGGACATTTGAATAATAAAAGCTTGATTACTAAAAAAAGCTGGACATTTTGATATATATATTTCATGAAAAAAGAGTTACTTTTATTTCAAGAAATATATATGATTGCATTGTTTTTTTTAACAATTTTTATATAAAACTCTAATATACTATTAACATAACAAAATATAACTAAACTTAAATTTTTCCAGTTCATTTATCTATATCGACATACAGTGCACTTGGGAAAACGTCAACTAATAAAAACCACGGGTGTTGACGTTTATACATGTAAAAATTTTTATAAAAAGCATATTGATAGTGTGCTTTAAAACGTTTTCATTGACTATAAAAAAAACCAAACATAAACTAATCTAAAAAAGGAACAAAAAAGTGTTTCAGCCTACCTAAAACTAAAAGAACACATTTTAAATGTTATCATATTTTTAATTTCACATACATTCATAAAATAAATGTGTCTGTGCAAAAATATGTGCATTTTAACTGTCGCTAAATTTAAAATTTGGTTTTATTTAAAGTTGAAGTTTTAAAGCTTTATTGTTTGGTTGACGTTTTAGTGTAGAAAATATTAAAAAATAAGGGTTGACGTTTTGGAATGTTGATGTAAACGAGTGTTGACGTTTTCCCGTGTGTACTGTACATATATGAAGCTACGATCAAAATAATAGCAGCATCTAATGTTAAAATTATATAACAAAAGAACAAATTCATACAAAAAGAGAAAAAAAATGATTTCATTTATCTGCACATGAGCATAAAAAATTATGTTCGTTGGCGTACCAAATCTCCCTGTCCAATAGCATGTATGTCGAGTACGAGCGACTTGTTGACCGGTTTCCAATTATACTTGATTTTCTGATATCTGTGGCGTACCAACATACTTGTCTAATAGCATGTCGCTGTACTTCATGTAAAAATTCAGTTCACTTGTTGCCGTTGATGTGCACAGGTTATTTTGTGTTGTTGTGCGTTGATTGGAAAGTTGCAAAAATAAAAATGTCTTTCAGTAACGTTAGCTTTTGGCAAGAATTTATTGAATTATATAAAAGCCTGCTGCAATTGTTGGGAAAAAAATCAGATTTACAACACAATAAGCAATTAAAGATTATTGGGTATAATATATTAAATTTTATCTCCGTTTTTCTCCTCTTGTAATTGTATTTCATTGATAACCATCCCTGCTACAAGTTTCCGCTTCATTGTCATGCTTTCGCTTCAAAAATTTTTGCGGCTGGATTTAGCTTTAGCATTCTTTACTTTATATATTTATTCAAAATCTATAGAAGATATTGGAGCTTTGGAACATCAGTGGAAGAAACTAAATTCATATGAATGGTTATATAAGAATTTAACAGTTGACTTTTTGGTAAATGTATATGAATATAAAAATGCAATAAATGAAAATTTAGTGAATTAGCTACTTTTGCAATGAAGTTCCTGGTTTTTTCATTTAGCAACGCGTTTTTAGTGGCATGAATCTTACAAAACCGAAAATTCGAAAATAGAATGATGTAAACACTACGAATTCGCTACTTTATATTAGGCAAATTTTAAAATAACGAATGATCTCATTAAAAAATGTGATATGAATATATATTATAATGATATATCGAATGAATCTTCAGAAGCTGAAGAATATTCATTCAATGACGTATTTAATTTATAATTTCAAAATATGTTACATAAATTGTATTGAAATACTAATTAATAGCTATTTATGGTTAAAGTTACCTTGATTTTTTGTTAATATTGTAATAATTTTATGTGATATTGAATTTAATGGTACTTTTTATTTAAAAAAAAATATTTTAGTTTATATATTGGGGGTTTTTTAACACTTTAATTTTAATTATGTGCTAGTTCTTTTTTCCCAAAATCTTATTTAAAAAATTTAAATTGATCAGTTGAGGGGTTTTAGCTGGTTCCTATGCGCATTTCACTGGGGCTAATGCAGATCATCAGGGAACCTTTACCCAACATTTCTTAGAATAACTAAAGACATTTATTTCATACTTCCACTTTACTAAGTGAGAAGCTTTGAAACCAAATATCAAAATCACAACAAGAACTCACTGATCAATTTTCCTTTTTTATTTTCTTACGTTTTGTTCTACAACTGGTTGGTTTTTTGCCGACTCAAATTTTAGGTGTAAGAGAAATGAAGAACAACAACCAATAATTGTTTTAATAGTGCTTGTACAGAAGAGCCTAATTTTTAGTCCGCACAATTTTTGTTCTTTTTAAAAAACACACGGGATGAACTCATCTGGCATAAAATTGTATACGTATACACAGCTTTGAGTGGGTTAGTATTTCTCTGTTCATTTGGTGTTATTTTTCGTTCGCTGTACACATGTGTATTGAAACAAAATTACCAGATAAGTGATGAGAAATGGGCAATAATCTTAGGAGAAATTTCTAGTTTCATTATAAATATATTTGCATGTAAATAAATAAAGCCTAAATCAAATGTTGTAGAAATCAACTAGGACCATATTAAAAATGCATATTTACTTATATAAAAAATTATTTATATTGTTAACTAATGTTTTTATAGTTTATATATAATTGTTTTTTTAAGACAAATAAGCAAATAAAAAAATTATGTTTGTAGTGCAATTTGCACAAACAAGAAAAGTAAGGTTTTAAAGGTATATTCATATAAGATTATTTTCTCGCACATAATTAAAAAGACTATTCAAAAACCAATAGAAGTTTTTGCTTATTCATGCGACCATTAAACTTTATTTAAGTAATTTGAGTAAAATATTGCTGAAATTTTCTGTAACCGAAAATTTATAATAAATTAACTATTTCACATACTGTCATTGTATAAGTTTTATAGCCTACTACACTTATTAGAATGTGATTTTTTAAAATCATTTGTAAATTTTTATAGTTAATTTATTAACAGCATTCTTAGATGGTTTATAGAAGTCTTTCAATAAATTAAGAAGCTTGAAACTTTTCAAAACTGTGGCTAAAGTCTACTGAAGATTTGGTATAAAGCGCCAATGAAATGCATATAGACATTGCTTAAGCACCCAACTGCAAAAACTTTTATGAGTTTATTTTATTAGTTCTACTGTTTGTTGCCGCGATCACCCACTTCTGTTTTAATATTCATGTTGACAACACGATGGACATCTGAAGATTGAAAAACGCTCTGTAAAAAAGAAAACACAGAACCTGTGTTTTCTTTGTTTTCATAAGTGCGTATGTATTAGTTTGGTTCTGCTAATGCGGGGTTGAAGCTGAATGAAAAATTGTGCCAAGCAAATACCACTCCCCTTACCGAAAATACTAACAAACTGCCATGTTATGCCAGCATGATTGTGCTCGTGTGTACATACGCATATAGAAACAATTTATTTAGAGTATTGACAACATAAGTTGTTTTATTTTACACCAGCACTTGCATATTTGAATTAGTTTATATATTGTGGGTTTTTTAACTGTTTAATTTTAATTATGTGTTAGTTCAAAAAACTAATTTTTTTTTGACATATTGTCATTGTACTATTATAATATGAAATTTATTTGTTGGGTGGTTAAGCAATGTCTATATGCATTTCATTGGCGCTTCTTACCAAATCGTCAGTAGACTTTAACCACAGTTTTGCAAAGTTTCAAACTTCTCAACTTATTAAAAGACTTCCAAAAACCATCTGAGAATTATGTTAAATAAATTAACTATGAAAATTCACAAACAATTTCAAAAAATCACATTATAATAAGTGTAGCAGGCTATGAAACTTATACAAACAAAAAAAAAAAAAAAAGGTATAGACAAATAAAATAGAGTCGTATCGAATAAAAGTTGTTTGTTGGGTTTGGTTTGTATAAGTTTCATAGCCTGCTACACTTATTATAATGTGATTTTTTGAAATTGTTTGTGAATTTTTTTAGTTAATTTATTTAACATAATTCTCAGATCGTTTTTGGAAGTCTTTTAATAAGTTGAGAAGTTTGAAACTTTGCAAAACTGTGGTTGAAGTCTACTGACGATTTGGTAAGAAGCGCCAATGAAATGCATATAGACATTGCTTAACCACCCAACAAATAAATTTCATATTATATGTGTTAGTTCTTTTTTCCCAAAATCTTATTTAAAATATTCAAGTTGATCACTAGGGCTAACGCATATCATCAGGGAACCCTTACCCAACATTTCTTAGAATACCTAAAGACATTTATTTCAAACTTCCACTTTATTAAATGAAAAGCTTAAAACAAATATCAAAATTATAACAATAACTCACAGATCCCCTTCTCTTTTTTATTTTCTTACGTTTTCATTCTACAATTGGTTGTGGATGGCTGCACTGGTCCACTGCCAGCAGCATTCGTTTGCCTCTTATCGAAGGTAAAATTTTGTCTGCTGTTGCCAATATGTTTTAATACTTAGATTTTAAAACTTTGTGGGATCGGAAAGAATGGTTGAACTTACTATTGAGCTCACGCTCTATACTCTCCCATGCATTGAATTTATCTTCCGTGCCCAATCTATCTGTTTTTTATTTTCTATAACACCGCTGTATATTTTAGCAACATCCAACAAACAATCAATTTTCACACATGTAAAACTTACGATCTCGTATTTCAATTTTATTTATATTAATTTTTTGTTTTAATTGAATTTATTTATAAGTTTTATGGTATAGTTTTTTTTTAGTTTTTAAATATAGTATTTTGCATTGAATTTGTTTTATTAGTTTTATAATATAGTTAATTTTTACATTGAATTTGCCTTTTTAGTTTTATAATATAGTTGTTTCTTAAATTGAATTTGCTTTTCTATCTTCATTAATTTTTTATCTTTATTAATAATAGCAATAAATTGAATTGAAATTTTAAGTTGTTTTTCTCATTTCTATGTATTGTATACTTCGTAGTACACTAGGTTTCTATGCTGCGTTGTGTACAACCGAATTTCCAACGTGTACTTTGAGGAACATTATTTACAAAATTTACAGCCGATTCAAAATTACTTGATAGAGGCCGCAGTTCCATACCTTAATTTACCTTTATATGTTATGCAATACAGCAGCCGCTATAATAACGCCTTCGACTTGGATATGGTTTAGGCGAATGCCTAAGGATAAATAGACAATCTTCGTTTTCAAACACCGTAGCTTCTTTGTACACAGTTACGATTTTGTATTTGTGACTCATTATAGAGATTTTCTTCTGGTATTTGTACTTTTAATAGGGAGTCATAATGAAATCTTTATTTGGATACCCACTGTCAGCCACAATCAAACAATTTTCACATTCTTTGTTGCAGAATCTGGAATATATTTTCGAATTGACTAATATATTTGAATAATGTGAGGATCCGGGCCATCTAGGTACTATATCAAGTATTTTTAAGTGGACGTGCATGGTTTCTATTGAGCTCAGCATCTTTAACGCCTAAAGAATAAAGGTAGTTAAAATAATACAGAAACAATGGCAGATACATACCTGGAGAAGTTATTTTAACATGCATACAGTCAAGTGATGTAACAACGTGAGCAAATTTAGCAATATCGTAAAAATTTCGCTTCTTGCTTGAAATTTCCTCTTGTGCTTTTAGAAACACTAAAAAACGATTCTACCAATAGGGCAATATAATGTGTTGTTTCCCTAACAACATTGTGGTTGTTGTTGAAACACTGTACACATCGGCGATAGTTTTGAGTACCGCGCCGGTAGCGTATACTCTTAATGTGATGAGAAGCATGTTCTCCTCGCTCAAATTGATAATTGTACATATGTATATGTGTGGTTGGGTTTTTTATGTGAGGAGAAAAAAAAAACAATTTAATATCGGGCAGGAAATGCTGCGTAAAAATGTGTAAATGATTTAGAAGGCATTTTAAAGGTTTACGATTTTTTATTCGTTTTACGGCAAATTTGGCATGGAAAATGTCTAATTCCTGAAGAAGATTTCACAAAAATCTTTATACAGTGACGAACTAAATTATTGGCACAATAAGTACTTTCAACTTCATGATCAATACTATAGTCTCATAGCAACGATTTTTAATAAGAAATTATTTTTACTAGATGAAATGAAAAATTTCCTATAATTATTATTATATGACCTATTAAAACAAGAAATAAAAAAAAGTATCCATTTTTGCTGAACAAAATTATTGGCACACTTGCCCACGTTCTTAAAATTTTATCGATCTGGCCACTTTTTTTGTGATCAATCGCCGTTATTTCTACTAAATAAATTTCAAAGTTTTTACATGTTAAAGTGCGAATGTGACAATACCTTATATTAAAAAATATATATTTATTTTATTAAAAATAAGCAACAAACAGAAAGAAACCACAGAATTTCAGCGCAAAATTATTCTATATTTGCGCAATCAAGGCAAATCTTATGCTGAGATTAGAGAAATGATGGAAAGAAGTCGCTACATCATTCGGAGAATCGTGCAGCGTTTCAAGGGAGCATCAAAATTTGAAAGTGCCAAACATTCAGGTCGCCCTAAGGCTTTAAGCAGTCGTGAATGCAGCCAGATAGTAAGAAAAGTCAAAGTAAATCCAAAAATATCCTCAACACAGATCGCTGCGGAGATTTTGGAAAAGATGTCCATCCCATTACGGTACGAAGAGCACTACATGAGGCGAACTACAATTGTCGTGTTGCTAGACGTAAACCTTTAATTTAATTCGTCAACCAAAAGAAGCGTTTAGCGTATGCCAAGGAGTATTTGCGTAAGTCAAATGATTTTTGGGACCAAGCCCTATTCTCAGATGAAAGCAAATTTAATATATTTCGCTCTGATGGCCGCCAAACAGTGTGGAGAAAGCCCAACACGGAGCTTGAAAAACGAGACCTTGCTGCAATCGTAAAACATGGAGGTGGAAGTGTGATTGTGTGGGGCTGTATGTGAGCCGCAGACGCGGGCGAGCTGGTGTTTATTGACGGTATTATGGACAAAATAAAATATATGAATATTCTAAAAGAAAACCTGAATTTACCATCATCATTCAGTTTCCAACACGATAATGACCCGAAGCATTCGGCTCATGTTGTGCATATGTGGCTTGCATATAATGTTTCGCATGTTCTACCGCATCCATCATAATCCCCAGACCTCAATCCGATCGAGTATTTATGGGATGAGCTGGATAGGAGAGTGAAAAAGAGGACAATAACGAAAAAGGATGAGCTGAAGCAGGCACTAGTCGAAGAATGGGAAAATATTGAGACGGATGTCACTAAAAAGTTGGTGCATTCTATGCCAAATCGACTGGAAGCTGTTATAAAACACAAAGGATTAGCAACTAAATATTAATACAGTAGAATCTTAAAAAAGTTAACCAAAATGTTCCAAGGGGTGTTAACTTTTCTGACCTTTAAACTTTTCTAAGCGCGTTTTTTTTTAGTCGAAAAAAGGAATAAATAAAGTATGTAATAAATTTTAAAAGTCATACACAACTTTTTTTAGATACAAAATGTTATGTTTTTTTTATTATTTATTATTAAAAGGTTTAAACAGTTTTCATTATTACAAATAAGAAACTTAGGTTTAATGTGTACTGGGTATTAAATTTTTACAGTCGTGCTCAGCGTAAAAAATATTAATTTATAGTCGTTTAAAGAAGCAGTCAAGGCTTGTTTGTTTCATTTCTCTTGTATAATAACTCTTGATCATTTTCGTGCGCATATTGACTAGGTCTGCCACTTGATTTGCATCCTTGTTGCTTTCAAACCATTTTATAACGTTATTGATGCTTTCAACTGCTTTCGAGAAACTTACTTTAAATCATTGAACATCTTCCTCGATAATTGACACGTCGTTTTCATTATCGGTAACTTCGGAATCATCGTTATTTTCTGAAATTTCGTCATTGTTCCAATTTATGATTTTATTAATGCCGATGTCAACATTATCCCCAACCTTTGATATCAACAATTGAACTTCGCGAAGTGTATCGTTGTATGGACTATTTGATAGAATCATTTCAGAGAGAGGAATTTCGTCTTCGCTCTCATATTGATCGTCATCCCACTTTTTTATCTTGTTCCATGCTTTTGTCAGGACTTCTCGAGGTAGTTCATCCCACACTAATCTTAGTATCAAAACAGCATCACGGATTGTATGTGCCTTCAAAATATTTTCGACAATCTTGCACAACAATTTAGATCGATATCCTAACTTGACCAGTCTTATTGGATTTTGATCCATTGGTTGCAAAACCGCAGATATGTTAGGTGGTAAGAGCATTGCTGCAATTTGTCCATCATCAGATTGTAACATATCAATTGGCTTATGGGCAGTACAGTTATCAATCAGCAACAATGCCTTTGGTGGTAAATTATTATCAGCCGAAAATTTCCGAACCTGTAAAATTGTTCCTGCATAAACCTAAACACGTTAATCTAAATTTTAAAAAGTAAGTTCACCTGCTTTATAAAAGAATGATGAAACCAGTTGAAAATTAACTCTGAGATCATCCACGACTTCTTCGAATTTGTGTACTCCAATGGGGTTTCAAATCCCTTAAAACAACGAGGATTTGCAGATTTACCAATTACCAACGGTTTCAATTTGTGCGAACCATCTGCGTTCGAACACAACAAAAGAGTTATTCTTTCCTTTGCAATTTTTCGGCCCGGTGCTGTCTTTTCGCTTGCAGCCACAAATGTTTTATCAGGCAAAAACCGATAAAAAAAAAGTCCAGTTTCATCTGCGTTGTAAAGTTGTGAATCGGATAACTTCATTTCATTGATTTTTGCTCTTAAATTATGAATAAAAGGTGTAACACCTGAGGTTTCACTTGAAAGGATTTCGCCACAAATTTTTAGATTGCGAATACCGTACCTCCTTTTAAAATTTGCTAGCCACTCATCACTCGCATAAAATGTTTTTCCAGGTGGGTGCATTTTTGCGAATTCGTACTTGGCCCTGCTTTTTAAAATTGGTCCATTCAGTGCACAGTTACGCTGTCTTTGGTTTAAAAACCACTTGTACAACTTTGACTCAAGATCAGCATATTCCGGTTTATGAAGAGTTTTCCTGTTAGATTTTTCATATGTATTCGCAACAGCCTCCAAGATTTCGTTACGTTTTTTCTTTATCTTCGATATGGCTACTTTGGATACACCATAATTCAACGCCAATCGCTTTCCGTGCATACCTTGATCAAGCATTTTTAAAATCTGCACTTTTTGCTGCAAATCCAACCTGATTTGTGATGATTTCTTCTGCTTTGGCATTTTTTAAATAAGCACTGCACAACTCACAAGCTAAACACTGACGACTAACAAGAACTTCAACAGCAATGTTGAAGATAGACAACATTTTTGGCAGCTCAAAATAAAAAGGAAGTTCGGGGAATACCATAATATATTAAACAAAAATAAAGATTTAGCATCGCCACTGAGAAGATTTTAAGTGACCAAGCTGCTACTATTATCACTGAAACAGCCGTTGTTTTAAAAAAAGTGTACACGCTCTAAAAAGTTAACCGAAAAGATAACTTTTTAGAGCTGCTCGTTGATAATGAAAAACTGTTAACTTATCCGCGTGTTTAACTTTTACGCGAGTAAACTTTTGTAAGATTCTACTATATTTTCAAATAACCAATTTTTTATTGTTTTTAATGGGGTGTGCCAATAATTTTGTTCAATGAAATAAAGTACTTTTTGTTTGTTTTATATTTTTAATCAATAACGGTATAAAAATATTGAAATGGAATACATCGAATTTTGTGGAAAATTTATCGTTCTATCAGTACAAACATTTATTTATCAAAAATCACGGCCCTTACATCAATGGTGAAGTTGAAAGTGCTTCCTGTGCCAATAATTTAGTTCGTCACTGTATATGCAACCATAATTTTGAAAGCTCATTCATTTGGATAAAAAACTAAAGGCGGAAGCAAAGACTCTATCATATAAAGATGTTGCACGCCATAGGTATATTACTAAAATTAAAAAATTTTGTACTTCGAAATCCAATGACTTATTTTCTCTTTCTCATGTTTTTTGCAAACAAAGTTTTTGAGTAACTTAATATACATATTTTCTTACACTATGTGTTGTGTATATATGTACATACATAGTACATAAGTATGGCTGTTATTTATTTTTAATAGTTATTTCATACTATTGCAAAATCCGAAGAAAACTGTTCTTTTATTGTTTTGTTTTTTCCAAATGTAGAAACATTTTTATTTTATACACACTGAGATTTTTTCCATAGAAAATATTATAAAATGTTTCATATATTTTTCTAAAAAATATCTTAATTAATATTTTTAGATAAAATATATTTTATAATGAAAAATTGTTATAGGAAAAAATTCATTCATAATGAAAATGTTAGTAGAAAAAATTTCAGAACAAAAATGTTTCTATGGAAAAAAATTCTTTGATTATAAAAAATGTCATACGGTACATCTCTTCATAAAAAAAATTGTAATAAAAATATTTAAATAGTATACATTTTTTGTAAAATATATATACAGAAAGAAATTTTGTCATCACAATTCATTTTCTATAATATATTCTATATCGATAATTTTTATATAGAAATATTTGTGTATCACAAAAATTTTCCTTAGAAAAGTTTTTTAAAAAAATTTGTTGTACAAATAATAGAAATGCTTAATCTAGTGCTCACAAGGTTAAAGTTTTAAGTCATTAGAAAAGGAAACTACTTTTATGTAATATGTTTTATTGCCAATAAAGTAATTTGAATTTAAATACATTGGATATTTTATTTTACGAAATTGAAAGTAGTCCTTACATATGCATCAGATATAGCACATGTATGTAGGTATTAACACTTCGGTACGAGTTAATATTTATTTGTTTCTACACAAATAAAATACATATTCTTTACCCTACATTAATTACAATTGTTAAGCTCGTTTTTTTTATTCACATATGTACATATATTTTTAAAAGAATAATACTTTGAGGTCGTAAAGCAAAAATGTGCACAGTTGGACGAAGGAGATTCTACGTAAATGGTTTTGGTTATGGACGAAATCATCATAAGAAAAGAGTTAAGGTATAATCAGAATTTAGATTTAATACATGGATTCGAAAAACAGGTTTTGTAAAAACTGGAAGTATTGGTTCTCGTGCGTGTGTTTTATGGTAAAAGCATTGTTTATATGAAAAAATTCGCGTGAGATTCGCAACTTAATTTTATAGCAGAACTGTTACAGCTGCTATTAAAACAACATGCAGAAGTAACAATTTAAACAGCTCAGTTTGTGGAAAAAATTGGAAAGATTTTCGATTGTCTTAATAGTGGTTCCCTTTATGGCGATAACTGCTACAGATCTGCAGTTCAAGTTAACAATGAACCTCACAAATTTATACAAAACTTTATCAAATATCAGGATGACGTGGAGTTCGTTGACCTGAAAAAGCGTGCTTTGTTTTTAAATGGCATGAAGCTCACTCTTAATTCAGTCCATTTACTGATTAATGACATGTTAAAAAAAGGTAGTAATTTATATTACTTCATGACAAAATTTCTTAATCAGTACAAGTTAGAAAATATATTTTCTGCACTGCGGCAAAAGCGAGGCAACAATAGCAACCCTGCCGTAGCCAAGTTAAATATTATTTCGGCAAAAGTTATTGTTGCTAAAATTATTCAATCAAGTTTTTCGAGTAACTGTGAAGTTGAACAAGACAAGACTGACCAAATTGGTACTTATGATATATGTTTACCAAAAAGTAATGATTATGATATATATTCTTCAAGTAAACATACTGAAATAGGCTCTGATGGAAGGGTTGTTGTTGATTTTTACGACGATGTATATGCAGATTAATTTTTCGAAGATATTTTTAAGGGTTGTTGTTGATTTTGACGACGATGTATATGCAGATTAATTTTTCGAAGATATTTTTAATAACTCTGAGAATGTAAATTTTGAATTGGTTTCCATGAGATACTTCGTTGAGTGTGTTGCATTTAAAATTATTCCAAAATTGCAATGAGAAAAATGCTGTAATGAGCTTAAAATGCTGTAATTTGGATGATATACTTCAAGACGTGTTTACTGTCGCTCCGTGAAAAGTTTTCCAAAAGTTAATAATTACTTCATTAACATTTTTATCTGTGCTGTGTTTTGCTGCTTGAATTGTTGCTGAAGGAATTGTGTAATTGGGTGCTGAATTAAATTGTAATTTTTAGGCCTGATTCAATATTACTTCGAATTGGTGCTAAGTATACGCACACACATACATATACCTAAATATCGACAATCATACATGCATGTTTGGACATACATACTATCATCTCTACTTAAATTCTTCTGATAGTCACAAATTATTCCACCTGTGCGATCAGCTGGCTATGCTGAAAATTTTGATACATTTATTATCATTCGTTAATTGATTTATATCTGTGTCGCCATCTGTTGGTGAGTTGATTTTGGTAAACCCAGCGAACATTTTAAATTGCTCTTTTACCCTACTGCTATTTTACAAATAAACCCATATGATGTCTTGTCTAAATAATGGATGTACTCTTGATACCGATTATGAAAATATGATATGCTGTTGGCTGTGCCACGATTTGTGTCACTTTAAATGTAGTGGACTTTCAGTGATTGTAGCTGATGCTATCTCAAAAAATGATTCTATACGTTGGTGCTGCAATAGATGTTAAAAGATTGATGTTAGTTTCTACAGATTTTTTCAAGGTACTAAGACTTACTTTAACGAAATACAGAATGAAGTAAGCAAGCTTTCGGACCGTATTTCTACATATGGCAAACTTTTTGACGATTATAAACCGCTTGAAAAATTAAAATCACCCATCCAACCTTCTCCTAAGCTTAGGAAATCTGCTAGGAAAGCTAATAAAAATAAAGATCTAATCTCTGTGCCAATGGAAAATAATCCCACGCAAACATCCAAGAATCGTGCCTCTCCATGTGATTTACCTGTAGCATCTGGTTCTAATTCTGCGAGCAGTGACATGATTTCTCTAGCAAATCATGTTTCATCAAATAACGTTTTAAGCATTGCAGTAGCCCTAGAGACTCCTGTAATCTCTGTGCCAATGGAAAATAATTCCACGCAAACATCCAAAAACCGTGCCTCTCCATTTGATTTACCTGTAGCATCTGGTTCTAATTCTGCGAGCAGTGACATGAATTCTCCAGCAAATCATGTTTCATCAAATAACGTTTTAAGCAATGCAGTAGCCCTAGGGACTCCTGTTAGTGCTGCAGTAACAAATAATTTGCCAGATGAGTGTACTAGTAATGCTCAAACTTTAGCATCGTCAAGTAACGTTAACTCTATTATGAATCGTCCCAATACACTTAGAGTTATACCGCCAAATAAAACAATTTTCGTGTCTCGACTAGCGTCCGATACTACTGTCGAAGAACTCCAATCGTACATAAATTTGAATTGTGGTACCAACTTAGGTGTATCAGTGTATAAATTTTCCTACACAGAACCAAGAATAGTAGCATCTTTTAAAATTACAGTACCGGATGAGTTATTCAACAATATTATTTCTCCTGGATTTTGGCCTGATGGTATATACGTTCGTGAGTTTATGTTTAAAACAAGAGAAAAGAATACTGTTCGATTGCCGTCATCAGTAAAATCTACTTCAAAAAACTAAATGGTTACACTGAAAATTTTACTCTTTTATATCAAAATGTTCGTGGCATTAATACAAAGTTATCATCTTTATTTAATCAAAGTTATGCGTTTGATTTTCAAGTTATCGCTTTCACTGAAACTTGGCTTAATAATAATGTATTGGATACTGAAATAATGGGTGCAAGTTACTTAATATATAGACGTGATCGTGGCAATAACATGAAAGGAGGAGGTGTATTAATTGCAGTGTCAAGCATGCTTTCTTCTGAAAAGTTATCGTTTACTTCTTCACTGGATATTGAGTTTATGGGTGTTTTGGTAAAAATAAATCATAAAAAAATTTTCATAACCTGTTCGTATATTCCCCCAAATTCTCCTGAAATAATTTATAGAAAGCATTCGGATGCTATTTCAACTGTTGTGCATATGTCTCATCATAATGATAGCATCATCGCAGTTGGTGATTTCAATATGCCAACGATATTTTGGGATTTTTCGGCTGATAATGGTTGCTTTACACCATATAATTCTACTTTTAGTCCGAAATATAACGAGTTTATTGATTGCTTATTGGATATGAATCTTTATCAGATAAATGGCATATATAATGATAACCACAAGCTTTTAGATTTGGTTTTTGTAAATGATTGTGTTGACACGTCTGTCCTTCGCACTATTCCTCTAACCTTACCGGAGGACTGTTATCATCCCACAATCTTAATATCTACAGGTTTTCCATCTGTTTATATATCTCGTTCTGCGTACAACTCAAAAGTCAAGAGTTTATGTTTTAAAAGGGCAAATTATAACAAAATAATCGAACTTCTACACAATACAGACTGGAACAATTTACTCGTAGCTTCGAACTTAGAAAACAATCCCGATGTTATTGATCACATAACCATAAAATTCTACGATAGGATTTATTGGATCTTGACCCAATGTGTTCCTAAACAAGTCGCTTCTCAAGTATCTGGACCTCCATGGAATTCAAAGTTTCTTTCCAAACTTAAAAATAGCAAAAACAAATATTATAAAATATACAAAAAATCAGGATCATCCTCAGATTTTGCAAAATACTCTGTTGCCCGTGCCGACTATAACAAGTTAAATCTTAAATGTTATAAATGTTACTTACAAAAAATTAAAAACAACTTGAAGAAAAATCCAAGGTCTTTCTACAATTTCGTGAACTTAAAAAGAAAATCAGTTTCCTTTTCGCCCACTATGAAGTTAAATGAAAAAGAATCAGATAACGAGGCTGAAATTAGTAACTTGTTTGCGGATTTCTTTTCATCTACTTATTCTGCTGATCAAATTATTACTACTGGGTTGCAATCAAATTTTTGTCCTGGAAGTCAATCTATTTTAATTCCATTTCTGGATGAAATTTCTGTTCTTAATGGATTGAAAAAATTGAAATTCTCGTACAAGAGTGGACCTGATAATGTTCCTAGCTGTGTTCTAATTAAGTGTGCTGATGCCTTAGTGTTTCCTCTTACATTATTGTACAATCTTTCAATTAAAGTCGGAAAATTCCCTGATATGTGGAAGAATTCTTATATTATTCCGTTGTTTAAATCTGGTACCAAATCTGACATTAAAAATTACAGAGGAATCGCTAAACTGAGTATTATACCGAAACTCTTTGAAAAATTAATTACAAGTAGCTTGTGCCACCAGGTGTCATCAACATTATGTTCTAGTCAACATGGTTTTCGTAAAGGCTGCTCAACTATAACCAACCTCATACAATTTACAACTTTGGTAAATCGTGGTTTTGTCAATAAAAAACAAACTGATGTAGTCTACACAGATTTCAGTAAAGCATTTGATAAAGTTAACCACAAACTTCTATTGAGTAAACTGCATTATATGGGATTCACACGTGGCTGTTTGAATTGGATTAGTTCCTACCTTACTAATAGGAAACAAAATGTTTTATTCAAAAGTACTATATCTAAACCGATCCCCGTTACGTCTGGTGTTCCCCAGGGAAGTCATCTGGGACCCCTATTATTTTCACTATTTATCAATGACTTACCTGCAGTTATCAAAAACTCATTCATTCTTATGTATGCTGATGACGTAAAAATATTTTTTACCTACAATATCTTTGATGATCATAAGTTTCTTCAAGCAGATTTAAACTCTTTGTACTCTTGGTGTGAAATGAATTTAATGACATTGAATCTAAAAAAATGCAAGCATATGTGTTTCTTTCGGAGGAGCCATTTCAACGTAAAATATTTTTTGGGTGGTTATGAGCTGGAAAATGTTTGCACTTTCACAGATCTTGGAATTTTACTAGATCCAAAACTGAATTTTATTCAACATATATCTCTAACTGTTAGAAAAGCCAGAAGTCAACTGGGGTTCATCAAACGCTGGGCAAAGGAATTTGATGATCCTTATGTTACTAAGCAGCTTTTCACATCGCTTGTTCGTCCCATTTTGGAATATGGATCAATAATATGGGATCCAACATATAAGGTTTACATCAACACAATTGAATCTGTACAAAAACAATTTTTAATATTTTGTCTTCGAAGTTTGCAATGGAACCCATTTTGTTTGCCTTCTTATAAAGCTAGACTAGCTCTTATTAAGTTACCATCCCTAAGTAGTCGAAGATCTATGTTAAACACTTTATTTATTTTAAATATAATTAATGGTAAAACCTGCTCTGAATTCTTAATTGAAAATTTATCATTTTCTGTTCCTCAACGTCCTACTCGTTTCTTCTGTCTACTTAATATTAAATTTCTAAGAACAAATTACGCTAATTCTGATCCTTTTATTAGATGCTGTAAGGACTTTAACAAGATATATTATTATGTTGATTTCTCTTTCAGTGAAAATTTGATTAAACGAAATATTTTGTTTGCATTAAATAACAGCCAATAATTGATATTTCTTTGAATTTTAATCTGTATATGTATGTAAATAGTCTGTAAGAATTGTAAATTCATAGACTGTAAAATAAATAAATAAATAAAATAAATAAATAAATATTTTAACTGCTCCAAGCGAGCTTTTTGTATTTTTAGCTGTTCCATCAGACAAACTAATGTATGCAAGTAAGAAACATATTTTAATATATCACATTATTTTTAAAACTGAACCGGAACGATCTGGTATCAAATCATTTATTATTGACTTGTGCAAACGCTCAACCCCAGAATGGTTAAGTGATGTTTTCACTATAAGCAGCAATTATTGCACTTTTAATTATTGGTCCTCCTTCGAAAACACTGCTTTTGGCTATAGAAAAAGGTAGTTCTAGGCAAAGAAAATTATAATGAAAAGAAATATAAATAGAAATATAAATAAATAAATAAATGCAATATATTAAAATTAATATAATATAACTAATAATAATTAATATTTTTTCTGTATAAACATTTTTAAAAAGTTTTCAATATATTTATTAAAATCTCCAACTCTCTTGATTTTACCAAAATAAATGTATCCTTTTTTATATTATATTTTACAGAAAACCTAAATGTTTTAGCATAAAGCTCTAAACACATAGACGACAGCAGACAGCAAGCAGCAATATGTCAAAAATAAAATGCATGTGTTTAAATGAAAACGATTATTTTGACGGCAGCACAGCAGCAGGACTGCACAACAGCATTTGCTGCTGCTGCCAACTTAGGCTATTTTCTATTTTGACGGGCAGCAATAAGCAAATATAGAGTTGCCATTATATATATAAATTGGACAAATTAGAACAAAAGCTTTATTTCTTAATATTAAACATAAAAGAACATTACAAAAATACAATAAAGAAATAAATGTATATGTTTTTATAGTTTTTTTGTGATATTATTACAGTTTTTATCAATAACTTTAATATTATTCATTATAAAATATAAATGCGGCATCCCTAAAATTTGTATTGCTTAATTCTTAATATTTATAAAAACTTGAAATTGATTTACACACCAGCTGATTATTATGTTGTTGCTGTCTTCAAAATAATTATGAAGCTGACTTCAGAGCAGAATTTGAAGTTGGCAGCATTTGAAGCCGTGAAGTTGTGAAGTCTGCTGTCGTCTAAGTGTTTAGAGCTTAAGTGTACAATAACGTAATAGAATTTATAGAATGGGTTATTGAAAAAAAACTAACTACAATGATTTTCTTTGAATTCCTTAATAACTTATTTCTAATACAAAATCAATTCTTCTATTTTAACAAAGCGAATGCATTCAAAATTTTTGATCTATCATCAATTAATTTATTATTCAATTCAATTCATATTTAAGCCAAAATGAGTTCGTTTAAAACAAAACAGGTCAATTCCTGAACGATGCGCAGATCCACTAAAAAAATCATTCAATAACAGCTCCGCCGTGCATAAAGAATTTTGGCGCTAATTTTGTAATTAACTAATGCCAAACGAATCACCTGCGCCAATAAAATAAAAGTTGTTGATACTTAATTTTTCAATAAATAATGTATATATATATATATATATATATATATATATATATATATATTGTTACAAAGATTAGAAATAGATTTAAATAAAACGACAATGTGGCTATATGTATTTGGCAGCACTGCCAATTAATTTCTAGTTGTCAAAATGTTACAAGCCTGGTCAACACAATATAGATAATATTCAAATTAACGGAAATGGAATACTCCAGAATATACAAGATCATTCGAGGCTGTGCCAATAATAAGTGTAAACAACAACAACGAAAAACCCCAGCAACATAAATGCTAAGAGATTCTTAATGATTTTGTATGCAAGTATTCGCTGCTAATAAAACTAAACAGATTCACAAGTATACACAGCCATATACACATAGAAGGAGAAACAAAACTACACAACACACAGAACACTCATCCATACAACCACTCATAGTTACCATAGACAAAACACACAGAACACTCATACATACAACCACACATAGTCAACATAAGCAAAACACACAAGTCAGCATTGTCATGTATACAAACACACGTATTTACGTAAGTAAAGTACAACCAACAACAACCATGCCCTGAAGCTTCGCGGAGTTTCCAGACGACGTCACTTTGCTATATAAAGACAATGCCAGAGCTCTGCGGAGTTAGAGTATGATTTCAAATATAGACGTGTTAACATCGCTAAGTGTTGAGTAGTACAAATACTCGTGTTAATAAATAAAGTGTTGCCGCATTATATTTCTAAAATTAATTTGTCCGTGTTTTCATTTGATGCAATAAAACGAATCCTTGAAGGATAAGTAATAAAACTTGGAGTGTAGCGGCGGGCCAGTACGAGCAGTTGCGGAGGTTTCTACGCGGATAAAAGCGCCATGCTTCGACGGCAGCGTACCTTTAGGCATCTTCAAATACCAGTTCGAGACGTTTGCTAGCAGAAATGGATGCGATGCTGAAGAAAAGGCCATATAGCTGATTTTGTCCTTAAAGGGTACAGCCGCAGAGGTACTTGAGACTGTGCCAATAAGCAGCACAAACCACTATAATGAAATAATGGCAGCAATGCAGCGCAAGAATGGAATTGCGATGTAGAGTTCAGAAGCCTACGAATCTCTACAAGATTTCGCTTGTAAGTGAAATGGAGCGTGACGGCGTAATTGAGCCATCTTCTGGTTCTTGGAGTTCGTCTGTAGTCTTAGTTAAAAAGAAAGATGACAGTACTAGATTCTGCGTAGACAACAGGAAGCTCAATGACATAACCAAGAAGGACAGTTATCCGCTCCCCAGAATCGATGACACTTTGGACACGCTAGCTGGTACCAAATGGTTCTCTACGCTGGACTTGCGAAGCGGATATTGGCAAGTGGAGATTGCAGAAAAAGACAAGGAGAAAACTGCCTTCAGTGTCGGTAACAGATTATGGCAGTTCAAAGTCATGCCATTTGGTCTCTGCAATGCTCCGGCCACATTTGAACGCCTAATGGAGAAGGTACTGATAGGACTTCACTGGAAGACATGTTTGGTATATCTAGATGACATAATCATGATGGGGAAAACAAATATATATATATATATATATATATATATATATATACATATACATATATATTATTTACCCTACATTAATTTACGCTTCGGACGTGGATCTATTCTATGCAACATAAAAGTACATGAACAGTAACAATTTTCAGCAACAAATAATAACACATTCCTCCTCACAAGTTTCATTGTTGAATGCTCTAGGCAAACCAACCAATTTTTTGTGTTATTCGAACAAATTACTACACAAGACAAGATGAAAAGTGTTTGACGAATATATTTGATGCGGGTCGTAATATTGCGACATGCATATACAATTTTTCGTGCTTGTCATGCACTATCTTTTATACATAATCTTTGGTATTATTCTTCTCTCTTTCTAGCAATCTAAGTTTACTTAAGTCTGGTTGGTGTCCAGACTTAAAATGCTGATATCATATATATCAGAATTTTTTATCCTTTTTGGTAACCCAGGTATGTATTGAATTGTCTTTTGTTGGTTTTTCGGGTATTAAGTTGTAATTGTTTTCCTCTTATGGACTTCCATTTTTATTAGTTTGTTAACTATTCTTGTTAGAAAATCGTTTTTCCCCAAAATGATCTTAATTTTTGTTAAATTATTTTTGTGGATGTCAGTGTTGCTGGTGTTTAGTACTCTAGTAATGAAGTTAGTGGCGGTGTTTAAAATCATATTGCGAGGATGTTTTGAATGAAAATTAATAAGTCTTCCACCGGTTGAAGGTTTTTGATACCAATCTAGTTTAATTATGTTGTTCTTTTTTACAATCAAGCCTATAAAATAAAAACAATGTTTTAGTACAGAAAATGCACAGATTAGAACTAATCAATGATTATTATAAAAATAAATTATTTACACGAATATATGGACTGCCGAAAATACACAAGGAAAATATGCCATTACGACCAATATGCTCGTCTATTAGCTCGCCATCATACGAACTTTGTAGATATATTAGCAACATTCTTAAAAATCTAACGAAAGAATCAACATCCAATGTAAACGACGCCAAAGAATTCAAGTCTAGAATAGACAATATAGAATAGCTGAAAATTAAATAATATTAAAATTTAATTTTTTTAATATATTAAAAATTACTTATAAAGAAAAATTAAAATTTTTGATTCCACAAATAAGTTTTAAAAAAACTTTTATTCATTAATACATACTGAAAACGTGCAGCAGTATATCTAAAAGTATTTGCAAAACAAATATACCATATACATGTATGTATGTATCTGTTGAAATGGATATGAAAAAGCGAAAAAGAGTACACAATATTGTGTTTGATTTTTTTAAAATCCTTCACAAAAAAGTGAAAGGGTATATTTAGGTTTGTCATTCCGTGTGTAATTTTTTCGATATCAATATGCGACCCTATAAAGTATATATATTCTGGATCCTTATGAATAGCGATGACGATTGAGCGATGTCCGTCTGTCTGTACGTGAAATCGGTTTTCCCAAGCCCCCAGAAGAGCTAGAGATTTCATTCTTAGACTGATAGATTGGAAATGAACCTAAATAGAGTGGTATTGAAGAAAAATCGGGAGGACGGTTCCAGAGCTGGGAAGCTTACACCAATTTCACGACGCAAAATTAACACCAAAAAACTAATTTTTTTCCAAGGATGGGAAATTTTTTTTTGGCACATTCGGTATTATGTGGTACATATATATAATAACTAAAATGTTTAAAAATTTCAAGTTTTTTTTTTAATAAAACCGTTTTGTACATCATGAAGATTTGTATTGATGAAAATAAATCGAAAATTCTCATCCAGGGTTAGGAAATTTAAATTTTTTATACATTAAAATAACCAAAAATCAACTAACGTAATTTTTTCTAGAGCTGTACAAAACAGCTCTTTTGAGTGAGCGCTCTTTTTAGCTCCGCTCACTTTACTGAATTAATTCATTCAGTTCATTCAGTAGCTCAGTTGTTTCAGTACTTCAGTTTATTCAGTAACTCAGTTGTTTCACTAGCTCAGTTCATTCAATAGCTCAGTTGTTTTTTTTTTTGCTGGCAACTCTATAAATAAAGAGCACTACATCCCTGTATGCATTAGCACATGTGTGTGAATTAATTCATTTTTTTCGTATGGATTTTGACATACAAACTGAAACATCACTGAAAAGAGCTACTGAAAGAGACAGATCTAATGAATCAACTGAAACAACTGAGCTAAAAACCCTCAATTGAATGAAAGATTCACCTCGCTCAATTGACTGAATGATTCAATTGAATTAATTCATTCAGGAGCCGTACAGCTCTAATTTTTTCCTGGTCAAAGTTATTTTTTATCCTGGCAAAACAAAATTGGTATCAAGAATTTAAAAAAAAATTTAATTTTGATTCCAGGGTTCGATAACGAAAATATTTTGTAGTACATGAAAATTACAGAAATGGTTACACATTTTAAGTTTTTTTAAATACGTTAGTAAAACGACAAAAAATATAAATTCTCGCTTCCAGGGATGGGAAATTGACATATCATTATACATACATACATATATGTAACAAAAAAGCAACTAACGTCGTTTATTTTTACTAATTAAAACTATTTTTAAATCAGGAAAAGCAAATTTGCATCAAATATTTAAAAAAATCAAAATTTCGTTTTCAGTGATGGAAAATTAATATTTTTTCATTTATAAAAGTAACCAAAAAGGCAACTGACGTAATATATATTTTTTAATTTTATGTAATTATTATAAAATTAGTCAAAAAAGAGGACGAAGCAATATATGGAATTGTTTTGCTTGTATCAAAGATAAGACGGACACAGATATACCAAACTTTGTCGCAAGCAAATTGTGTAAAAAAGTATATAAATATAATAAATTATATATAAATATATATATATATTATATATAAATATAATAAATTATATTGTTATATATTATAACAATTTGCCTGAGTATCACAAATAACCATAGCTCTGTTCATTTACTTTTCTATCACTTTCCATCAACTAGAGAGTAAGATGAAATTTTGTGAAATTTCTCTCAATAATGACAAAAACAAAATTATCAACTTAAAATAGTGATGTGTTATGCAGGTATTCGCAAGTACTTAGTATTTACTCCAATATTTGGGAAAATATAATATATTAGTATGATAATAATGTGATTTTAAGTATATATATATATATATATATATATATATGTATATATATATATATATATATATATATATATATATAGTGGGTCAAGATAATTATATCTACTAAGAGTTTCCAATGACAACTCATTGCATAAAAATTCATTCATGAAAAGTTCTATGCGGTATCGACATATAAAAGAATAATTAACGGAGGAGTCAAAGTGATTTTGTCTGCTAAGAACCTCTGTGTTGGCAAGGAATAATATAAAAGCTCACATATAAATATCGACGACATTGTCTGTTAGGGCTCACTGAAACGCACGAATAAAATCAAATTGGATCATCTATGATGTTTTGGACAACCGCTTTAAAAATTCATATATGACTCCAAACAAAATTCAGCACCTGTCATTGATGATTTAACATAGTCACTGAATTTCACGATGAATCATCATGACGTTCGCCACCGGGTAGGGTATGTTGTATATATGTGTATTTATATGTATATATATATCAGGGATGCCCAGCTCAAGGCAGATTAAACAGGTACTCTCGGTAGCGCAGCTGTTTATTGTTTACGTACCTATATAATGTCAAAAGTTTATTTGAAAGCCTTATTTTGCATTAGAAAAACAAAAGGTGGAAAAAGTTTAAGCTTCTTAGATTACTTATAAAATTAATTTAATAGTGAAATATAAAAGTGAAAGATATGTACATATATAAAAGTATATAAAAAAGTATAAAAAAAATATAATGCGTGCATATAGACATACTTGGCCAACAACAAACAAATACTTTATTTTAATATAGTAATTAATTTGATTGTTTTTAGTAAAAGTCTACTGAAGATATGGTGTAAGAACCAATGAAATGCAAGCATAATAAATGCAGGCGTTTCTTATTGAAATAAAACATTTTGTAGATATGTATTTCGTTTTAGTTCTCAATTATATTCACATATAAAATGTTTTATAAATATCTAGTAATATATATATATATATATACATATATATATATATATATATATATATATATATATATATAAAGCACAGGCACAAGTATTCAGGAATTTTGAACTATTTAAATGAAATAAATATTTATATAAAAATATTTCTCGATCTTAGCCTATTACACTATGCGACAAATGAAGACTTTTTGAAAAGTGCAAGATCGTGACTATATGGGTTCGATTATACTATCAAAATGTAGTAAAGCTCTATACTCAGTTTGGTCAAGTTAGTGACCGTTTTCTTTTTATGGGCCTCCAAAGTTTCCCAATATTAGCATGATGCGCAAAAAAAGGTGCCATCAGTTTTTGCCAAATAGCTAATCAGGACTTAAAAATATCGCTTAACTAGTTTTAAAATGAATATATAACAAATAAATACCGAAACAAATACTTTATTAAATTATTCTCCAAAAAATTTATATAAAATTATAAAATTTGAGTTAAAAATTTTAATTTTTAGTCATAAGGGAGTCTTCATGACCTGTTTTTGGTATCTAGACACGTTCAGATTATATTGGTATGCTCACAAAAGTTGTTCAGCTTTACCTTGGCTACCATTTTTTCAAATACAGTGTATAAAAAATCAGGATTTTATGATCGAAAGGAAAAGTTATGATCGAAAACCCGAAAAAATAATTTTTTGTTCTCTAACTTTTTTACAAAATCTCCAAGATAAAATACATTTCTGTCATAAAATTTTAGCAAGAGTTATCCAGCGTACTATTGGCTACATTTTTGCCGAACATAGTTAAGCGATATTTTTAAATGCTGATTAGTTATTTGGCAAAAACTGATAACACCTTTTTTTGGGCATCATGCCAATATTGGGAAACTTTGAAGGCCAATAAAAAGAAAACGCTCACCAATTTGACCAGACTGAGTATACGGTCTTATTACATTTTGATATTAAATTCGAACCCATATAGTCACGACCTTGCACTTTTTTCACTGTTGAATAGTGTTATCTTATCTTGTTATTAATTCCACTCTATTCTAATGTGAGATCTCGTCGCACCAACAAAACGTTTGTTATTCCCCTGAAACGCAGAATAAGTCAAAATATATAACATTGCATCATACACTTTTGTTAGATTTGGATAATAACCAACATATTGTTCTATGGATCGCCCTACACCAATAATTATCGTACTGATAATTTCGTCTTTATGTGAAGACTTCTCACAAATTGCAGAATCAAGGACTTCTGTAGAGCCAAAAGTATATTTTGATTAAGCTTACATTATATAAAATATTTGGTTTTTTTTAAAACATTTATTTCATATGCAAATGCATATCTTAAAAAATTCGACTATCTACTGCTATTGTGTGAAGTGTCGAGTATCTACCCTACAAGAAGACCACCGGGTAATTCACTGGTTAATTACCCGATAAATCGGGTAAAGTTTCACAGAATTTCTTAAACCAACATGATAAAATTACCCGAAAATCTTGTATACATGTGATCTTGCATCTTTCTCTATCTCATACCTTCTCCCATAAGATGAAACATATATCTGTACTGCTCACTCTAGTGCATATTAGCATTCATAGTTTTGGTTAAATTTAACCAATATATTGGGTAATATTAACTAGTTAATGATAACCAAAATATTGGTTAATACTACCTAGGTAATGATAACCAAATTATTGGTTAATACTAACTAGTCAACCCTAATGAACAAATCCATTAAAGATGACAGTTAAAATATACTCTTTACATTAAGTTTTATTAAAAAATTGTTTAAGTTACATATTTTTCAATATATTCTTTTTGTTTTGAACTATTGTAGCTGTGGTCTATATCCTTCTTAAACGCTTTTTCGAAGTCGGTCGCAGATGGACTTTGGAAAACATGAATGGAATGTAAAGAAAATATATTGATTTATAGACATTAGTATAAATTTAAGTATATAAATATATGCATATATATACATATATATATATATATATATATATATATATATATATATACATATATATATATATATATATATATATATATATATATATACTTACCTCATATAATTTTGTTTGAAATTCCAAGATCTGAAATGGCTTTTTTCCCACCTCCCTTTCCAATTGTACATTTGCAGTAGGTCGTCTGTGATTGTAGGTGTACGTAAGCTGTAAAAATCTTATTATTCAAATATATTTATAGCCTTCATATTAAGTAAACCTTTATTACCATTGCTTGGGCGAAATCCTCAGCCTTTAACTTTTCTATTAATTCCATTTCTTCCAATGATTTGATTAGAAGCATGGCATACGGAGGACTCCACTTCTTTTAGCACCACCTTACATTCCATTAGCGCATTCGCTTGGGCCATTAATTCAGGTCTCAGTGAATGCTAAAAAAGTATTTCAATAACGACATGGCAATAGTAATATTAGTGAAACTCTTACATTTCTCTCCATCTGCTCTATCCTATTTGCTATAGCCTCCTGATTGGAAACTATAGTCGACTGCCCGTTGCTCAGGATATGCTGGTTGTAAGCAATGTTGTCTATTTTATATTCAATAGCCTCCATTTTAGCTTGCATCTGCTTTAAAATAGTAATGATATCAGAAAAAAGAGTAAATAAAAGTTGTTAATAGATATACTGATGTTTATAATAATGGATTGATATATACCTTGATTTTGAGTAGCGGTGTACGTTTTTTAGGAATTCGTTCCTGGCTGGGACCACTGAACCCCACATCTCAGTCGTCGGTGGTTTTAGTAATTTTTTTACTTGTTTTATTTAGTTTTTTAACAATTTTTCATTATAATTATATTTTGCGTAATTGCAAGAAACTAATTTCATTCGCAACTATATATGTTCCACTCTAACATATATGTTAGAAAAGGACAATAAATACGACATTCGCCTACGTTACCACAAACAAAATCTCTTTCCATATACCATTTTTTTACCAAAAATCTCCAAGATACCGTAAATTCAAATGTATACATATGATATTATTGCGACAATAAATAAGTAAGTAACGAAGGTATAATATATATATATTTTCTTTTCAAACTTTTATTTAAATGATAATTATATGAATATGTATATATACGACTAATATAAAATACACATAAACATTACAAAAACCAACCTTCAAATTTCACGGTGAAAACGAAACAATGGCAACATCGTTACCAAAAATTCCATATAAATTTGTTTCATATGTGTTAGTGCAAAAATGCTGTGTTTATTAGTTTCGGGTAATCTTTTCTTGCAGGGTAGGTACTTATAGTTTTTACATCACCTCCAATCGCTTCGGCATCTTGTGTCCTTGATATACTAGGTGTTTTGCTACTTAATTCATTTCCTTCACACGTAATATTTGATTACTGCTGAACCTTAGCTTAATAAAAATAGTCATAAACATATTTAATAGCTCTAATTACTTGCAATTACTTAAAGTTTCTCAAATTTCGCAAAATATTTTAATTTTTAGCTTCTTTTAGAAAACTTCATTTCTAAATGTATATTCAAAACAGCTGATTGGATAATTTTTGAAAGTAAATACTTTACTACCAAGAATTTTCAACAATTTTCCATTCTCTCAATCTTTTACTCTCTTTTGTGGCTCTCTCGTTGAAAGTTTTTCGAGTTAATGAACACTTTTCCATGGTATAATTATCAGGTATATGCAAAGCGAATTCATTACAACAAAGCAACTTTTTTGTGAAACACAATGTCAAATACAAGGCGAACTAATAAATTCGCCTTTCTCAAATAAAATAAAATTTTATGTAAACAAAATAATTTTATTCATTGTTGTGTTTCGAAATATCAAAGTGGTGATGTAAGTATTGATTGTATTAAAATTTATGAAATAAAATAAAAGAAAATTTATATTTTAGGAGACACAGACGTGTTGTGGGTGTCCAAGAAGCTCAGAAACTCTACAGGTTCCCAAGAATCTGAAAAGGTAAGTGTGTGATAGATATAAACATCTTCCGGAAAATTTTAAGTGGCACACAGTGCTTGGAATTGATTCAGGACAAGCATTGTTTGCGCTCATAATTTTTCCTGCAGAAGTACATACCTTTGTGGCATTTTCAAAAGCAAATTAACATATTATTCGTTCACTACGTGATTATGGATCAATAGGGATTTGCATCAGTGAAATACTGTCCAATGATGGAAGTCAAATGAATATAGTTTGGGAAGAGAGCAGAAATGGAATATGTTTAATGATTGTTCATAATTCTTCACCTTTATTAAAACAATTTCTTTTTCATTTTCTTTACTTTGTCAGCAAACAAGGCAGTTCGTAAAAGTGCACCAGCTACGGGCGGTGGTACGAAATCACATCGTTTTCGTCGCTATCAGAATAGTACTGAATTGTTGATTCGCAAATAACTCGTGAAATTGTTAAAGACTTTAAAACTGATTTGCGTTTCCAGAGTTCTGCTGTGATGGCTCTTCAGGAAGTTAGTAAAGTTTATTTGGTTGGTCGCTTCCTAACTACCAATTTCTGCACCATCTACATATATACTCTTCGCCAGACTCGGTGCGAACGAGCTTTAATATTGGCTGATGACAATAATTACCCCTACTACCATCGTACAATATGTTATAACCATTTTTACAAACAATCCGTCCTTTTCTGGACCACAAAAATTTTTATAAAAAAGATATTTGTTTATTTTTATAAATATTAAATAAATAAAAAAAATTGTTGAAGTGATTGCTCAAATCTTTGTATATATTGTATGTATCTTATTTTGCAATGATATCACATCGCTAATCGTCTATATGCATAGAATTTCAGGAATGGTTTTTGATTTCAGATTCCGATAAAAGAACCATTTAAAATAAATAATACTCATATAACTTTATTTTGATATCAATGAATAAAAATTTAAATGAATAAAAATTTCAACTTTATATTTTAAAATTTGAAACAACCGAAACATAGTAAACAGAAAACAAAAATGCGGCGAATTTAAAAAATTTTGACAATCAGTGCACTATCACCTGTGCTGATGCATATACCTGTTTCTTGTACCATGCACTTTTCTATCTACAATTGTTAACAATTTTTAGTAAATGAACAGAGCTCATGTTATTGAGCCTATTCATACTATATGAGTTTTTAGTCCGCACAACTTTTGTTATTTTACACTGTATTCATTCATCTGGCATAAAATTGTATACGTAGCCACAGCTTTGTCTGTTAGTACTTCTTTTTTTATTTGATGTTTGCTTTTCGTTCGCTGTACACATACGTTTTGAAACAAAATTAGCGGAAATATGGCTGGAATAAGTGATCAGTAACTGGCAATAATCTTAGGAAGAATTTCTAGTTTCATTATAAATATATTTTCATGTAAATAAAAAAAGTCTAAATCAAATGTTGTAAAAATCAACTAGGACCAAATTAAAAATACTACAGAGCTCGATTAAGAGACATTGTATATATGTATGTAAAAAATTATTTATATTGTTGACTAATGTTTATATATTTTAAATATGCTTATTTTTTAAGACCAATAAATAAACAAAAGAAAAGTATGTAGTGCAATTTACACAACACGCAAAGTGAATTTTTAAAGGTACATTCATATAAGACTATTTTCTAACGCATAGTTAAAAGACTGTTCAGAAACCAATAGAGTATTTACTTATTCTTGAGACCAGTAAAAGTTATTGAAGTAATTTCAATAAAATTTTGCTGAAATTTTCAATAATAAAAAATTTTTACGGCTTACTGAAATAACTTTTATTATTTACTAAATATTACTGCAAAAACTTTTATGGGTTTCTGTTTTCAAACTCATGTTTGCACAATGATGGACATCTGAAGACTAAAGCTGGAAGTACATAACACGCGTTTCACGCGACGCGTGTTCTATGCGTTTAATGCTTCTGACCTGTTTTTCAACTCAAGGTACATGCAAAGCGTTTTATGCGCCAATGTTTATAATTTGATCAGCTGTACTGTAATATATGTACGTAGAAGTTAATTTTGCTAAAATGTTAATTAATATTGAAAATTTTCCAGAATTTGTAGAATTAGTTGAGTTGTTTAATATATTGCAAAATTAATAAACGTAACAGGGGTGGTGCTTAGTACGTAAAACAAATCGATAAATTATATGAATATTTGTTTGCAGAAACAATTGTGATAAAATAATAATTTCAATGAATTTCACTCTTGAAAATATTAGTAATCTTTATTGCGACAGTGATTTTTTTATTAAAAACGTTTTATTATAATAAAGATTAAAATATAATAATTCACGACATAAACATATTAATCGATAACATTGAAAATGTAATATAATTCGTCATCCATGGCTATCCAAAACAGCTGACATTTTTTCGAGACGCTTGCCGCGCGTACAAAAGTAGAAAGAAGATCTACTTTACGCGTCAAGCGATCTACGCGTTTTGCCATCTAACTTGTTACATACAATTACACTAGTTCTACTTTTTTGACAGACGTTTATAACGCGTAGACTCGCGAAACACATGTTATGTACTTCCAGCTTAAAAACGCTCTGTAAAATAAAAATATACAGAACCTGTGTTTTCATTGTTTTCATTAGTGCGTATGTATGATTAGTTTTGTTATACTAATGCGGGGTTGAAAAACCACTCTCTTTATTGAAAATGCCAGCAAACTGCCATATTATGCCAGCGTAATTAGTCTAGTGTGAGTTGCCTCATATTATCAGTTGTGAAATTGGTTGGCATTGGCCTAGAGTACACGAGAACAAATTCTAAATTCACATTTCATGTTTGTGCAAATTGCACTACATACTTTTTCTTGTTTGTTTATTTGTCTTAAAAAAACAATTATATATAAACTATAAAACATTAGTTAATAATATATATAATTTTTTACATATGTATATATGTATTTTTAATATGGTCCTAGTTGATTTCTACAACATTTGATTTAGGCTTTATTTATTTACATGAAAATATATTTATAATGAAACTGAAAATTCCTCCTAAGATTATTGCCAATTCCTCATCACTTATTTCCAGCCCCATCTCGGCTAATTTTGCTTCAAAACGCATGTTTACAGCGTGCGAAAAATAACACCAAATGAACAAAGAAATACTAATAACAGTTTATTTTATTGACACATAATTGACTTTATTTAAATACCTTAAATTTTTAAGCAAAGTTTTCTCAATATCAAAATGTTCTTTTTTCTTGTTAAAAGAAACAAACGCCAAAGTTATATGTTTACTCTGCACGATTTAAATTACATTTAAATGTACAATGGGGGGCATTTAAGTTTGGCTGACTTCCTAAACGCATGTTGCTTTGTAGTAATACATTGCATTGTGTTCGTAAATGCAACCGTGTAAATTATGACAATGTATTTTGTTCCTATTGGCATCACTATTGTATTTAATACGCAAGAAAAAGCAAGAAAGGCATCAAAAAAAAAAATAGATGCAAAATAAATACAACACGCATTACAATGGCGACGCAAGAAGATAAGTAAGCGAATTTTCTTATAATTTAATATATTTCTATTGTATTTTCACATATTTACCTATTTACAGCAAAAAATGGACACATAATTACAAAAACCTATTAATAAATTCCAGATTGGAAATGGAAAAGCAATTTCGTGAAAAAAAAAGAAACGCGTTGTACTATGGGAACGTGTTTTGCAAAATATTAAGTCCATAGATGACACGTTCCCTTTTTCACGAGACGACATATACCGAAAATTTTTCAATTTCATGGTAACGTATAAACGCATTAAGAAACGCAACAAGACATCGGGCGAAGCACCAACTACGTGGGAATTCTATGACAGACTAGACGAAGTATATGGTTGCCGCAGTGATATGTATGTGGCAGAATGCAATATGGAATCGAGTTTGGACACATTATATGCAGATTTGACCGGCGATAGCAACGAGCCATGCACGTCTCAAGCAGCTTCGACGCAAGATGAAAGCTCACCTCCAGTACAATATTGCAATAAAATATTCTCTTCTTCCGCCATTGTTTACTTTATTTTGAATAGTAAAACAATGTATATAAATGTTCCTAAACGTATTCAGGGTTGCAAAGTATTATTATGAAACGTATTCAAAAAGTAACTACACAATGTATCAACTTGGTATTAATACTGTATTGATACATTGTAAATATACGTTTAGGAAGTCAGCCTTTGCGGTGAAAAAGAAATTTGGTATTTAAATGAAAGTTAAAGAGAAACTACATATAAATAGCCATCAGTTTAAAAATTTACAGTTTCAAAATTTTCAAAAACAACAGTAGTGAAATACTTCCTTGAGAAATAATGCCCAATACAACCTTGAATAGTCTTCAGCGACGGTTTTTTTTAAATAATTTCTATGTTACATTTTGAAATTTTAATTTCAGCAAATGTAAAAATGTAACAAATACGTATATGTGTATATATGCTGAATATTATTTTTAAGCAAGTCACTTGTCCTATTTCCAACTTGTCTTAAGTGAACTATAATTGCAGATTCTATGGAGTTTGCTATAACCGAACTCTACTGTCTGTTTGTTAAAAGGTTGCCTAAACATATTTCATAACTTGACAATATGAAGACGAGAACTATTCCTAAAGTGCCCAGGAGACGTACAAAAAAAAACCATCAATCGGTATATTTATTTATTTTCGGAGACGTACAAATAAAATCGTCAATCAGCATTTGTGTTTTGACTCCGTAGCTTGCAAAATAAAATTTTTCTCATCAGCGCACTCCTCCATGTCGTTACACAACAAATAAAACAAAGCAAATGATGTGTTTTTCGTCAATCAGATTTGGAGACGTTAAAAAAAGCCCACAAATAAAAATATCCAAATATTTTGATTCTCATCAATCAGAGCCGACAACATGTACGTGTAGCCGAAAAAAACGACTGCACGCACAACTATATATATGTGATTGATGATTTATTTTGTACGTCTCCTGAGCACTTAGTCACGCGATTCATCTGGCATCAAATTTGTTTACATATATACATCATTTTGTGTTGATTAGTGATTCTTGCTAATTTACATTTTCTTCTTTCTACTTGTATTGGTTTTGTGCTGCTGATACGAGGTTGTAGCTGTTTGAAAAACTATGCAAACAAAAAAGCATTCTTTGCACAGAAATAGGAACACATATTTCTTCTCTGTGTTTCTACCAGCTGAATTAAAACTTGAATAAGTCGTTTTGTTGCGGATCGACCTATTAAATGTTGCTTCAGCTATGTACAGACGATTGGCAGTTCTTACAATATTGTAAGAAAAATTTTCACAAAATGCGTATCAACCGTCTAAACTTATAATATTTGTCTTGCAACGTTGTCAGAAAAAGCATTGTCGGTACATTGGAAGACAAAAAATATTGTTAGACAATGAAACCCTTGTGAACACTCTTCCTTGCCACTGTCAGCTAATTGCCAGACATTGTAAACTCATATTTTATTGTCAGATGTGTTTAAATTAATACATCTGCCAATAGCAGCATTGTCAGGGAAATATTTATATCTATAATATAAGCATAAAAATGAATGAAAGTTGAGCAATATCTAATAACGGATCTGGAAATTCTTTCCATACAACAGTCTGACAATTCAGATAAATTTATGGTCTTGCAATTACCTGCCTATAAAATTGTAAGGTTTTCTTACAGCCCACTACGGGCCAGAAGTCAGGTGATTTGGCCATAAATATATATTGCATATATTAATGATATTGATGCCTACTGCACTTAAAGTTTTAGGTGCCTCTGATTTTAAATCTGATGTTATATTTAAAATTTTCAAAATGGCCGACACAAAATAGCGACCAAATTTTTTTTAAAGTAGTTATTTTGGATTTCTTTGAAACTAGAATGAAACTATTAAGCTCTGTGATGCTAAACGTGTGAAAAGATGTAGGAGATTCAAAACGGCGTAATCGATAGCAACAAAAATATTTTTTTATTTATTCTTTGTTTTGTATATTCTCTAATTGTTCTCATACATTGATCTACAGAGATTAAATATTAATGTTATGGAGCATCTGAGAGCTGCTGATAATGTTGTTTTAAAAATTCAAGGTATCATTTCGATAAAGACTTTGAAATTTAGTAAGGTTATAGAAATGATGGTTTTATTTGTCTTCTGATATAAATATTATTTTTTTTTTCAAGCTTTTACAAATAACAACTAGATGTACTAATGTCAGTTCTAAGTTGAGTTTATTTTATAAATTTTTCTGAGAGGCTGGTAAACAAGGGAAGCATACCATTCTGGGAACTATACCAAACACACTCGCTACAATACTTAGATAATTAATTCAAGCCGGGATAAGATTTCAAGTAAATACCAGACCCATATTTATTCTCGTTATTTGTATACCCCCTTTTTAATAAAACAAGTTAATAGTAGCTAAATAATTTAAGAGCACGAAAAATTGCACTGAACATGAGAGAATTAAGAACTTTTTCGAACAATTATACAAAGGTAGTTATTTGTTTTCATATGACTATTTTTTTAGCAAATGCCAAATTGTATTGTGTAACTTTCATGCATTCTATAATTGAATTGTATTGTAATGTGTTTAGTTGTTTTTGTTTAGTTTCTTATCGTGCCTACCCGATGTGTTAGCCGGCGCTAATGAACGCCACTGGCTTTAAGGTCTGGCAGTTATTATGCCAGGATAAAAATAGACCAGATGAATGCTCTTTGAAATGAAAAAGAAGTGTTTAATGCTGATTGAGGCTTAACTTATGATTAACTTTTATTTCTTTAAACAAGTGCTTATGTACTAATTTAACGGGATTATTAATTACATTCCTTAAATTAAAATAATAAAAATTTTAGCATTCCTTAAACAATAACTTAATTTAAATTATCAAGACTGTTATCTACCATTCCATTGCATCAAACCTGGTAGACCTGGTAGATGCTCTACACTCTACCTCTCTAGAAAAAATAATTCACAATTTTTTTATGTATAAAAATAATATTTTTTTCTTTTATATTAAAATTTTTTTAAGCTGCTCTTATGATATTCCTTAAATGTGTTCCCTAAATCTAGGACAGAGTTTTGTATTATTTTATAAGGACCATGGTACGGGGGTTGATTTTTGTTTTGTATTATTTTATAAGGACCATGGTACGGGGGTTGATTTTTTCTGCTATTGTAATATCTGACTAAACCATGTCGCCTACATTAAAATTTAACGAATTTATATTTTTGTTTTGCTCAACTCGTTTTAATTTTTTTATTTCTATCAGTCCTTTTGCTTTTTGTAAGGAAAATTTTAGTCTTGCTTTTAACTCAGTAACATATTTATCTATATTGTAAATGGGTTTATTATCTAACCATTTATCGTTTGGTAAGTTTGGCAATTTTCCAAATATCAATTCGTATGGAGTGTAACCGGTATCTATATGAGGTGTTGTGTTGTATGCGAAACAGAAATAGGGGAGTCCCATTCATCTTGTTTGCAGAAATTCAAGAGAAACTCATTAAGTACTCTATGATTTATTTCTATAGCACCCAGAGTCTCGTGGTAGTAAGGTGTGCTAAAGAGCTGTTTCATTTCTAAAATTTTGCATACTTCGGATATTAATTCGTTCACAAATTCAGTACCGTTGTCTGATTTGAGGACCTTGAAATTACTATATATTAAAATTAAATTTTCTACTAGAGCCTTTGCAACTGTTTTAGCTTCTTTTTTCCCAATAGGGCATGCTATGACGTATTTCGTTAAGTGACACCGCATAGTTAGTATATATCAGTATTTGAATATCGAAATGGGTCTACTGTGTCTATTGACACGATCTCAAAACTGGTATGTGGTGTATCTGTTACTGTTAGTTTTTCTTTCATATGACTCGTTTGTTTGTTAATCCTGCATTCTTTGCAGTTTTAGTGTTATTTTCCTGACACCTAAATGTCCTCCTAAAATTGAGCTGTGATACTCCGCGATAACTCCGTTTTGTAATTTGCTGTCGATTATTCTCTCTGGTTCTCTGCAAAATAAAATTTAAAATTTTTCCCCGTTCCTTCTTTTTAATGCATTAAGCATATCTTAAAATTTTTTATTTTCAACTATTTCTAATAGATTGTCGTTATCCCTAATGCGAGTTCTTCTATACCTAAGGATAGGGTCTTCGATAGTAGTTTCTCCAAAGAGATCTGTGTGCTTATTGTATTATCATGACTTCTAACAACTATTTCTATTTCCTTCACTATAACATAAGGTACCTTTTTATGGTAAAAGCATTGTTTACTAATTGGAATATAACTTTAAACTATTTTATTTATTTGTCTTCGGCTACTTTAATAATGTAAAAGAAAATATAACCATTTTGAAAAGCAACCAACAGAAAATGTTTTTCCAACCTGAAGTTATCTGGATGACGTGGAATTCGTTGACCAGAAAAAGCGTGTTTTCTTTTTAAATGGTATGAAGCTCACTCTTAATTCAGTCCATTTGCTGGTTAATGACATTTAAAAAAAGGGGGTGATTTATATTATGTCATGACAAAATCTCTTAATCAGGACGAGTTAGAAAATATATTTTCTGTACTGCGGCAAAAGGGTGGCAACAATAGCAACCCTTCTGTAGCCGAGTTAAATACTATTTTGGCAAAAGTTATGGTTGCTAAAATTATTCAACCGCATAGGAACTAGCTAAAGCCCCTCTATTGATCACTTTGAATTTTAATATATAAATTTTGGGAAAAACGAATCAGCACGGAAATAAAAGTAAAAGAGTTAAAAAGACAATTCCTAAAACATGTAATAATTTAATTATCGAGTGACCGCTCTTAAACAACTTATGTTGTCAACACTCTAAATAAACATTTATTAGTTGTTGTTGTTCTTTATTTCTTTTACAACTACAATTAGAGTCGGAAAAAAGCCAACCAATTGTAGAATGAAATAAAAGTGTTCAGTCGGTTCTTGTTATGACTTTGATGTTTATTATTAATCTTCCCATTTATTAATATGGAAGTTTGAAATAAATATTTCTAGTTATTCTAAGAAATGTTGGGTAAAGGTTCCGTGATGATCTGCATTAGCCCCAGTGAAATGCGCATAGGAACTAGCCAAAAACCCTTCTATTGATCACTTTGAATTTTAATATATAACTTTTGGGAAAAAAAATCAGCACGAAAATTAAAGTTAAAGAGCAAAAACATGTAATTATTTAATCAAGTTTTTCCAGTAATTGGGAAGTTGAGCAAGACGTGATTCGCCAAATTGATATTTATCATATACGTTTACTAAAAAGTAAAGGTTATGATTTATATTCTTCAAGTGAACATACTGAAATAGGCTCTAATGAAAGGATTGATGATGACTTTGAGATGATGTATATGCAGATTACTTGTTGGAAGATATTTTTCGTAATTCTGACAACATAAATTCTGAATTGGTTTCCATGAGATACTTCGATGGGTATGTCGCATTTAATATTATTCCAAAACTGCAGTGCGAAAAATGCTGTAATGAGCTTAGGAAGATGGATGAAGTTTTAATCGCCCCAAGCGAACTTTTTATATTCTTTAAGAACTATTAGTCTCTCACTGATTTTGGAAATTCAACTGCTCCATTAGACAAATTAATGGATGCAACTAAGAAATATATTTTATTATTTCACCATATCCTTAAAACCGAACCGGAACGAAATGGTATCAAATCATTTATTATTGACTTGTGCAAACACTCAACCTCAGAATGGTTCAGTGATGATTGTTCCATAAACATAAACATAAATTATTGGACTTTTTACTGTCTGTTCGTCTTCGAAAGCACTTGGGCTATAGAAAAAGTAGTTCTAAGCAAAGAAAAATGCAGATTTTGTTAAATAATCAAAATTACAAAAGCAAATCTAAAAAACATTAATAAAGTATAAAAATATAAAAATTTTTAAAAAGGTTTAAATTTTAATTATTAATATCTTCAACTCTCTTGTTTTTACCAAAATAAATGTATTCTTTATTATATTATATTTTACAGAAAATCTAAATGTTTTAGCTTTAGTGCACAGCAACATAATAGAATTTATAGAAAGGTTTATTGCATATGACCATTTTATTTGAATAAAAAAAAAAACTTATTACTATGATTTTCTTTGAATTCTAGTAAAACTTATTTCTAATATAAAATCAATTCTTCTATTTTAACAAAGCGAATGCATTCAAAATTTTTGATTTATCATAAATTAATTTATATTTCATTCATATTTACGACAGAATGAGTTAATTTAAAATACAACAACTTAATTTCTAAACGAACACAAATCCATTAAAAAGAATAATTCCAGAAGAGCTCCGCTGTCTATACAAACTTTTGCGCTAATTTTCTAAACTACTAATGCCGAACGCCTCCACGATGGATGGTCATCTTGTCGCGATGTGGAGGCTTAGGCGTGGTTGCTTGGATCGTGCTGGCGGGGCAGCTGATTTCAGCAGCCCCCGGTAGGGTCACCCATGCCAGAGGGCCCAAGCAGCAAGCCGACTAAGAACCATCCTTCCCAGCACCCGATAGCGTCTGTTTTTCCCTGTGGGGCGGCTATCGGGTTGTCAGTTTCTTTTCGGTCCTATGGGCCTGTCCAAATCCATCAGCGTCTGTTTCCGATAGTGGGGCGGCTGATGGTCTGCGTCTGTACCCCATAGGGGCGGCAGCTGTCCGTAACCTGGCAGTAAGTATAAAATGTAAAAGCAAACAACACTTTTTCAAAATACCACATCCAGGGGCCAGCCCCACGTACCCGGTCGGGGGCTTCACAATCTCCGGGGACCCTATTCCCACGGCACAAGTAACATGCCGTGGTGAATCCAATGCTACTGCTATTCCGGCTAGTCGGGTGTCCACATCAGGCCCGACTAGTCTGCAAGCTACTAATGTCAAAGGCAGCCGGCCAGGAATAACCAGGCCAGCTGCTGAAAACAATAGGACAACACGGCCGGAACAAGGTGGTTGTCCTAAATCAAGCAGCGAGGTACCTCTGACTTCAACCCCAAGTACCTCGAAATCTGCTAAGGTCCTTACCGGTAAAACGGTAAAATCTCCTTATTCGGGTGCGAAGGGAATGGAAAGCTCTAAACCTTCCAAACCCATCGCTTCCCATGCGCATTTTGCGCAGGAAAGGGCTAAGAGAATAACCTCGAGCCTCAGTACTGTGCCACCCACTGCCAGAACTAAAACCTAAGCGCAAAAATCCGTCTCGCAGGGCCGCTAACCAAAGGCCCTCCGCCTCACAGTGGGTTAGAATAGCATGTTTTCTTGGATCAAATCAGGGAAGCTATGTTCGGATAATTTTTCTTTATTTTTCAGTTAATACCATTAAAATAAGTAAAAAAAAATGTTTTCTAAGTATATTTGAGTATAATTTTATTAAATAATGCCAAATATCAGTGTAGGTATATAGAACAAGGAGTACATATTAGAACTTAAACATTACATTTTATACATCTTAAAGTTAATCATCAACATCATCATCATTATAATCATCGTTATCATCATCATCATCATCGTTATCATCATCATCATCATCGTTATCATCATTATCATTATCATCATCATCATTAGCAGCATCAGCAAGTTCAACATCAACTGCCTCCTCTGGCAAGCTTTGAACCTTCTTTGTAGGCAATTTTTGCATGCTTGAAATAATTGGGTCAGAGGTTATCAAAAACATATTAAAAATGTCTTGGTTTGATTTTTCGCGACTGCACTTTCGTGAATGAAACTCCCTATATTTTTTCAAATCTTTATTTCGAGCTTCTTGCGCTTCTTCTGATAACTGCCCAATAGGTAAAATGGCATTTGACACAATTTCGGGTCCGTGAATAAAATACTTGTGCAAAGTGGGAGGCATATTGTACCAAGGATACGTTTCAACTAAAAGTCGTCCTGTATTGTGTGCATATATTTTAAATTTTTCATTATTAATTTCATGGCCACTGGATACAGCAATAAGAAACACGTCCATTTTTTTAAAATTAAATTAACATCTATTTTTGTTATTTCGGCAGATTTTTCAGCGTTTTGAAAAAAACCTCTTGCCGTATTCCCATCATTCGTGTTTCCAAAACCACGTTTGGGTTGGTCAACTATTAATCCCATATTCTCTTTAAATTTTTTCTGAATTTCTTTTTTTGTTTCAGCTGCTGTTCTTTTTTCAGAATCAGTCCTAGCCTGCCACTTTTGTAAAGGTATTTTATATGCCACGTGCAAAAGACATTCGAAAAATCTAATCCAGCCATGAAGAATGGAAAGGCCAAATCTTAAATTGTCTACATGCGCAGGTCTTTGGATCATGGCTTCTATATTATTAAAATCCTTACTTGTAGCGCCACATAAGTAACACTTTTGTGTTGATGTGGTTTCTGTTAAGGCATTGCAAACTTTTCCATCTACCATTGCCAAAGTTAATTTGTGGAAAACATGTACAACTTTCTCACCAATCGTGACAGTTGAACAGGTTAAATTCTGTATTTCCTCTTCAACTCTTTTTTGTTCACTAATTGACACATATGCGGTTTCTTTGGTAAATTCAATTTTCAAGGGTCTGCAAAATCTAGTTGAAGACGACCGTGGATTTTGCCAAATTACCTTCTCCTCAAACATAAGCCTAAGTGGTACAATTGTGGTTAAAAAAACTGATGAATCACTAGCATCAGATCCATGAAAGGCTTGTTTGTATGAGCTATGGCCAGAGCTTCCATCAAAGCCCCATTTTGAATATAATACTACATTCGAGTTCGTAATGCCTAATGAGTCAATAACAGTTTCTTGAAGTTCTATTAGTCGCTCCGCTGTGTGACTAAGAAGACATGAAAAACAACAAAACAATACACAACAACAGCAGCAGTCGCGAGATCAATGTGATTTTTAGCTAATTTGACTGCTGCAACACTTGCATTAAACAATGCATAGCTTCTAAAAGGCACAAAAAGGCAGCGTAAAATTTTGGAATATAATAGAGATTTATGTCTTCTTTAATATAAACTAAAAATTATGGCACGAATATGGACGAATAATACCTATTTATCCATTTAAACTATAAAAATGCTAATTTTTTTTGGCATTTCCAATATAAATAACTAAATCAAAAACACTTCCACACACAATTTGACACACAAATGTTAACGAAGTATTTGCAAAATAACCTGAACTTGATGGTTCCATTGAAAAATGGTTAACTTTTGCAATACTTTTTAAAATAAATAAAATTTTCAACGAGAAAGTTTTCACTTTTTTTCAGCCTTTTTTGCATAAAAATTTCTATAAAGTTTGACTTTGAAGTTTCACTACAAAAACACCAGAGCACATTTGACATTTATTTTAACGACAAGTGATGTAGAATTTTAGATACTCTAACCGGGTACAAAAAATTTTGACAATACTTAAATTTTTTTTTTTAATGAATCCAAGAAAGCAGGCTATTCTAACCCTCTGTGCGCCTTAAGGACAATTTCGCTCTTAGGTGCGATTCCGGCTGACCAGCTTTCTAAAAAGCAGGCAGCCTCTCTCGAGTGGGCTAAGGCTCACACTGGGCCGCAACCGGGACCCTCCACCGCAACCGAGAAGGTAGCGGTACCTAAACGGCAAAGCTTAGAGGAGGAGAATGATGCGGCCAAGAACCCTGGGGCCAAGCGTCCCAAGCTCATCCAGTCGGGCTCCTTTAGTGAGTTTGCCAAAGGCAGCCTTGTTAGGGCCATCATCGATAGGGATATGTCTGATGGTGCCATGGCCCATGCTAAATGGTACCTGGTTAACCAAAAATTGGCGGGTGTGTTCTGGAAAATCCGAAAGGACAATCCGGGACCACCGCCTCAATGCGTGGATGCTGTTTGGCACCAGCGAAGCGTGAAGTTGATGGCCTGTATAGACGAACGCTCAGTCTCGCTGTTAAAGAAGGCCACCGCTGCTATAGGGGAAGTATGGAAGGGCTCTAAGCTGGATGTGGTTCCTGTTGAGGAAATACCCAGAAGGCCTAGGGCTATGACCATAGTTCCCTCTGAACCTTCTTCCCCGAAGGAGATCCTCGAGATCCTTAAGGACTGCAAGCCGAATCTACCTACCCATGACTGCAAGGTAGCTAAGGTGGATGCACCCAAAAGGTCTAGGAGGAGTGTGGTTCTGATTCTGAACAAAGAATCACTGACACCAATACGGGAGAGAAACAACAAGATCTTCTACTGTTTCAGTACGATCTTGTTGCGTCTCTACCGGAGCGATGTCAGAAAGAATCGCAACCAAAGGAAAGACGAAACGGGTACGTCGGACGTAACTCTATCCGAGACAGGGGACACCCACTCAGTCTCTGACTTGGTGGGTGATTTCCTCCTATGGATGCGGAAGTTGCGGACGATGACGGTGTCGCCTTCTTGGAATCCAGCCAAGAGGACGTGAACAAAACCGTTGTTGTTGCTGATGGTTAAGGTAACACAGATAAACCTTCACCACTCTAAAGCAGCATCCGCTGCTTTGCTTCTCCGGCTGGCTGAGAGAAAGGAAGAGCTGATCATGGCCCAAGAACCCTGGGTCCACCAAGGTAGGGTTCAAGGGCTAAAACCCAAAGGCTTCAAGGTCATATGTGCTAAAAGTACAGGTTATGTAAGATCGTGCATTTTGGCGTGGATACACTCTTTGTGTATCTTCATTTTATCTGATTACAGTGATGAATACACCGTTGTTGCAGCTCTGGAGACCCCTGTTGGAACAGTATGGTTGGTCTCTAGCTGTATGGCACATGACCACATAGGCGGCCCACCCAATGTTAAGGTGCATGGAATTGTGGCCAGGGCGTTGAGCACTAGGACGCCACTAATCATATGTGCTGACGCTAATTCGCACCACACCGCGTGGGGTAGTAGTGATACTAACGAACGAGGTGAGTGTATTTTTGATTTTATTCTGAATAACAATCTTGAGATAGCTAATAGGAGTTCAGAACCCACATATTTTGTGTCCAACCGTGAGGAGGTCTTAGACATCACACTGGTTAGCACAGGTTATATCAATCTGAACCTGGAAATTCCGCAAAAAGATCAGGAGACTAGTCAACGTATAAGTCCTCAGTGAATAGGTTCAAGAACCTAGTAAGAAACGTAAAAAGGAAGTCTTGGAGGACCTTCTGCAGTGGAGTTGAGGGATTCTCTGAGACCGACAGACTGCCTAAGATATTATCAACCACAGCGGTTGTACTAAGCTACATACAGAAACCCTTTGGTAGCTGGACAATGAGCAGTCAGGAAACGCTAAAGCTATTACTTGACACTCATTTTCCGGGCAGTCAGGCGGCGCCTGTAACAGAAGCTGCTACTGGTCACTCAACTGACGACTCAGCGACAATCCCGTTGAGTATCGACAGACTGCGCTGGGCCGTTAACAGCTTTGATCCGTATAAGTCTTCAGGGCCAGATGGAATAATTCCAGCTGACCTATAGAGAAATGCGGACATTGTCCTACCCTGGCTCTCAGTAATTTATAAAGAGTGCCTAAGGAAGGCTTATTTACCAGCATGCTGGCACATTTATAGGGTCATCTTCATCCCGAAAGGGGGTAAGACATGCCACACTACACCAAGGGTCTTTAGACCGATAAGTCTCACTTTTTTTTGCTTAAAACGTTGGAAAGATCAATAGAAATGTATTTGAGAATGACCAAATATGAATGTTTTCTCAGAGTCACAGCACGCATACACGAAGGGCAAGTCTGTGGAAACCGCACTACAGTCTTTAGTGGGCTACATAGAGAAATCTCTTGAACACAAGGAATTCACTATTGTAGCCTTTCTAGACATTGAAGGTGCTCTCAACTACGTCAATCCTGAGTCCATCATTGCTGGCCGTAGGGATTGATATCTGTAGGTTTGTTAGGAAACTGCTTAAATTCAGGGTCGTCAGGGCCTCGATTGGAGATGCAACTGAATACAGGGCAGTCAATCGGGGCACTCCACAGGGGGGTGTTCTATCACCCCTTCTGTGGAACCTGACTATTAATTTGCTGCTGCTGAATCTGGAACATAGACTAATCAAAACGGTCGCATACGCCGATGATGTTGCGGTGGCGATCTCTGGTAAGCACGTAGATACCATATCTCAGTGTATGGAGTCCGCAATGGCAATCCTAAGCAAATGGAGTACCAGTAGTAGGCTCAGTGTGAATCCAGCCAAAACTGAGTTGGTGCTCTTCACAAGGAGGTACAAGATCGACAGCTTCACGCATCCGATGCTGAACGGTACTCCCTTGAAAATATCCGATAGCGCCAAGTACTTGGGTGTAATCCTAGATAGCAAGCTATCATGGAACCAAAACATCCAAGCGAGGGCGGATAAGGCTCTAGTGGCCATTGATATATGCAAAAGGGCAGTTGGTCTAAACTGGGGTGTAAACCCCAGATGGATCAACTGGATCCTTGAAGCTGTTGTCAATCCGATACTCTCTTACGGAGTAATGGTGTGGTGGAATGCGATGGAGAAGGATACTCATCGAAGTACCTTTAAAAAAAATCTTTCGTCTAGCGGCTAGGCTGATGATAGGCTCGCTCAGGTCGACTCCCACTGGGGCACTCTTCACCTTGTTGAATTGGCTCCCAGTGGACATTCTGGCCAAACAGTTGGCCCTATTTTCTGCGGTCAAGTTGAACGCTGCGTGCCCATGGCCACGGTTTGATTACGGGCATGCCAGGATTCTGATGAAATACCAAGACATCAGGATCCATGACAACGTTGACTATTGTATAACAAAACCTTTCTTCGGCGGACTTTTCTATTCTCTTGTGGAGGACAGAGAACAGGCTTCCAGACTTTCATTTCCCGTGGACTCCGTCAGAGTTTTCACTGATGGATCTAAGAGGGGAACTAATGTAGGCGGGGGTTTTTACGTGGAGAACTTTAACGTAAGAACTTCATTTAGGCTTCAGGATGGTTGCAACATCCTGCAAGCCGAAATTTCTGCTATTATTCGTGCAGCGAGATGGCTGAGGTATCATAGGATATCGAACGATATCTAAATCTATACCGTCAGTAAGGCGACCATTTCTGCTATAAATAGTGTGTACAGCACATCCATAGCTGTGGTCGAATGCCGACCATCTCTTAATGAGATAGCGAGACATTTGATGGTGACACTTGTTTGGGTACCGGGACATTCCGACTGTCCTGGCAACATCATTGCTGATGGAATTGCCAGGGGACAGAGATGGATAACTCTATGATCTGTCACTTCACAGGCATTCCCCTACCACACTCCAAGTTTTTGATTCAGTGTGAATCATATAAACTTGGTCAATTAAGATGAGAAAACGTGACCAACTGCCGCGTGGCAAGGGCCACATGGCCCCGCTATGACCCACGCAGAACACGTGACCTTCTTAACTTTAACAAGGTTCGACTTCGTCAACTTGTGAGTGTCTTAACTGGACATTGTAACTTTGAGACCCATGCAAGTAGGATGGCTCTGGAACACAACGACTTCTGCAGAAACTGAAATGATGAAGAGGAGGAAGAAACAGTACTCCATCTTCTATGTCAGTGTCCTGCCCTGGGCAACTTAAGGGTGGTGGCGTTGTACTCCAGCTTCCTGCCGGACTTAGATAGCCTGGTGAGTCTAGAGCTGGTTAGAATATCGGCCTTCCTAACGTCTACTGGATGGCTTAACGCGGCAGAGGACAACTCGTGAGTGGTCCTTGCTTTAGGGTTTCACAACGGGACCGAATCAACGGACCCAAGTGCATTGCTTAGGCAATGGCCCTAATAACCTAACCTAACCAATTATAAAATATTGTGTCACTCCAAACCTCCACAATACAATCAGCTGTTGATCGCCATATTGTGTCTTTTCACACGTTGTCACCATAGATCATATCAGTGTTGCCATATCCCTCCTATTTTTTTCAGTTTCAACTTCATTATGGGGTCCCCCGGCTGATCGGTTGATAATTCGTCGGACGAAATTGTTGTTGACATATTGGCTGATGTTGATGGTGCCTCCTGAAAAGAAATAGAGTCCTCTACGGTTGAATTTTCTTGGATTGCTAAATTTGGTATCTTCTTAGCGTGGCTAATATTTCTTTTTAATGTCTTTCCGTTAGCCATTATCTCCACTTCATTTCCTTTTCTGTTTACTACTTTATACTCCGTCGCATCAAAATTTGTTGTCAGTTTATGTGGAAATACAACATTTTTGAGCAACACTCTATCTCTGACAGCTATATCAGACTCCTTTGCTTTGCGTCTCCTGTCGCACCCTTCTTTCCCCTTTTGTTTATTCATACAGTCTAGATTTCTCGCTGATGAATCAATCATATCATCGGTAATGTCTTGGATGCTAGGAATTTTGTCACGAATCAATCGGTTAAACATGAGCTCAGACGGGGCCGATCCAGTCGTGCCATGAGGTGTTACGTTGTACATTAAAATAAATTTTTGTATTTCTTGTTTCTAATTGTTTTTGTTAGCGCTGGCGATTTTTAACCGTTTGACTAGAGATTTATTTATATTCTCAACTTCCCCGTTGGCTTGCGGCCAATAAGGTGGTGTGGTTATATGTACAATATTGTTCGCTTTGCAAAAATGTTCAAAATCACTACTTACGTATTGTCGCCCGTTATCTGTTCTCAGCGACTTCGGGTATCCTAGCCTACAAAATACCTCCTCCATGGCTTTGATGATTTTCTCAGAGGTTATATTTCGTAGGAAAACTACTTCCTGATACCGCGAATAATAGTCAATTAAAACTAAAACATATTCGTTATTAGGTAGCGGTCCCAATAAATCCGATGCTACACATTGCCAAGGCCCATTCGGAAATGCATGTCTTTGCATTGGAGGAGGATTCGATGCCCGAGAAACAAATAAACAGTCACGGCAGCTCTTGACGAAATTTTCTGCATCTCTGTCTATTAAAGGCCACCAAACTTTAGCTCTTAGTCTACGTTTAATCGCTGACTCACCAGTGTGACCTTTGTGTGCAAGTTGAAGTATCTTTTCCCGTACCGCCTTAGGTATTACGATGCGTGTGCCCCGCAGGAGAATATTGCCGATTGCTGAGAACTCGAAGCGGAAAGGATAATATTTATTTGATTTATCTGTATCCCACGAATCATTGTTAATATGGGCTATGACGTTAGCGATTTCTTCGTCCTTTGAACTTTTGTCAGCTATGACGGTAATTCCAACAGCCAATGGTATTGAACTTGATACTATGTGGAAAATGTTGTCTTCACAATTTTTATCAAAAGATGTTGTCTCCGAGATTTTGCAAAGCCTAGATACCGAATCTGCTATATTTTTTTCCCGACCGATAAATTATTTTAAACTTAAATGATTGTAAACGCAATAGCCAACGTTCAATTCGAGCCGGAGGCTTGGAGGTCGGTTTAAAAATTGCCTCGAGCGGCTTGTGGTCTGTCACCAATTCAAATTCCAAACCTTCTAGATAATAGTAAAATTTTTCCACCGACCAGACCAAAGCCAAACTTTCTTTTTCAGTCTGTGAATATCTTTTTTCCACTTCCGACAAACTCTTACTAGCGAAAGGTATTATTTTTGGATCACCGTTGGCATCAAATTGCAGTAAAACTGCTCCTAGAGCTACAGGACTGGCGTCCGCTACAACTCGAGTTCTCCTCTTTGGATCAAAATATGACAAGTTTGGAATATTAGACAACTGTATTTTAAGATGTAGAAATGCATTCTCCTGTTCAGAAGCCCATACAAATTTCGTATCCGACTTTAATAGAATTCTCAATGGCTTTGTAATGTCTGCCAAATCGGGAATAAATTTGCCCACATATGTGATTAAACCCAGAAAACTCCTAACCTCCTCTTTAGAGTTTGGAGCTCGAAAATCCGCGATCACCTTAATTTTGTCTGGATCTGCCGTAAAACCATTTTCTGAAAGGACATGACCTAGGAATTTCAGTCTTTGAGTTTTCCAAACACATTTGCTCTCATTAAGTGCCAAGTTATTCTCTTCAAAGACTTTCATAACTTCCTTCACAGCCTCGTCATGTTCTTTTTCTGTGCTTCCAAACACTATGACATCATCTATATAATTTAGACAGTTTTTGCAAGTTGCTAGCAGACTCTCAAGTGTGCCTTGAAATATTTCAGGAGCCGAATTTACTCCAAACATTAGCCTCTTGTACCTGAACAACCCCTTGTGTGTGATAAATGTTGTTATCTCCCGACTGCTCTCATGTAGTTCCAGCTGATGATACGCGCTTTTAAGATCAAATCTAGAAAAATATTTCGCTCCTCTTAATTTTGTCATGAAAGAGTCAAATGTTGGTAACGGGTAATTTTCTCTTAAAATGGCTTCGTTCGCCCGCCGCATGTCAATACCCAATCTTATTTCACCATTTCCCTTGAAAACTATCACAACCGGGGAAATCCAGGGACTTGGTCCACAAACAGGTTCTATTATGTCTAAACGAACAGCCTCCTCTAACTTAGCTGCCACCTTGTCCTCAAGTGCTATCGGTATACGACGAAGTGGTTGCTGTACGGGTTTCACTGAAGTATCTATAGCTAATTTTACTTGCAGGTTTTTCATTTTGGGAAATGGTTTTACTTCTTCAATTTGATTAACATTCAGACCAAGGCGTAGCACTTTGAGTTTCATTGATGTTTCACGACCCAGTAGTGATTGACTTCCATTTTCAATTACGAAAAATGTAGCAGCCGTTTCAGGGCCTTTGTTTATTGTTATATATACACAAATTACATTGAGAGTCTGATCTGACGCTTTGAATTGATTTGATGAATTAGATCGCACATTCCACATGACTGCACTCAACAAATTGAAACGCGAGTCGGAATCAATTACCATCAAAATATCTTGTCCCCCAATGCAAACTCTTATTATTTCTTCATTATCGCAGTTATCGTCAATTTTAAAACAGTCAAATTTGCGTAATGCGTCATCATCTTCAGGTATATTGACATTTTGTATGCACCGTATCTTTGCTGGTCTATTACTCTGACGTTTTCCACCATTCTCCTCACTGTCGGTCAGTCTTCTCCTGATATTTTTAGTTTTGCATTTAATCGCAAAGTGCCCAATGAGAGAGCATTTGTTGCATTTGGCGTTCCGTGCCGGACAGTTCAGAGAATTACCAATGTGGCCACTTCGTCCGCACCTATAACATTCTGTATCAAAATTTCGAGAAAAACGTGTTCTAGAAGAAATTTTGTTAACAGCCTCCTCATCTAATCTAGACAGCATACTTTGCGAATTTTTGTTAACTTGCTCATAAACATGACAAGCTTCGATAACATCACTTAGGCTTTGCTCCTTTTCTAAAAACCTTTTCTTTAAATCGATGGGAGCCCAAGAATCAATTATTTTATCTTTAATACAAATTTCTTCTATTTCCAATTTTGTTGTTCCAAAGGAACATTTCGCAACCTGTTGTCTTAAGCGCAATAAAAATTTGTTGAACGTTTCCCCCTCAGATGGTGTCAGATTTCTGCATATATGTCTTTCAAACGTTGAGTTTCTTTTTGGCGAAAAATATTCGTCCAGCTTGGCCACCAAAACATTGTATACATCTACGTTACTTTTTTCATCGAATTCAATCAACGCACCCGGAATATTAAATATAATTTCTTGCAGTTGTGGTCCTCCCAAATGTAGTAACTTGTTTTTCTTCTTAACAGAGTCCACAATTTCCTCTGAAGCCAGATACAGCTTAAAGGATCGGAACCATTTTTCCCATTCGGCACGCAGCAGTGATTTTTCAATAATGTCACAGAGAAATGGCTTTATGTCGGACATTGCTGTTCCATCAACTATACAGTCACTTACCTACGGAACAGAACTTGTTTTACTCATTGTTCTGTTTGTAACTTTCTTTTTGATAAAAGCTGCACAATTGAATGTGCTTTATTTACATACCTAAGCACAATTGAATGTGCACTCAATTCCACAATGGAATGTGCCGCAAAGTACACAATTTAATGTGCTGCCACAATTTAATGTGCAATCAGTTGAACAACTCGATGTTCTTTTTCCAATTTAATGTTTTTCCTTGTTGTTCTACAACAACTCAATAATTATTTCACAATTTAATTCGACGGCCACAGAGTCAAACACCTCAATGCAATTTGGAATACAAACGTGTTTTTTTTTATCTTATTCCAAACTTTTTCCTTTTGTTTTTTTACTCGTCGCCAATGTAATACTCTAACGAAAACTATAATGTTTTAAAAATATGTTTTGTTGACAAATTTAAATTAATTTATTCACAACGTCAATTATAAAATATTGTGTCACTCCAAACCTCTACAATACAATCAGCTGTTGATCGCCATATTGTTTCTTATCACACGTTGTCACCATAGATCATATCAGTGTTGCCACACTAACCTAATGCCGAACGAATCACCTACTCCAATAAAAAAAATTATTAATACATTTTTTATATATACATATAAATATATATATATATATATATATATATATATATATATATATTATTATATTATATTATTATATTATATATATATACAGTGTTGTTCGAAACCTAAGCAACTTTTCCAAAGGAGGTAAACAAAGTCTTATATTTTTGTTTTAAAATAATTTTTTTATAAAAATGCTTATAATTATATATGTCCCGTGTCCTTACAGTCTAATAATAACATAATATATGTAATTCTTCTTCTTAAAAAAATAACCAAAACAAAATATCTAAATCAAATGCAAATATTGCTGTTCGAAACCTAAGCAACTTTCAGTACTTTGTATGGTGACCTTTATTTTTTATGACGTCAGCACATCTTTTTGGCATAGATTCTATAAGATTGGTAAGTAAAGTCGCTCGTATTGATTCCTACTCTTGTTTTAAGGTATTAAAGAGTTCATGTTTGTGTTTAAAAAGGCGAGTTCCGATTTGACGCTTTAAAATCCCAAACAGGTTCTCTATTGGGCTTAGATCAGGGGATTGGACGGGCCAATCCAATACTCTGACCCCACTGACAGACAACCATTCTTGGACCAACTTCGACGAGTGCTTCGGGTTATTATCATCTTGAAAGACCCATCGAAGTGGCATTTCCCATTCGGCATGTTTGACCATATGGTTTTCTAAAATGTCTTTGTAGACGAATGGGTCCATTTTTGTACTGATTTCAGCAAATGGGCCAACTCCATTCGCTGAAACGCACGTCCACACCATCACATTTCCGCCCACATGCTTGATTGTACCCTTGGTGTAACGTGGATCTAAGCGTTTCCCTTTGGGTCTACGAACGTGGTATACTGCGTCTGAATTTTAACAAGCTAAATTTAGACACGGCGCTAAAGAAAACTGTTTTCCATTCCTCTACAGTCCAATTATAGTGAGCTTTCACAAACTCCAGCCTTAAAATTAATTAAACTTGCAAAAATTTTCTATACATGTAAAAGAGATTTTATAAACCTTTTTTGGCGATATTTTTTTGAAAGAATGGGCTTTTTAGACGGCATGTAGCCTCTTATATTGTTTTCCAATGCACGTTTTCTTACAGTACTAGCACTAATATTAAGTTTAAGCTGGTTAACAACCTTTTGTGAACTGATAAATGGTTCCATTTTAAATAGACTTAGGATTTCTCTGTCTGCTCGTTCAGAAGTTTTAATTTTCCTCCCGGCTTTATTCACATCTTCTACTGTTCCACTTGCTTTATACGTTTTTATTAGACGTGAAATTATTGATTAATTTCTCCCAAATTTTTTCGCAATACAAATTTCGGATTTGACCTTATAAAACATATTAACGATTTTTAATTTAAAAGCCTTCTCATAACGTGTGCGCGCCATGACTATGCTTATCAAAAACTGATTAAAAACTACATAAATCATTCACAATATTTTGTCGTTTTTTTTAAATGTAACGGAACTTCAATAACTCTTTCAAAGTTATTATTAATTTGTGCAAAAACAAACAACATACGTACCACAATAAAAAAGTTGCTTAGGTTTCGAACAGCAATTTTTGCATTTGATTTCGATTTTTTGTTTTGGTTATTTTTTTAAGAAGAAGAATTATATATATTATGTTATTATTAGACTGTAAGGACATGGGACAATTATAACTATAAGAATTTTTTTCAATAAATAATTTTAAAACAAATATATAAGACTCTGTTTAGCTCCCCAGGAAAAGTTGCTTAGGTTTCGAACAACACTGTATATATATATATATATATAATATAATATATATATATATATATATATATATATATATATATATAAATATATATATATATATATATATATATATATATACATATACATATATATATATATATATATATATATATATATATATATATGTATATAAATGAAAATGTATACAAAAAATGTTTATATAATATATTATAAGAATATGTGCATAAATGGTATCAGCGAATCAGTTCTAATAGATACATTTTAGTTTAACCAACAACAACACAAGTGTTATTTACCCTACATTAATTTACGCAGCAGTATTTTTCGCTTCGGACAAAGGATCTATTCTATGCAACATACAATATATATGTATACCTTATATACATAATATTTGCTTATGGTTAGTTCACATTCCGACAGTGTGCTTTTGCAAACAAACACACAAATTGTGGAAGGTTATTTCTTTCTACTGCGCACACACACACTAATATTTTGAAGACGCAACAAGTAATTATCTCCGCTGCGCACCCATCCATTAATTTTATGAAGATACAAAAACAAATATAATGTTATCATCACCGCAAATGTTTATACGGACATAAAGTGAATTCAATGTTTTCATGCTTTAGTGCACAGTCCTGTATACTCAAGATGTATTTGTGTATAAAGTGTGGCATGTATACATTTTTCAATTTCTTTTTTTCGATGTCGTTGATGTAAACTTGTGTACACAAAGGCTAAAAATGTACACTATTTCGTTCTTTGATATATATACATATATATATATATATATATATATATATATATATATATAGATACATATATGTACATATATATATATATATATATATATATATATATATATATATATATATATACGACTTTATATATTCTATTACTAATTAAATGATTTGTTTGAGTTTTGATGTTCTTTTATATTAATATTTAATATTCCGCTAACGATCGGTTAGCTTCTTCAGGAAATTATTTAGTATTGTTAAAATTAAAAAAAAAATTATATTTCTTGGTTGTATACCTTCAGAAAATATATGTAGACTTCCCTTTTACCTGAATCGGACTTTTGGTCGAAAAACTTGATATCTGTCCCGTGGTGCAATCGTCTGAACAGACAATTTTTCTTTGTCAGCATATTTTTATCACATTGCCAGATCTTACAATATTGTAAGATCTGCCAATCGTCTGTACACAGCTAGATCACTCTTTAGCATTGTCAAGTAATAGCAAATATTATGTATATAAGATAGCACGAAAAAATATATATGCGGGTCGTAATATTACGACCCGCATCGAATATACTCATCAAACATATGTTGCCAAACATATTTCATCTTGTCTTGTGTAGTTATTTGTTCGAATAGCACACAAATTTCGTTGGTTTGCCTAGAGCATTCAGCAATGAAACTTGTGAGGCGGAAAGTGTTACTATTTGTTGCAGAAAATTGTTATTGTTCATGTACTTTTATGTTGCATAGAATAGATCCTTTGTTCGAAGGGAAAAATACAACTGCGTAAATTAATGTAGGGTAAATAATTCTTGTGTTGTTGTTGGATAAACGAAAATGTATATCAGCTCCAATGCGATGATGCCATTTATTATTATGATATACTACATATAATATAAAAATGTTTCCTATATATTCTTATTTATATATATATATATATATATATATATAAATATATATATATATATATATATATATATATATATTAGCATTAGTAAATTAGCTCAAAATTATGTATAGACGGTGGAGTTCTTATGGAAAGATTTTTTTAGTGGATTTGTGAATCGTTCAGGAATTGACCTGTTTTATTTTAAATGAACTCATTTTATCTTAAATATGAATTGAATTTAAATATAAATTAATCAAACATTTTGAATATATTCGCTTTATAAAAATAGAAGAATTGAATTTGTATTAGAAAGAAGTTATTAAGGAATTCAATGAAAATCATAGTACAGGCAAATCCCGGTATAACGAATGTCGTTATAACGAAAATACGATATAACAAACGTCAAAATTGTTTACATTAACAACCTTATATATCGAATATTACATTAATTTTATACTGGATATGATGAATGATAAAAGAAACATCGCTAAATGAAACAACAAAATCATTCTAGCAAAATTTTTCTCTACTTTATATAGCGAATGTTTTGTAAATTTGTGCTCTGTGTAACTAAATCTAAATCTAGTGTAAATCTAAATCTATATTCGGAAACAGAAAAAGAGTTTCATTGAAAGAAAAGTTAAAAATTTTGGATGAATGTAGAAAAGGTAAAAGCTTTGTTGACATCTCAATGAAATACTGAATACCAAAATCATCATATATGCACAGTAGGGAACATGGAATGAAAAACTATTTATATGTATGAACTGAATAATTTCTTTTATATACGTACAATAATGATAATAAAAATAACACTTAAAAACCTTGCGATATAACGAGTTTTTCGGTATAACAAATGGGCCTGCCATTATATCGTGCGTTATACCGGGATTTGCCTGTAATTAGTTTTTTTTATTCATATAAAATGGTCATATGCAATAAACCTTTTTGTAAATTCTATTACGTTATTGTGCACTAAAGCATGCCGTATATAGCATAGAGAAATTCAAATCAAATGTTCATAGACACTACTCCCTATATCCTCCCTCCCAAAATCAAATTTCCTAGTTCCCGCACAATGTACGCAGAAGTAGGGGTAATCCCCTGAGTGCCGGTCCTATAAAAAAAGCTAAAACATTTAGGTTTTCTGTAAAATATAATATAAAAAAGGATACATTTATTTTGGTTAAATCAAGAGAGTTGGAGATTTTAATAAATATATTTAAACCTCTTTAAAAATGTTTATACAGAAAAAAAAATTAATTATTTATTTTTTTTATATATTTTTTTTATTAACTATTTTTTAGAATTGTTTTGTATTATTACTTATTTGATAAAATCTGCACTTTTCTTTGCTTAGAACTATGTACCTCTTTTATATCCCAAGAGCAGTGCTTTCGAAGGAGGACCAGTAATAAATAATTGCTGTTTATAGTGGAAACAATCATCACTTAACCATTCTGGGGTTGAGCGTTTGCACTAATATCAATGTATCAATAATAAATAATTTATACCAGTTCGTTCCGGTTCAGTTTTAAGGATATTGTGAAATACTAAAATATGTTTCTTACTTGCATCCATTAGTTTGTCTGATGGAGCAGCTAAATTTCCAAATCTCTCAGAGACTGATAATCCTTAAAAAAACACAAAAAGGTCGCTTGGAGCGGTTAAAATTTTGCCCATCATTACAGCATTTTTCGCATTGCAATTTTGGAATAATTTCAAATGCACCATACTCAACGAAGTATCTCATGGGAACCAGCTCGAAATTTATATTCTCAGAATTATTAAAAATATCTTATAAAAAGTAATCTGTATATACATCGTCGTCAAAATCAACAACAACCCTTCCATCAGAGCCTATTTCAGTATGTTTACTTGAAGAATTATAATCATTACTTTTTAGTATATATATATATATATATATATATATATATATATATATATATTATAAGTACCAATTTAATCCATCTCGTCTTGGTCAACTTCACAGTTACTCGAAAAACTTGATTGAATAATTTTGGCAACCATAACTTTTGAAAAAAAAAATAGTCAACTCGGCTACGGAAGGGTTGCTATTGTTGCCTCGCTTTTGCCGCAGTTCAGAAAATATATTTTGTAACTTATCCTGATTAAGAGACTTTGACATGATATAATATAAATCACCCCCTTCTTTCAAAATGTCATTAACCAGCAAATGGACTGAATTAAGAGTGAGCTTCATACCATTTAAAAAGAAAACACGTTTTTTCTGGTCAGCGAAGTCCACGTCATCCAGATATTCTATAAAGTTTTGTATAAATTTGTGAGGTTCATTGTTAAGTTGATCTGCAGATCTGTAACAGTTACCGCCATAAAGGGAACAACTATTAAGACAATCGAAAATCTTATAAATTTTTTCCACAAACTGAGCTGTTAAAAGGGCCACTTCTGCGGAACACCTTTTAAATTGTGTAATTTTGCATATTGTTTTAACAGCAGCTGCAACAGTTTTGCTAAAAAATTGAGTTGTGAATCTCACGCGAATTTTTTCAAATCATTCTCCAATTAGAAAACAATGCTTTTACTAGAGCTGTACAAAACAGCTCTTTTGAGTGAGCGCTGTTTTTAGCTCCGCTCACTTTACTGAATTAATTCATTCAGTTGTTTCAGTTCATTCAGTAGCTCAGATGTTTCAGTACTTCAGTCTATTCAGTAACTCAGTTGTTTCACTAGCTCAGTTCATTCAGTAGCTCAGTTGTTTCAGTAGCTGGCAACTCTATAAATAAAGAGCACTACATTCCTGTATGCATTAGCACATGTGAATTAATTCATTTTTTTCGTATCGATTTTGACATATAAACTGAAACATACCTGAAAAGAGGTACTGAAAGAGACAGATCTAATGAATCAACTGAGCTAAAAACGCTCAATTGAATGAAAGATTCACCTCGCTCAATTGACTGAATGATTCAATTGAATTAATTCATTCAGGAGCCGTACAGCTCTAGCTTGTACCATGAAAACACAAGCATGAGTAGCAATACTTGTAGTTTTTACAAAACCTGTTGTTTCGAATCCATCTATTAAATCTAAACTCTGACTCTTTTCTTATGATGATTTCGTCCATAACCAAAACCATTTACTTATGTCACACTACCCTTTTACGTATACCCAGTAAGCCGCCTAACAAGTACACTAACTTAAAATTTATACTTAAGGAAACAACAGAACAACGGCGGAAATACTCATCGCGGACGGATCATAAAACAGACCTCCGACTAAATCTCCTGTGACTAGATGTGGGCCAAAAGGTGTATCTTGGTCCCCACTAGCTGCCCACCCTACCTTGGTAACATAACAATACCTTTTATATGCAGTCAAATACTTAGTCAACAGTCAAATACTTAGTCAACAACTTACATACCTACATTTACCACACCATATCTACAAAATTTAGCCGGACATTTCCTTTTTTTAATTTTTATTATAACATTATATATATTAAATTAAAAATTTTCAAGCCACTAAGCCTGATAATGATTCTCTAATTTAATAAAAAAACAATCTTAAATACTAAAGAATAAAATTAACAAACAAAATGTAAGTAACTTGTTTAACTTACAAATACATATGAAAATACTGCCTCTAACACACGTCCCAAAATTACCTTGACTCCTGCTAATGGAGAGGCACACGAACGAACTATTAAACACACTTTATACCTATCTGAGAGAGCTCTCTAAAATAGCTTAATTTCTTTTCTCTTTTTTTCAGATTCAACTATCACTAACACTCCCGACGCAACACTGGTATTTTTGGGCTAACAAAATTTATTAACAATTTAAGAAAATGAAATTCGGAACTAGCTTATACTAACTATAAATTATTCCTTAACACTAACAAATCTTTACATATCTGTTTTAACCTACAGAATGTAACTCATGAAAATGTACATATATAATATCAAAAATTTTCTCTTAATTACACTGGTTTACAGCCAAAAAATACCAAGAACGACACATGCCTAGATAAGTTAATTGGGACCTCCTGAACACGAAAAACACTGTAATTTTTTTTTCTTAAGTACCGCTTTTTAGATAACAAAAGTTCAAGTTGCTCGTCATTTAAATTTTTTGAATTTACGCCGAATATAGTGTGTGAACAATGAAAATGAATATATTGTCGTTCCATTTTTCATTAGATTTTTTTTCAAATTACGCTTAAAATGTTGGTAACTAAATAAACTATTTGGCAAAATAATAAAACATTCCAGATTTTTACTATAACGTAAAAAAAAAATTAATAAAAATGAAAAATTTTGAAAAAAACGTAAAAAATAGGCAAATTTCGAACTTTGAGATGCCATAACTCAGCCATTTCTTATCTCATAGAAATTTGCGGACGGAAAAGACATTCAATTAAATTTTCAACGATATGCGATTTGATTCGATCGGACTTTTGGGTTAGGCTCCACAAGGGTTTCAGTGGGACCATACACCGAAAAACACAAAAGTACAGAGTTTTTCGTGTTCAGGAGGTCCCAATTAACTTATCTAGGCATGTGGCGTTCTTGGTATTTTTTCAAATTAAAAATTTGTAAAGTTGTGTTATTTATGCTATATTTTTGTTTCCTATTTTTCTTCTATTTCCTTGGCAACTGCTTCCTTTACTTTTTTCTTTTACTTTGTACGTAGTTCACTTTCACTTGATCATAAAATGGAACCGACTCACCGAATCAACCTTGGCTGACCAGTACCTTTTCCCCGTCTGTTGAATAGCTTACTTCCTTCTTTCCAGCTGGTTGGCAGTATAAACTCGTTTTTCACTTTGCCACCAAATTTTCTAAAACAGACCCCTCGGCTGGTAATAAACCCGGCTTGTTTATCACTTAACTTTCCTTGGTATCTTTCTTTATAAAGTTTTTGGTCCTCTGGATTTCCTTTTATATATTATTTAGTAATAAACTTCCTTTTTCTTATTTATTAATAATGTTTCTTTTTCTTTATTTCTTAATATTGTTCCAAATTTAATTAACGAATTAATCGCTCCGACAACCGCTGTATTGTCCTTCTTCTATTGCCTCCAAGCCAGAATTACTTTTTCGTTTTTCTAGAATTATCGACCTACCTCAACAGTTTTCATTCGCCCTAAAAATACCTACAATACTTCAACATTTTCCTAAATTTTTATATTTTTCTTTTTCTAACTCATATAGATAACCTATCCTACATTAACTACCTAAATCTACCTACAGGATACAAATGCACATTATTCCCATTTTTTTCGCACATACAACTACCTCACAAAGTCAACAACCCCTAATGTAATGGCCTTGAAAATATTCGCACTTGATTTTCAATCATTTCTTAATGCAAGTGTCATTGAACCCCGCCGTCATGAAACTTGATATTCACAACAAACATATAGGTCAGAAAAAAATTGGCATACATATTCGCACACAAAGTAAACACAACAATAACAATTGATCGTATATAAGAAAACAAATCTGTCTATACTTCTTCTACCCTATTAACCCTTTGAGAACTACCAAACCATACAAGATAACCCATACAACAATTAACACTCGCTACACTTAGAATCTCTTTCGTCCAACTGTGAGCATTTTTGCTTTACGACCTCAAATGCATTATTCTTTAAAATAAATATATACATACATATGTGAATGAGCTAAACAATTGTTTGTATTAATGTAGGGCAAAGCAAATGATGTGTTAATACCTACATACATAAATGTAAAATAAAATATCCATAGTATTTAAATTCAAATTACTTTATTGACAATAAAACATATTACAAAAAAGTAGTTTCCTTTTTTAATGATTTAAAACTTTAACCTTCTGAGCACTAGATGATATTTATGTACTTATAGATCTCCCATGAAGAATACTTACGCAGTAAAGTTATTATAAGAAGATTAAACATTTCTATTCTATGTACAACAAATTTTATATAAAAACTTTTCTACGGAAAATATTTTGATACACAAACTCTTCGACATAAAAATTATTGATACAGAATATTTTATAGAAAATGAGTTGTAAAATTTTCTTTCTGTATATACATATGTATATCTTACAAAAAGTATTTTGTATGTTTTCTATTGAAAAATTTTTATTAAATTTTTTTTTTTAAGAGATGTATCTTATGAAATTTTTTATAACCAAAGAATATATTTCCATAGAAATATTTTTGTTCTGAAATTTTTTCTTCTAACATTTTCATTATGAATGAATTTTTTACTATAAACAATTTTTTCATTATAAAATATTTTTTAGCTAAAAATATTAATAGAGATATATGTATTTTAGAAAAATATATGAAACATTTTATAATTTTATAGAAAACATTTCAGTGTGTGCAGACTAAACATTGTAGAAAATAAAAATTTATGAACATTTGGAAAAAAACAAAACAATAAAAGGACAGTTTTCTTCGGCCTCTGCAATAGTAAGAAAGAACTATTAGGTGTGATCCCGTACTCTACTTTGGGTGCCCGCGGATGCCCAAACTTACCCAAAACTGTTCCCGTACTCAAAGTTTGGGCAAAGTTCTTCTTTTTCTTGCCCGAAACAGCCCGCAAATTTTTTCGGGCAGATTGGGAAAACAGACAAATGATCAGCTATTTTAAAAAGATAAACAATTAAAGACTGCAAAAAACAGCAAAAAGCTATTATTAAAAGATTTTAAATAAAGATTGTAATAAAATAAGAGTAAACGGCGAATAAACTAAATACTGCTTGCGTATAACTTGCATGCAGACACCATATACCGTGTATTAAAATTCAGAACACTGCGATGTTTTCTTTTGGTAAAGAAATTTGGTTTTTTCTGTTCCCGTACTTTTCAACATTTTTAACAATATGTGAGAGAATTTTTAACTTACTCTCACTTTACCGAACTTTACCCAAAAAGTACGGGATCACAGCTATTATGAATGAATAACAGACATACTTATGTATGTATGTACATATATACAAATATACATGCATACACAACACATAGTGTAAGAAAATATGTATATTAAGTTACTCTAAATAAGTCATTGGATTTCGAACCACAAAATTTTTGAATTTTAGTAATATATGGCGTGCAACATCTTTATATTATAGAGTCTTTGCTTCCGCCTTTAGTTTTTTATCCAAATAAAAACATAAATATTGTAGCTCAATCATTAACAAAGTTTTGAAATGAAAGTAGAATTTTTTGTAAAGATCCTTAAACAAGTTTATATGTGTTTTTTGCTTATGTTTTTTTTACCATGCCTTCAGTACCTTAAGCTGAAATCACCCATGGTTTCAGTAAAATATTGACATTCTACATTTCTAGTTTTTTGAGAGTATGCTCTGAAGCTTCGAGCATTTGTTCTGCAACATCAAGGCTACCATATGAAATAATTTTGTAAACTATGTGTGTGAGTTTTACAATTGGGCAATACAACTATTTATTTAATTTTATTTATAACAATATTCACCAGTTATATATATTTTAATACCAAACAATACAAAACAAGTGCTCCGTATTTTATTATATACACAAACAATATGAAACAAGTGTGTTGTTATACCTACAAAAGTATAAAACAGGTTCTGTATTTTATTATACATATGTACATATAATATGTTGTGGCATCTCAGTTCTACTTCACTTAAGAAATTAAACTTTCTGGCAGCACAGTTGCAATGTTTCGGAACGTGAATTAAAATTAAACCAATTCAGGTTCCGAAACATATTACTCTCTTTCGCTCTCTCTCTCTCTCTCTCTCTCTCTCACTCTCTAAAACTGAAACGTAAACTACATATAAAAAAAAATTTTTCAGAACGTGAAATTAGTTCTGAAACCATGGGTGAAGCCAGCTTTAATTTAAATTTGATGAAACCAACCTTAAATATTTTCGATGACCATCTGGTTTCCGATGGTTTCTGCTTTTTTTCTTCGTTTTTTCTCTTACCCCCGGCACCAATAAAGATTTTAAAATCTCATTTCGTGGTTTTTTCGACATGCGTCTTCTAATAATGTATATTCTTTGATAATTTTTGTTTGATAAAAAAAATAATTTTTGTGATTTTATTTTTATTTAACATTTTTATTTTGCTATATTAATATTTATATAGGCTAATTGTTCTAACTTTGTTAAAATCTCAGAAAGACATGATGATAAATATTCCTAGGTACAAAGGAAAGTCAACATCAGTTTTATTAAACTTACACAGCAGAGCAGAACAGCTGTTTTCGAAAGTCGCAACACTTTCATCTTCAGTGCACATGTGTATATTGTCTTTATCACCACTGTTTAGGTGGCTTAGTTGAATGTGATAACAGTTCCTATTTACGCAAATTTTATAGTGAAAAAGAATCCGAGAACTGTATCAACCTGATGTTAACACGTTTTTGTTTTAACACCCGTTTTACCGTTTAATTATTTTCTTCACATCTTATTTTTCTGAATTTTTTGTTCCATTATACATTAAGTCAAACTTTTATGGTTTGAATTTATACTTAAGTATATGTGAACGGTTTTTCCAATTTTCATTGGTAGCTGAAGCCTTAGCTTGAATTTGTTAGGTAATTATTTTTACGAACATTTTATATTGCTATGTTAAATTGAATTAATATTTATAGGTTAATTGTTCGAAATTAATTAAAATCTCAGACAGACATGATAAATATTCCAAGGCACACAGGAAAGTCAACATCAGTTTTATTCAATATATATTTACTTTTAGATATGTAGGTATGTATATGTAAATTGCATCTAAGACTTTGGGAATAATTGGTGATGTATGTAGTTGATGCTGGACTACGAAACAGGCACCGCAATGATTAAAAGTTCTCTCCAGTAGCAAGTTATCGTAGCGTTAACACGAGCTGTTCATCTGCAGAAATGCACTTGCGCATGTTTGTATCTTGTTTTCGAATATGTGTAGCCACTAAGCTAAGGATATTATCAAATTAATCGGATTCCATTCGAAAAAACTTGCCCGTCTTCTTAGTTGGATGAGCAATTTGGCACAAAATCCCTCCTGCCGGAGCTGAAGCACCCAATCTTCCACCCAAATATTACGGTATGTTTTTGCTTCTTCGTCTTTATCTTCGCTACTCTCTCAGCTAAGACCGTTGCAATTTCTTTTTTATTTTTCGTATATTTCACGTCTTCAATTTAGTATTTTAACAAAATAATAAACACACAATTGTTTATATCTGTCAATTGCTTTGACAGTTCTGGCAACGTGTAACAACTCATCTGGCAATTTCTTCCATACAACAGTATGACAATCGTTTGAACAGAAAGTTTTTGTTTGCAGATATATTTATGGTCTGACAACTGTCTGCCAATAAAATTCTAAGGTTTTCTTACAATCATCTGAACATACAATTTACCTTTTGCTAACATTTGTTTTTGTCAGCATATTGTTAGCACATTGCCAGATCTTACAATATTGTAAGATCGTCTGTACATAGCTTTAATTTTTTGTGTGATAGTTCGGACTTCAATATAACAATAAAACGTATTACTACATCTATATGCAACAATTCAAAAAGCAGCATAGCATTAATTTGTGTAAAAATATTTATTTTGTGTTGGGGTATTCGCAATAATTCTTCTTACAATAAGAAAATAAGCAGCATAGTCAACAAACATTTGTAAAAAGTAAACAAAACAGATATTGACTGCACAAAATATAGACAACTTTTGACAATATGGATCTGTTTTGAAACTCAAAAAACCATTCAGCAAATAATCAGCTGGAGAGCTAAAAGCCCTTAAAAATTGTTTTATTTTACATAATTCATATAATATAACCTGAATTTTGAAATAGCAAGCTAGCTTATATCGGATGGTTTATAGTAGTCATATATACTCGTATTTTCAGATATATTTTTAGGACTGCCATTTCAGTCGCCAAAATGTATATTAATTTATTATGTATTTTACTTCTTTGTATGTATATATATATATATGTGCCAGTTACGATAGCTTTACGGTTAACATTAGCGCGAAGTCACAAAGATGGCCTTTTACTTGTTCAATTTCTTGTTGAATTTACGAACGGAGAATTTTATTTCTTTTTCTTATTTATTCTCCTAATAAACTTCCTCCATATCCAATCGTGTCCTAATTAGTAGTAGGCAGATATTTTCTTGACCTTCGGGTCCGAAAAATAAAGAAATATTTTAAATAAAAAGTGTAGGAAGTTGGAATTGATCCTTTTCCTAAGATTGTATTATTTTATTTAATTAACTGTGTGATACGTAAGTAAGCCCAGTTAATTAAATAACGGAAAAACAGAGATCTGAAAGTACAACTTTCCATATGTGTTGCCAAGAGCCATACTACTTGGGACCTAAAGCTACCGTCTATAAGATTTGCCATGAATACAACCAAATGTGCATCAACCGGCTATTCTGCCGCGTATCTGACCTTTGGTCGTGAACTTAGATTCCCAGTTGAAGTCGAAAACGATTTGAAGGCTATAGTATAATAACTCTTCAAAAATAAACTGTATGCCGATTTGAAACGCAAACCACAACAAAATATTGAAATCGGTGATACAATTTTAATATCAACACACATTTTGAGTAAGAAAGATAACAATCAGACATCAAAATTTGTGCCACGCAGAGATGGCCCATATATTGTTATTGATAAAAGGGGATCCTCCTCTTACACAGTTGCAGAAATTACTAATCGTAATATTCCGTTGGCAACATATCACGCATGGGATTTAACGTTATAACGTTGACTAATGCAACAGACAATAAACGAAACAACAATTCAGCATCCACTATGAAGGATGAAACGTCTGTGATTGATGAAACAAGCAGCAAGACACGAAAGAACAATTCAGCAGCTACTACAAATGATGATTAATCTATTCACAATACGAACAGAATGGATGAAACTTTTGATCGTGAGAACATGCAAGAAGATAATTCACCAGCAGATAATGCTACAACCTGCGATTATACAACGAAAAACCAAACAACTCACCCAGTCATTAGAAGATCGCAACGTGAGAGAAAACAGCCTGAAAGATTGGGATATTAGCTGTCTCATCATCGGGACGATTTCTGAGCCAGAGGAAGAGTGTGTAGCAGTAAAATATTATATAATATAATATATTTATCTACATTAATATATTAATATTGATGTCATTATTTTTCTATTATTAAGATTTCATTCTATTACATTCACTTTGAATGATTGTATCTTCCCTAATATAATAAACGTTATATGGATGTATTAGTGTACATATATGTCTTCAATACATACTGTCGCTGTGTTAAGGCACTTTTGAGTTGTTTTGGTATTGTGCTTTTGCTCAACCTCAGCAACAGCATGTCACGTACACTTAGTTCCTTAAGTCATACTGTTGTTGTGTTGGAACACTTTGAGTTATTTTAATAATGATATTTGATTCTAGTTCTCTGCGCAACATCAACAGTAGTATGCCATGTACATACATATGTACATATATTATTTAACTATGTTTATATGAATTATAACGTACAGTTGATTTGTTTCTTTTTAATTTGTCGTCTTTATCTTTAATATGCAAATCATTATTAGATCTTCACTCATGTGTAAAATACTCAACTTTATATATCATTTAATAGGATTAACTGTAAATATTTTGCCAGTTACTTAATAGCTAGCATGTAAGAACATTTTATGAAAATATTCATTCGTTTATGAACTACTGAGAAGAAAAGATCAACAGCGGATCATTTATTTTACTTAATAACGAATAGCAGCTAAGTGGACATTTTTAGACTTACTTAGTCCGATTTGTCTCTTTGCATTCATAACATAATAAATAAGCATTCCCCAACTTGGACGTACATCGTCTGGTCTGGGTTTACTTACGTATCACACAGTTAATTAAATAAAATAATACAATCTTAGGAAAAGGATCAATTCCAACTTCCTACAAAAGAAATAAATAATAAAAACTAAGCAAAATTTATATTCACTCATTCATTGCATCAACCATTTTTATGATTAGTTTATTGTGTTTACATGCGTATAATATGCTTCAGTGTTGCATTTTCGAACAGTTGGCATGTGCAGTGTTGCCAATTTTTGCATTTTCGAATGTTATGCGCATAATATGCATAGCAATGTTGCGTTTACGAACAGGCCCATAATTTTTATAATCAGAGCGATTACAGCCAAATTTGGCTTGTTATTTAATGACCAACACCATTTCAAAAATGAATCCCTTTTTTCTAACTGCATGTACTGTATGTAGAAAAATACTGACGTAATTTTTATTATATTTGTATTTATGTTATTTACTTTAAACTACAATTAATATTAAGTATAAGAATTTTGCATAAAAAAGGAGAGATAAATATAAGTAGATAAATAATTTTTGTTATTTCGAAAAAATTGTATTAAGATACTCGCAATAATATTTATTAGATTAGGTGAGAGCGTAATTTTATATTCTCGTAATATTGATTGTTTCAGTTAATGATTCGCTTCTTAGGAGCTGCTTGGTATCGTTTTCTATTTCGATTGGAGAAATGCCAACACTACCATTATTAAGATATGAATTATCTTCTTCGACTATTTTTTCTAATAATATATCACCCGAAGTATTTAAACCTGTAAAGTAAACATAGATAATTATTTTTTAAATATATCTAATGATGAAAGTATCATTATTTCTTTTATATTACGGCCAACTATGGATCCATTTGGAACATTATCAGAGGCTGAACTGTTTACAAGTGCAACATCGGTTGAAGCGTTTTTTACATTCTTCTGCAAGGCAACAGCTTTCCGTGCGTGACGTGTTGTTAGGATCCCAGTCTCAACATCTCGTTCTAGACGATGGCCTGAACGGGATCTTGTCAATTGGCGTTGTACATAATCTTCTAAATCTTCCTCTTCCTTTCTGCTTATCAAGCAATTCAGTACAAGTAAGAATAGACCTAGTCCCAAAGAAAATAGACCCGTGCATGTTACTTCATTCCACCAAGCCGAACTGGAGCCTGAAATTATGAATATCAAAAGTTTATATTATTGTATAAACTAAATTTAATATAATGTCAATTCAAGACCTCCCATTTGGGTTGAAATCATAAAATGCTTCAAATAGTTTTCTAGAAAGTTAAATTTGATTTTTTTAATGAACATCTACATCTATATGGATAAGTATATATGTATGAAGCGCAAAGTAATTTAGCGCTTACCTTTAACTGCCATCCCTAAATTAAAGCGTTTAAGTTGCTCCAGAAACAGTAATATTTACTCACTTTGATTAATAAAAAACTATAATTAGAAATAAAAATTCAAACAAAGTCGCTAAATTGACCTGAAAGTAGCTGAAGTTACATTACTTATAAAATTTTCAAAATATGTATATATATATTGTGACGAGCCAAAAGTCAGAGTTCGTTTTTGGCGCACATGAACCCTGTAAGTTAGTTATTTTTTTCCATTGACCCTTCTAATGTATTATTGCTATTTCGAAATAAGTATTTTAATTAGACCATGATGAAGAATTGTTACTGTACAAACATGGTACATTGAATTACTAATGTTGAATTTACTTTTGATGATAAATAATACTTTATATTGTACAAATCTAGAATTAAATTTAAAATATTAATGGCCATTATATGGCCTCCAGTACGGTCAGTGTTTAAGAGCGAGGGAAGAACATCTAACTTCGACGGGCTGAGGCTGATACAGAATTTTATTCACTCGGTGGTAGCAAGTCGGCGTTTAGGTTGTGAGCAACGACCGTGAGTCGGGGCAGAATCTTATTCTCCCGCCAAAAGGGCGTCTGCCAAATTTCCCATAATCATAAATGTAGCACGGTGTCGGGCGAGAGCGTTTATATAGAAAGACCACCCGTGCTGAGTATTTGTGTTTAACGGAAGACTGTTGTCGGTGACTTGGTGTCATAGTCTAATGTTTAAATAAGATATGCAGCTAGCCTAAGGGAATTGTGAATAAATGCATTATTAAAGAGAAAGTTAAAGGTGATTTTACTCTTTCATAAAAAAAAAAGATAAATATTTGTAACGAACCCTGGCAGCCGCGAGCCTGCCCCAGCATAGAGCGAGAACGTGTCGTTACAATGGCGCCCGAGCAGGGACTTGGAATGAAAGAGAGTTCATCATGATAGAGTGCTTGGTTTCTTAAAGTTTCCTCCCGTAAGGAGAGCGGTGTATTACGATTTAATAATTCAACCTAAGAACTAACGACAAATTGTGAAAAAAACTGTGCTGTAAACAATGAAATAATTTGATGATTACATGACCATGCAAGGAGAATAGTGAGATATTATTCTAGAGTAAAGAGAAAAAATTTTTTTTGCACAGATGTGAAAGAAAATAAAAAAAAGTGCGGGAAAGATATATTTCAAATACATATAATCAACGAGTAACGCCTAATGGTATAACAGAAAAAATAGTATTTAAAAATAATTGAACTGTAAAAAACGAAAAAAAAAAAATCAAGGACAGGTAATTAAAATATCAAGACACTTTTTGGACACTAAGGAGTGATACGAACCAAGAAGACTAGAAAAGTGCTGAAAAATTTTGAATTTTCCGATAACCGAGATTCTACTAAAATATCTACGGTAAAGATGTTGAAAACATCGTGGGCATATTCCCTTAAACGGGATGACCTTTTGCAATATCTCACTGAATTTTAATTAGATGTCACGGGAAATGTGGATTAATTCAGACTACGATGGGCGAAATTCCTTGGTACGGAACAGAGCCCAGAAAATTTGGAACGTTTAATAGAAATACAGATACAACATGAAGCTAGTCCACTACCACCCAAGCAGCTGGAGCTTCCAGCAAACAAAAAACCGTTCAGATCTCCAGCCAAGGAAGAACCAAGTGTCAGTATTGGGCACGATCATCGTGAGCGTCCTAGGACTCCGGATATGGAATGCAGGACGAACATCATCGACCAGGTAAGAAAGTGGGGATTACGGTACGATGGCACACATGATCCACTGGAAATTATGGAGCGCATTGAGGAGCTATCACAAATGTACGAAATCGCACTAGACCAACTTCCAAAAATTATGCCAGAACTTTTGTTTGCTCCTGCGTTGGCCTGGTATCGAAATAATAATAAATTCTGGCGTACCTGGGGTAGTTTCAAAACAGATTTCTGTAGATTTTTTCTCCCCACACCCTACTACGAGAGACTTGATGATGAAATCCATAAACGCAAACAAGCCACTAGAGAACCTTTTAAGGACTATATGCTTGCTCTACAAAATCTTATGCGACATTCAAACCTTAGTAAAGAACAACAGCTGGAGAGAATCTTCAGGAACTCTCATCCGAATTACCAATGATATATCCGTAGAAAAGACTTCACATCCATTCAAGAGCTCATGGCTCTGGCAGAAGACTTAGAACATATTAAAAATTCGCGCAATGACCCAGTAGATCAGCCTACATCGTCCTCAGCTCAAGGCATTAACAAGCGTCAACACATTATATGCAGGTCCTGCGGCAAGGAAGGCCACCGGGCAGATAGATGTTATGATAATTCACGGAATCCGGGAAACCAAACCGGAGGGAAGCAGAACTGAGGCAAGCCGACCCTCCCACAAAACATGCCTCATTAAACAAAACATCCTTAAACTCCGAAGAAACGCGAATCACGGCAACAATAATTATTGGAGATGAGCTGATTACCACTACCATCGATACTGGAGCCTCGCAAAACTCAAAATAATCAATCGACAACTAGAAATGTTCTTAGCCGATGGGTCTAAGAAGAAGGTGACCCAGGGTGTAAGATGTCGTGTTACCCTGGGAAAGAAATCTAAGAAGTGTGTTTTTTACCTAATGCCGGGATGTAGTGAAAATTTTCTCCTAGGGCTGGAGTTTTTGCGAAGTTTTGACGCTACTATTAGCTGTGCGGGACTGTCTACTAATTGCAGCTTTAAGAATTTTACAACACAACATCAGGGAAACACCAAGGTTTCAGGCCCAATGATACTTTTGTCCTTAGCGACACAAAAGCAATATCCCATTCATCCACCAACGCTCACACTTAATGTTACCTTTGAAAGCCAAGATGTAGAGGAGCAGAAAAGGGTAAAACATTTTTAGTGACTGAGCTCAACAACTTTAGCAACATCACGGGCCCATTGAATATTGCGTCCCATAAAATAGTAATGAAGGACGATCTTCCCATCAAACTAAGGTATGCGCCTCAAAACCCTGCTATACAAGCCATAATTGACGAAGAAGTCAACAAACTACTTTCGCAAGGATTCATAGAGCCTTCCAAAAGCCCATATAGGTTTCCCATAACTCTCACCAAGAAGAAGAACGGCTCCTGGAGAACGTGTATGGATTTCAGGCAGTTAAATCAAAGGTCAGTACCTGATACTTATCCGTTACCTAGAATAGTTACCATTTTGAATAGACTAAGAAATGCCAAATACGTAAATAGCCTTGACCTTAAAGATGGTTATTGATAAATCCCCATGGAGGAAGGTAGTAAGAAATATACAGCTTTTGCCGTAACAGGCAGAGGACTATATCAATGGCGTGTTATGCCATTCGGGCTGCATTCCGCACCCGCTACTTTTCAGACGGCTTTAGATAGCGTGATTGGGGCCGATGTGGAGCCACACCCCTTCGCGTATTTGGACGATATTATCGTAATTGGGGCAAACCTTTATGAACATTTGTCAAATCTGAAGGAAGTTTTCAGAAGATTAAGGGCTGCAAATCTGCGGATCAACCCTGAGAAAAGTGATTGAAACAAAATACCTTGGTCGTGTTGTAAGCGGTAAGGGGATCAAAACAGACCCTGAGAAAGTAGCCGCCATAAAGGAAATACCACCACCGACGAATGTAAAAGAATTACGCAGTATTCTAGGGATAGCGTCCTGGTATAGGATATTTGTGCCGGACTTGGCAACAATATCACAAACACTCACGCAGCTAACTAAAAAGGGCAAGCATTGGTGCTGGGGTACTGCACAACAAGGAGCTTTCGCAGTGCTCAAACGAAAATTAATGGAGACACCCGTGTTGGCATGCTTCGATTTCAATGAAACGTTTACACCACAAACCGACGCCAATGACTACGGATTGGGGTAGTAATGATCCAAGAGCTGGAAGGGTCGGAACGAGTAATTGCCTACGCCAGACGTCATCTAGACAAGGCTGAACAGAATTACTCCACAACAGAAAAAGAATGCCTGGTCATTGTTTAGGGACTATGAAAAATGAAAGCGTACTTAGAGGGTTTTGCTTTTATCATCATGACTGATCACCTATCATTGAACCCAGCCGGACGCTTAGCGAGGTGGGCGCTCGAACTGCAACAATATAACTACACAATCAAATATAGAGAGGGTAAGCAGAACGTGGTGGCCAACGCCTTATCAAGACAACCCCATTGCACGTTGCAGGCACCCAGCCAACCCCATAACATGCTCATGGCTGAGTAAAACAACAAAGATTATAGTATTGTGAATGATCAACTATATCGACATTTTCCACGTGGTCTAGATGACCACGATTCAAATCCTTGGAAATTGTGTGTTGCCACACCGTTTCAGAGGAACCCTGGGCAACCGTATGTGCAGACTTCATAGGTCCCCTTCCACGTTCTAAGCATGGATGTACGATGCTTCTCGTATTTTTGACAAGTTCACAAAATGGAATGAGCTAATACCGTTAAGAAAAGCCACATCCGAAGGCTTGGTAAAAGCATTTCGGGAACATATTGTCGCCAGGTATGGGGTCCCTAAAGTACTGATTACAGATGATGGCACACAGTTCACATCACGACTTGTCAAGAAATATCTAACAGAACTAGGTGTGCACCAACAACTTACCGCTCCGAATACACCAAGAGAAAATCCCATCGAGAGAGCCAATCGTACAATAAAAACTATGATCGCTCAATTTACAGAACAGCAACATAATAAATGAGACGAATACCTCCCGATAAACACTCGCATATCGGAGACAACAGGATACTCGTCGGCATTCCTTACGCAAGGACGAGAGCCGCGACTACCTAAATCTCTCTAGGAATCTTCACGCCCAAGAAATGCAACAAATATTAGCTTTAGTTCAACGAAACATAGCGAATGCCTTTGTCGACCAACAACATTATTACAACCTACGACGTCAGCAGTGGAAACTAAAAGTGGGCGACCTGGCACTTATCAGACAATGCCCCCTCTCTAAAGCTACCGAAAACTTCGCGGCTAAACTAGCTCCAAAATACAGGGGACCGTTTACTGTCAATGAGTTTATGTCCCCGGTTATCGTTGGAGTAAGGAGCCAAGATAACGGAGAAGTGCGAACTGCTCCCGTCATCGAAATTAAGCCGTATATACTTTAAATAATTATTTTCCTTTTATTTATGTATTTACTACATTACCAGTGTCTCTTTACTAATCATGCTGTTGTTTTCTCATTTTGACTCCATCTAGACATCGGGACGGTCTACTAACCGAAATAAAAAGAAAAAAACCGCAACGGAAGAAAAATTCGAGAATGCCCGCAAGAAGTTCTGTAAATCATGGGAACGGCAACAGTCCAAGAAAAGACGCACCATCTTTATTGCGGATGATGACATTCCCACTACTAGCCGAGGCAGAAAAGGGGCGAAATTTTACAATGCCAAATTACGAACATGGCCCAGGCCAGATACATGTTTCCGTATGGGCGAGGGGGTCTCCACGTCGCTACCCAAATGCACCCGTACACCACCTTCCGGTAACACCACAGGTACTACCAGCCCATCCGCCAGAGCCGAAGACAACCAAGAACTAACTGCTGATGAACTTGAGGAGTACCAGCATGTCCTAGGGTTAGAAATAGACATGGCAGAAGAAATGCGAAGCGCATTCTTGGGTGATCAAGATTAAAAGATCGAAAAGCGCCCTCTGACTCCGCCTTCGCCTCTTAACTCCGATGATGAAAACTACCGTCCGCCAATACCACCAAAACGCAAGGGTCTCGGTAGTCTTAACTTTGAAGACAGAAAATACCAATACGCCGGTTTTTTGTGCCATGAGCGAGTAATGAGAGTACGTCTGCTAGTACCCATGAAAAGCGATGATCTGCCGCTGCAACTCGAGCAATCATCTGCTCGAAATACGCTACCACCGGCTGAGCCAGTGAAAACTCGGTACACCATAACCGCTACGGACTCACCTACGACACCGGCCCCAAAATCGTCATCATCATCGTCATCGTCGACCTCAGTTTCATCTACATCACCGTCCTCATCATCGGTACAATCTGTACCCGAAGTGAAATTGCTTTCAGAGCATCCGAATAACATCGCACAGTACCACTGCCAGCTGGACACTGACCGACAAACCCATATTGAGGAATGGGTACACAACGTCTCGCATTCGACTATTCCAGCAGCATCACCACAAATCAAGAATGCATATGACATCCCTCCGGAGGTCAGAGCTAACCTCGAGCAAGCACTCCGAAGACGAAAACCCAACCAGCGCCTGAAGTTCCTGAACAAAGTGGGTGAAGTACGATACTACGTAGTCATAAGACGAAATGGGCAACACGAGTTTCACCGATTGCCGGAATGAAGTCCGAATGCGCCCTGACCCATTACATAATTTTTTTATTTTTTTGCCTATGTAAATATCGGGTATTGAATACCACTTCTTATTTTATTATTATATTTTAAAATGTCTCAGAACAAAAACCCTACAGATGTGTTCTTGGAATATTTTGTAGCATTTATTGTTTTGATTACCCGAAAAGGAGAGGCAATGTGACGAGCCAAAAGTCAGAGTTCGTTTTTGGCGCACATGAACCCTGCAAGTTAGTTATGTTTTTCCATTGACCCTTCTAATGTATTATTGCTATTGTGAAATAAGTATTTTAATTAGACTATGATGAAGAATTGTTACTGTACTTTAAACAAACATGGAACATTGAATTACTAATGTTGAATTTACTTTTGATGATAAATAATAGCTTATATTGTACAAATTTAGAATTAAATTTAAAATCTTAACGGCCATTATACGGCGCCATCTGGCGCCAAATTGGGGCAACACAGATCGGAGATTACTTAATGTTACAACACTGCTGTCCTCAACAGCTAATGGATTATTTATGTATGTGTAAACGAACACCGTGAGGCTGTAGATTCGTAAATTCAACGACGACACTGCATGCGCGAGGAGATGGCATAAGGTAGTTGATTTACAAATGGAAGATCAGTAAGTCGCTGGCCAGCAACTTGGTAAGACGTGCAGAGTTAACTTAGAATATTATTCGATTTAACTCGACTAGTCAAACAAAGTAAAAGAGGTCGCTTCTAAGTTGGGTGAAACAGAACTTTATTCCCCACCCCACGTAGAAGAAATTTTCTCTGCCATGGCTTACTGCGAGCTTCGTCTTTTTTAGGCAGGATAGAACCTTGTTCGGCCTGTCGCGTTGGCAATAAGTCAGCGAGTTCGTCGTCGCTGTACTGCGATTCCTACGGGAGGAATCGCAACGATCCTGAGTCGGGGCAGAATCTTATTCTCCCGCCAAAAGGGCGTCTGCCAAATTCGCCATAATAATAAATGTAGCACGGTGTCGGGCGAGAACATTTATATAGAGAGAACACCCGTGTTGAGTATGTGTGTTTAACGGAAGATTGTTTTCGGTGACTTGGTGTCAGAGTCTAATATTTAAATGAGATCTACACCTAGTTTAAGGGAATTGTGAATAAATGCATTATTAAAGAGAAAGTTAAAGGTGATTTTACTCTTTCATCAGAAAAAATATAAATATTTGCAACGAACCCTGGCAGCCGCGAGCCTGCCCCAGCATAGAGCGAGAACGTGTCGTTACAGTATGTGCATGAGCTTTAATAACACATTAACAAACACCAACTTCACTTCTTTACGCGCTGTTAGAATTAGGATTTTTCCAATTCCAAAGCGTTGACGCCGCGTTATTTCGGTATGGTCATACAAAATGTATAGATATGAGAACTTTTAACAGCTAAAACACGCTTGACGCTATTGTTTTGGGATAGCAGTTAGGCATATATGTAACTTCTTATATATTCGGAAATATGTGACGTAGTAAAGTAAAGCATATCAATATTTCGTACTTGATCGTATGATGGATATTCAATGTAATATATTGAAGACATTGTCCCAGTTAATTTATCATTTTGAACTATTGCAAACAATAGATAGATCAAAAATAATTTCAATATACACCTATATTGTTCTGACGGTCAAACATGTGAATAAAGAAACCCATATTTTTCCTTGAAAACGATGTATTTTAATGGTCCGTAGAGATCTACGTCCTTATAGGACATTCGTTTCATAAAAAGAGTTACACTATCAATTGGAAACGTTCCCATCTCTGGCTTAATAAGTTAAGCTTCTCTTATCTTGAAAATAGTATAATGGTCTATTAATCGAACTAAGCTTCTTAATGAGAGAATCCAATAACTGACAGAACCTAGCTTCATTTAGAAGCAATATAGGTTGTTTTACATATTTTTAGAGTAAAGAAACGTTTTCTAAATGGCTGCCAACTTTTATTAAGCCGATTTCATCGTGATAAGGACTTATTGTTTTTAATGGTCAATAAATCAGTGGCTATTTAAATGTAGATTATCTTTAAATTCCATTTAAATACCAAATTTCGTTTTTTACAGAAAACAAAAAGAAAACATTGCGATATTTAGAAAAATTTGCTAAAAAATTATGTAAATAAAACTAATTATCATTAAAATAAAGTAAAAAGTCAATAAAATAATTCATATTGTACAAATAAGATATATATCTTAACAAAATTGAAGAACTTAAAATAATTTCATACACAACACTTGAAATACCTTGAATAAAAAGCAAAACATCTGTTTTCTGAACAATGGTGATTTTTGTTTACATATTTCATGGTGTTGCGATATTTTTCGCATAAATTAATTGAAGTATTTAATGCTCAATAAATCAGTGGCTATTTAAATGTAGATGTAGTTAATTTGTATGAATATTTAAAGTCTATTTAAATATGCTTTCAGATTTGCAGTCAGACTTAAATAATTCAATTAACTTATGCGAAAAATGTGGTAGCACCATAAAATATGTAAACAAAAATTGCCATTGTTAAAAAAACATGTGTTTTGCTTTTGATTCAAAGTATTTCAAGTGTTGTGTATGAAATTATCTTAAGTTTTTCAATTGTGTTAATTTGTACAATAAATATTGTTTTATTGATATTCGATTTTATTCGAGTGATAATTAATTTTATTTACGCAACTTTTTAAAATTTTTTAGCAAATTTTTTTCAACAACACAATGTTTTCTCTTTGCTAAAAGATGTGCTCGATTTAATTTACATTTAAATGGCCAATGAGGGACATTTAAGTCTTATTTAAGTATGCGGTGAAAAACGAAATTCGGTATTGAAATGGCATTTAAAGTTAAATTACATTTAAATAACCACTGATTTATTGGACATATGTAGGTCTGACTGAAAAACTAAAGCATATGCATGTAAATAATTTTTATCAAAATTAATTTTAAATACATTTAAATATCCACTGATTTATTCGTCATAAATCAATAGATGAAGCAGTTGGGGTATTCACACTTCGTGCTATTTAGTCATATTGTCATAAAATCATAAAATTTTAGACCAGTTTAAGAAAGTTGTTGTTGTGCTGCATATACATTTTCATAAAATAATAGCACTCTTTCATGTATGTTTTCATAAATGCTCTAGAGATCTGAGTCGATCGGTTGATAATCTTTAGGCGAAACGGCGATAGTATATGTTTGTCGCCGTTACTTATATGATTCACGACAGTTAAAAAATTTTTCTTACCTATATATCTGTACATTAAATCACACTTTTATAACATAAAAAATATTAAGAGAGCACTAAATCGCAAAAACTAAATATATACAAGTGAATAGTATTTCTCGTTTAATTTACGTAGCTGGCACCCACTGAACGTTTTTCCGTATGCCGCTGCAAAAAAAAAATTATTCAGCTCATAACAAGGCAGCAGTTGATAGTTAATATATATATATATATATATATATATATATATAAATTTATTTAGCAGACCAAGATATGACGGGTTGTTCACACTAGTAATTTTTTTCGTGCTATTATTTTATGACTTATGACTTTATGACTACAGTGTGAATCCCCCAATTATAATGCGATACTTTTAAAATCATTTATGAGTTTTCATACAAATTCTCAAATGATTACTCAATCCTTTCATACGATGACAGCTTTGAAATTTTTGAAAACTGTTGTTGAAGTCTACTGATAATTTGGTTAAAGCACCATTTCATTGATATATTGCTAGCCACCCAACAAATAGATTTCACTTAATAATGATACCACGAGAATATGTCAAATATTTATTTTTGACATTAATCTTTTGTATTTGTTCGAAAAATGCTTTCTTAGATTATATTTTACAATTATATATTCAGCTTCTGATAATTCATGTGCCGTTATTTCTCCCTCAGTTTTATTTTTGAATGCCAATTTTGTCTTAGAATTTTCAAAATATCTTGTTACCCATATCTCCTTTGTAAATATTTAAAAACAGTTAACAATATCAACAAGAATGTTAAAAGCTGGGTTATCATAACGATATTTTATTTAAGAAATTAATTGCTTTTGTACTATCTATTCCCGAAAGAATTTTCATTTGGCCAATTTTCTTTCCCGTTCAAAAACGTCTGGATCCTCTTCCCTTCTGGATCATAATTAATAGGAAATTTTTTTTGTAGTAGCCAACTACAGATATCTGAATTTTTTAATATGTCTGATATACAATTCGCAACATATTGCTTGTATTTTCGGTGATTTAATCTAGTCCAACGGATAACAGTATTCTAATCGGTCTAATATACTATTTGATTTATATTCGATAATAGCATTTTACTATTGCACATATCTTTTAAACATACTGCTAGTACAGCTGCTTGCATTTCCAGTTTTGGTGTTGAGTGAAAATATATACATATATTGGAGCTCACGCAGGCTTACCTCTTATCAAAATAACTTATGACATAGGTTTTAATTAAACAACAATATCTGACTGTTGATAATGCAGCTTCACTAGCGTCATAAAACAGATGAAGTTTGATATTTTCACAATCATCTAAATTTGCAATTTTATCATGATACCATATATATGAAAAGCTTAAAATTTTCATGGATATGATTTGGTACTCTTCATTCCCGGTCAATTCCACTTTTCCAAACTGCTTCCATTAAAATTTTCGCAACTACCGTAAAGTCGGCTACAAAACCAAATGGGACGAAAACGATCATTGCAAGTTCTTTTTTGATGGTACTGTTTTCCATTCAAGTATGCTTTTTTGAACCTTATGTTCTTGTTACGAATCAATGCAGTACTTTTCTATAAAACTTGCTGCGGCTTATGGAAACTTTCCGATATGGTCTCTTGTATTCTGATTTATTACAAATTGAGCAGTAGAAGGAGAATATGCTGCTTCGAAAATCATTCTTTGCATCATAGAAGGCCGTGGTGGTTTAGAAGTATTGCCTCTTCTTCAAAGAAATCGTAATTCCTATTGCTACCTGATAAAACGTATCTTTAAGGTCTCCACAAACAATTATAAAAGCCTTTAAACCTTGTTATCCGAAAGAATGAGTGTGTATATAACCTTTTTCTAAATACTCCTCAATTTTCTTACAGTATACCTCTGCTTATAGTGGATCCAATGAAACTTTTTTCTACACTACTCAGTATTTTTAAAGCCATATTAAACGAATCAGGGAACGATTTAAAACTTTCATATAAAAGCAATCCAGTTTGAAATCTATTACCAGTTCTTTTGATTGTACTACTGAGCATTTCTAATGATCTCTTATCTTCTTCAGTTAGTAAAGATTCAACATGACGAATACCAAAATACTTTAATCCGAAGTAGCTCTTTGTTAAAATCTCTAAATCATTGTCGATATTAATATTTTATTTGTTTTCTGTTGTGCTCATATTTGAAGTATATTTTTGTCATATCGCTTTTATAAAAGACGGATTTCAGATAAAAAAGTACTTTAGTTTTTAATTTAGTTTACCTTTTATGCCGGGGCATAATGTGTATGTTGGTATTTACAACTGCATCTAATAAGGAACATATCTCAACAAGCTATGGTAAAAACCATCGACATATAACAAGTGCTATCACAGGCAAAAGTACAAAATCAAAACCCATTATAAATTAAAAGGGAAATTTCTGGAAAAACGATGCGTCAAGGATACACGTCTATTGTGTGTGATGATACCTGTCTACCTGAAGTTTTTCGTTGTTTATCTGCGAGTAAGATTATTTAAAGTAATGCCTTCTTCGTAATTGTTATTCATTACAACTTCGTGATTCACACGATATTGAATTGCATATACTAAGCAATCAATTTTTAAAATATGCACTACAGAAGAAACTGAAGTACACAAACGAAAAAATTTAAATTTTGGAAAGAGATTGAAAGCATGCTATATTAAATGCTCTTATAAAATGAAAAGGAGGTACGAACGTAAACAAATGTGGAAGGCAGGGTTGACCAGCAAACCCAATTGATAAATGTAGTGAAAGAGATTCAAATTTCAGAATATCAATGAAGAAATGTCTCCAATAATCATCAAGGGCTCATTTTTGCACCAAATTTAACCAACACAAAATAAGAAATCGAAAATTGAGATAATCGAAGCTCTAACAGAAGCAAGCCCAAGGTGCACAAAAAGGGTTTTGAAAAATATTCCTACACTAAATTAAGACAAGAAATTTACTCCCGAAAAAGCCATTAGCATTATTTTTTGGTTTAGAATTATCTAAAACTCAGTGTAATGACTTGCAGGGGCAATGAAAAGAATTCTGGGATTTTCTTAGAGTATAGGGATTTAGTTTCTGTCACTTCTACTTCAGCAGATATTAAATTGCAAGATCTTTTTGAACTTACTGCCGAATGGATGTTAAATATGCTTGATGCAATAATGGAGATGTGATGGGTCCTCTGGTCAAAGACAATACAATCAATGTAATGCCGAATATACATATGCCGACTAATTTATGGTATCTTTCATTACCAGAGCAACAGAAATTGATGTATGGGAAAATTAAATACCGTCATTACATTAAAAATAGATGTCATAATTGAAGAACTCCAAAATATAAATGATCAGATTGATGCCCTTCAACCTGAAGTATTTACAATGTGTGTTTTAAAATGTGTCTCACAATGTTGATGGAAAAGTTGCACATGCTTTAACTGATACAAAAGCATCGACAAATATATGAAAAAAGACATTAAGTTAATTAAGCCATCTCATTGTAGAATACGAGAATACGTTTTATTCTTAAATTAGGTTATGTTTTGGACATTGGCCTATTAAGCAAATAAAGAAAGCAAAAAACAACAAATTCAAGAAAAATAGTTAGAAATAAGCCGAAATCAATCAGCCAATGCAAGGAAAAGGAAATACGAATTGTAGAAATACTGCAAGGAGATTTTTTTCAGATCCAGAAACTGCAGCATGTTTGCATTGTTTATGCTACTTAATAAACTAAATTTTAGCTCAAAATTATTCAAAAAACGAGACTTTGACCTTTCGTATTAAAAATTCTACACGGGACTAAGTTTGGAACTTTCTGACAACATTTTAAATTCTTAAGAAGTATTAGTTGTGAACGTGACTCAAAATTTGAGGCTGTGTGTAAAACAAACTTTTATGATAAATTTCAATACTTTACTTTTGTACCAAAAACAGCTACAACTATTTAAGTCCATCATATATATGTATTTTCTAACTGGTAGATTTATACCTTAGCTTAAAGCCTATAGTTTAAACTAATAAACACAAATTTAAATCCGATTTAAAGTTACAAATTTTCGACCACCTTCTCGCGAAATGGTTCACTCTGTGACGGAGTTATCAGATGATATCTCCCTCCAACAGATTTTAAGAAAGTTGTCATATTGCCTACTTTATTTATGAAACATGTAACAGAATCTGAATACATAAGTATGTAGGTTTTCATTTTTAGTCTGGGTTTTAATTAATTGTCGATGATTGTTTAAATATCACGGCGAAGTTATGTAGACATGAAGAGTATCAATTATTATGAATTATAGGATAAGGGTTTACAAAAGTAGGTACTAAATGAATTGTTGTAAATATACAGTTATTTGAATACGAAGCACATGATGGATGAAGACGAACATATACGATATAATTTGAAAATGTCATATATGCACAATAAATCAGTGGATATTTATACATAGTTTGAGTTAATTTTCATACAAATTTAAACTCTATTCAAGTTTTTCAGTCAGTCTTAAATAATTCTATTAACTTATTTAAAAAACATGGTAGCACCATGAGCTGTGTAAATAAAAATCGACATTTTTCAGAAAACAGATGTATTGCTTATTACTTGAAGTATTTCAAGTGTTGTGTATGAAATTATTTTAAGTTCTTCAATTGTGTTAAAAGTCTATTTGTACAGTAGATATTCTTTTATTGATTTTTCACTTTATTTTATTGATAATAAACATTATTTACATAACTTTTTAAAATTTTTTAGAAAATTTTTCTCAGTATCACGTTTTTTTATTTTTGTTAAAAGCAAGAAAAGTCAAAGTTATATTTTTACTGTGTACGATTTAAATCATATTTATATCTACAGTGAGGGGCATTTAAGTCTTATTTAAATTTGCAGTGACAAACGAAATTTTGTGTTTAAATGGAATTTATAAATAAACAACGTTTATATATCCACTGATTTGTTGGACATTAGTGTACGTCCAATATTTATATTGGAACTGATTTCATGTGATGAAACATTAGCGGATGGTACAGCTGAATTATTAAAAGTTGCTTCTGTTGCATTTACATATATTATTTAAGCGTACTACATTTTACTCTGTAGTTTTGTAAATCACCTTTTAAGGCGATTTCAGATAGAAGTTTTGCTTTGCGTTATGCTACAAAATAAAATAATTTCACATACATTTTTTCCAAACAAGTGTGCATAGGGAATATTAATATTAAATGAAATCTGAGTAGTTCTATATATATGTAAATATATAACAACATTATAAAAAATTGTTTTGATAAAAAACAATTAGCGAATGTTGTCAAAGATTTTGTTGTGCCATATACCTTTTGCTTTACGTCTTTCTATTAAAGTTAAAAACGCCAAGCAAAGCCACAAAATTGTATCCACACGAGATTCATTGCAGCAATAGATTTCTGAGTATTTACATACATTGTTTGTTCCATCAATCATTGCATGATTCTTATTTGATTTAATTAAAGAGTGAATACCTTCTAAACGTTTACTGTATGACTTATTACCTATTCAAGGATGTTTTCTGATTCGTTATCGTTGGAACTTGTAGTAGACACGTTAGTTGCTCTTGGTGATCTTATCATTGGATTTGTCGGCGGAAGACCTTGAAACCTTCTACTCTTTTTGATAAACAGATTATTAATTCAGTTCCAACAAAAGCGATATGAATGAGAAAACGTTTAACAAAATATACAATATTAACTCTCCAAAAAGAAAGGACGTACTACTCTGGTGTTTCAAAATCAACCATAATCCAAAAACAGGAAAAAGTGTTCTGTTCTATCAATATTAAAAAAAAATAAAAAAATAAAAATTTTAAACATGATGATTATTCTTTAAATTTTATTTTCGTGCTGATTTTTTTTCCCAAAAGTTATATTAAAATTCAAAAGAATCAGCACGAAAATAAATATTGAAGAGTTAAAGGGACAGTTCCCAAAAACATGTATTAATTTAATTAGCGAGTGCCCGCTCTTAAACAACTTATGTTGTCAACACCCTAAATAAATTTTCACATTAAAACAATTATTAGTTGTTGTTGTTCTTTATTTCTCTCACAACTACAATTAGACTAGAATTGTAGAATGAAATAAAAACGTAAGAAAATTAAAAAGACAAGGTGATCAGTGAGTTCTTGTTATGACTTTGATGTTTGTCTCTGTGCTTCTCATTTATTAGTGTGGAAGTTTGAAAGAAATATCTCTAGTTATTGTAAGAAATTTTGAGTAAAGGTTCCCTGATGATCTGCATTAGCCCCAGTGAAATACGCATAGGAACTAGCTAAAACCCCTCAATTGGTAATTTTTGAATTTTAATATAACTTTTGGGGAAAAAATTATCAGCACGAAAATAAAAATTAAAGAGTTAAAACGACAATTCCCAACAACAAGTACCAAGATGATTATTGCTTTTTATAACTTGCTAAATGTTTATTCGCCGCATTGAAATTATTTAATTAAATATTTCTTGCAATTCTGTGCGTAGCTGTCAACAAATTTTCAATTAATGAAATTTATTAAACATTTTATAAAGTATTTTCAAACTTATAATTATATCTATATATATATATATATATATATATATATATGTATTGTTATTTTTTAAAATGGTTATTGGTATTTAATTGTACTCTATATTAAATTAATATATATATATACATACATACATATATATATATATATATATATATATATACTATATATATATATATATATATATATATATATATATATATTCATACATACATATATATATATATATATATATATATATATATATATATGTATATATATATATATATATATATATATATATAAGTATATTAATATATATATATATATATATATATATATATATATATATATATTAGGGTGGGTCAATTTTTTTGTAAGTAGGCGTATAGCAAAAACGTAATCTAGAGGTGATTCCGCAAAATTTTGTTCAAAAGACCATTTTATGAAATTTTTCCATATGTACATAAAAAATTTTTATAAAATTCGTCATAAAATCGGATAGAATTATAGTAGATTTCTCAATCTGAGGTTGTGTGAAAGGTATTTTTATCACCTTTCAGAATCTTTATTGATACCAATACTTTTTTAGTAGAGATATTAGGAATTTTTTTCCGAAAAATAGCCAATTTTTAAATTTTTAACTCAATTTATTTTTAAATATTATTCTCTACCTACAATTTATTGTTTCAACGTGGTAATATTATTTTTTAAAGTAATTTATACTTTCCATTCGAGGAGTTTTCATACGACTTTCTAATGTCACTGCCATAAGTCCTTCATGATTCTTTTCTATAACTCGTTTTGAAACACTTATTATCTACTATAATTGTATCCGATTTTATGACGAATATAATTAAGCTATTCTATGTATATATGGAAAAATTTCTATTTTGAAATTTTGGGGGGCTCCAAATCTGAGTTAGAGCTATGGTCTCTTGAGCAAAATTTCTTAGAATCACCTATAGATTGCGTTTTTGCTATAAGTTTTATAAAAAAAATCGTTCCATACAATTTGAGCCGCCCTAATATATATATATAAACGTATATACATATGTGATCATAAATTCATGAGAGTTCTGTATATTAAATTTTTTTTATCGTGGAATGTATGTATGTAGTTATATTTCTTTGTATACGTACTAGCTGTTTAAGAGATAACATTGGCTTACAATCGCAACATAACTTTTTTTTTACAATTTTTTGTACCTCCTATACCACAGCGGCTTGCGACAGTATCTATGCCAATTTTTATCTAGCTATGGGGCACGGTTCCCTACGATGGATGGCCATCTTTTCGCTATGCGGAAGTTTAGGCGTAGTTTCCTGGAACGTGCTGGTGTGGGCAGCTAGTTTCAGCAGCCCCTGGTAAGGGCACCCATACCAGAGGGTCTGTTTTTCCCTGTGGTACGGCTATCAGGTCAGTCCGACCCTTCGGCCCTATGAACCTGTCCAAATCCATCAGCCTCTGTTTCCCACAGTGGGGCACCTGATGGTCTGCGTCTGTATCCCATTGGGGTGGTAGGTCTTTATAACCTAGCAGAAGGTATAAAATGCAGAAATACATAAGCTTCAGCAGGAGGGGACTCTTTTACCCCGGCGCAAATAGTAGGCCATGGTGAATCGAATGCTATTGCTGCTCAGACTGGTCTGGTGTCAACATCAGGTCTGGTCAGTCTGCAAGATACTGAGGGAAGAGGCATTTCCAAGATACTGATGGAAAAGGCAAACAAAAGGACAGCACGGCTAGAACATGGTGGTTGGCCTAAATCTAGCAACGAGGTACCTCTGTATTCCATCCCAAGTACCTCGAAATCTGCACAGGTTCTTACCGGTAAAACAGTAAAACCCCTATTCAGGTGCGAAGGGAACGGAAAGGTCTTAACCATCCAAACCCATTGTCTTCCATACGCATTCTGCATAGGAAAAAGTTAAGAGGATAGCCTCGACCCCAGTACTGTGCCACCCACAGCCAACCCCGGCAAAACTAAAATCCGTCACGCAGGGCCGCTAACGAAAGGCCTTGAGAACAATTTAGCTTTTAGGTGCGATATTGGCTAATCCGCTTTCTGAAAAGAAGGCAGCCTCTCTCGACTGGGCCTATGCTCACACTGGGCCGATACCAGGACCCCCCCACCGTAATCGAGAAGGTAGCAGTTCCTAAACGGCAACGTTCAGAGGAGGAGAATGAGGTGGCCAAGTGTCCCAAGCACTCGCAGTCTCCCTTAGCGAGGTTTCCAAAGGCAGCTTTGTAAGGGACATTATCGACAAGGATATGTCGGATGGTGCCATTTCCCATGCTAAATGGGATCTGCTTAACCAGTAGTTGGCGGGTGTATTCTGGAAAATCTGAGAGGACAATCCGGAACCACCGCTTCAATCCGTAGATGCTGACTTTCACCAGCGAAGAGTGAAGTTGATGGCCTGTACGGTCGAACGCTCAGTGTTCGAGGAAAGCCCCTAAGCTGGACATAGTTCCTTTTGTGAAAATACCCAAAAAGCCTAGAGCCATTACCATAGTTCCCTTTGAACCTTCTTTCTCGAAGAAGATCTTCGAGATCCTTAAGAACTGCAGCCCGTATATACCTACCCATGACTGAAAGGTAGCAAAATTGGATGCACCCACAGAATATAAGAGGAGAGTGGTTCTTGTTCTAAATAAAGAATCACTGGCACCAATACTGGAGAGAAACAACAAGATCTTTTACTTTTTCAGTACTATCTTGTTTCGTCTCTACCGGAGTGATGTCAGAAAGAATCGCAACCAAGGGGAAGGTGAAGCGGGAATGTCGGACGCAGCTGTATCCGATGCAGGGGTCACCCAATCAGTATCTGATTTGGTTGGTGACTTGCTCGAATGGATGGAATTTGCAGATGAGGACGATGACGCCCTCTTAGAATCCAGCCAAGAGAACGTCAACACAACCGTTGTTGCTGCTGATGGTGAAGGTGACAAAAATATACCTTCACTGCTCCAAAGCAGAATCCGCTGCTTTGCTCCTCCGGCTGTTTGTAAAAGAGAAGGAGCTGATCATGGCCCAAGAACTCTGGGTCCACCAAGGTTTAAGGACTCAAAACCAAGGGCTATAACCTTATATTTGCCGAAAATACAGGTAATATTAAATTTTGAATTTTGGCTAAAAACTCTTTGAGTATCTTCATTCCATTTGAATGCAGTGATGAGAACACCGTCTGGAATAGTTGGTTTGTCTCGAGCTACATGGCACATGACCACATAGACGGCCCACCTAATGACAAGGTGCTTGGGGTTGTGACCAGAGCATCGAGCACGAGGACGCCGCTAATTAAATGTTCCGAAGCAGCAGTCTTTTTGATTTTATATTAAATAAAAGTCTTGAAATAGTTAAATGGGGCTAAGAACCCACATTTTTGTGTCCAACCGTCACACCAATCTCATTAGCGACTGAAGGGTTGCAGCCGATTGCTCCTTCTCTGACCATCGCTATAATAACTTCAGCATTATGTAGAAGAAAAGCCAAACCAGCTTGGTGGAGACTGGAAATTGCATATTTACGAAAGGAATGTCGCACGTTGTTTAATGAGGCTAAGAAATTAGGACGCTGGTCAATATAATATCCTCCGTGAAAAGGTTTGAAACCCCCGTAAGAAACGCAAAAAGGAAGTCTTGGAGAACCTTCTGCAGTTGAGTTGAGAGTCCTCTGAGACTAACAGGTTGCGTGAGATACCATCAACCCTCACTATTATACCAAGCTACATAGAGAAACCTTGTGGTAGCTGGACCAGTTAGGATACGCTAAAATTATTACTTAACACTTATTTTCCTGGCAGTCAGGCAGCGCCTGTAACAGGAACTACTGTTGACTGGTCAACTGACGGCACAGCTATAATTCCGTTGACCATCGACAGACTGTGTTAACAACTTCGATTCGTACAAGTCCTTAGCGCCAGATGGAATTGTTCTTTGATATACAAAGATTGCCTAAAAAGGGCTCATTTACCAGCATATTGGCACATGTGTAGAGTCATCTTTATCTCGAAAGTGGGTAAGACATCCCACACTACACCAAAGGACTTTAGACCTATAAGTCTTATTTATTTTTTTGCTAAAGACGTTAGAAAGAGCAATTGATATTAATTTGAGAATGACCATACTTAGGAATCTTCTCTCAGAGTCACAGTATACATTCAAAAAACGCAAGTCTGGGGAAACCACATTACATTCTCTGGTGGGCTAAATAGACAAACACTAGGAATTACAACTCTAGTCTTTCTGGACATTGAATGTGCTTTCAACTACGTCCACCCTGAATCCACCATTGAATAAATGCTGGCGGTAGGGATTAATATTGACATTTGTAGTTTTGTTAGGAATCTGATTTTCTTCAGGGTCGTCAGGGCCTCGATTGAGGATGCAACTGAATACAGAGCCGTCAATCAAGGCACTCCACAGAGAAGTGTTTCAGCACCCCTTCTGTGGAATCTAACTATTAACTCGCTACTGCTAATTCTGGAGCGTAGACTAGTTAAGACTGTCGCATACGCTGATGATGTTGCGGTGGCTATCTCCGATAAGCTCATAGATACCATATCTCAGTGTATGGAGTCCGTACAGTCAATACTGAGCAGGTGGAGTGCTAGTAGTGGGCTCAGTGTAAGTTCAGCCAAAATTGAGCTGGTGGTCTTCAGTAGGAGTTAAAAGACTGACAGATTCACCAATACGAAGCTGAACGGGACTCCCTTAAAAATATCTGACAACGCCTAGTACTTCGGTGTAGTCTTAGATAGCAAGCTTTCTTGGAACCTAAACATCCAAGAGAGGGCGGATAAGGGTCTAGTGGCCATTTATACATGTAAAAAGGCAGATGGTCTCAAGGGAGAATCAACTGGATTTTTTAAGCAGGTTCTAGTGGCTATTTAAACATGCAAAGAAGCAGTTGGTCTTAACTGGGATGTAAGCGCCAGAGAGATCAACTGGATCTTTGAAGCTGTTGTCAAACCGATACTCTTTTATTGAGTAGTGGTGTGGTGGAATGTGATGAAGAAGGATAATCATCGCGGGATTTGTGAAAAATTTTTAGTTTACTAGCGAAGCTGATGAGAGGTGCACTCAGATCAACTTCCACTGGAGCACTCTATACGATTTTGAATTCGCTGCCAGTAGACATTCTTGCCAAACAGCTGGCCTTATTCTCTGCGGTCAAGGTTTGACTACGGGCACGCCAGGATTCTGATGAAATACCAAGATATCAGGATCCATGACAACGTTGACTAATGTACACCAAAGCCTTTCTTTGTCGAACTTTTCCATTCTCTTGTCGGGGACAGGTCAGAGCTTTCTAGACTTTCATTTCCCGAAGATTCCATTAGACTCTTGACTGACGGCTCTAAGAGGGGAACTGTTGTAGGCGGGGGTTTTATTTGGAGAACTTCAACGTAAGAACCTGATTTAGTTTTTGGTATGGTTGCAGCATCCTGCAAGCCGAAATTTTTGCCATTACTCGTGCAGTCAAATGGCTGAGGTATTATAAGATATCGAAAGATATCTTCATCTTTACCGACAGTAAGGCGGCCATCTCAGCTATTACTCGCGTGTACAGCACATCTATAGATGTGGTCGAGTGCCGACTATCTATAAATAATATTGCGAGACATTCGAGGGTGATACTTTTTTGGGAACCATCACATTCCGACTGTCTTGGCAACCTCAATGCTGACGGAATTGACAAGGAAGGGACAGAGCTGAACAACTCTAAGGTCTATATCTTCACAGGCATTCCGCTACCGCACTGCAAGTTCTTGATCCAGTGCGAACCATATAAACTCGCTCAAATAAGATGGGAAAACACGTGGAAAGGGCCACGTGGCCCCTTCTTAACTTCAGCAAGGTACGACTGCGTCAACTTGTGAACGTCTTAACTGGACATTACAACTTTGGGACCCATGGATAGAGCAACCTTGATTTCTTAGACAGCTTATGCTGAAGAGTTTCTGTCAAGGTTTTCAGATACTAACGAAAGTGGCCGGAGTATTGGATAGGTCTTTTTCTGCAATATGTACCAGTCAGAACTGAAATGTGTCGTTCATTCTGTTAGATATAAGAATCGCTATTTTTCTGCGTAACGTCATTGAGTTTGCTGTAGTCTTTGCAGAATATGTTGCCACCATCTTTATTTTGGACTAAGACCATACTAGATCTTTAAATGTTCAAAAACTTATAGGCTGCTTTACTTCGCTCTGTTTTGCTAGAGATTAAGATTCATCGATCTTGTAGTATGTGTATGTTTGTTCGGGACCACTATTTCCATACAAAATGTGGCTTCATGCCTGAGCTACGTCGGCATATTAAGTTGTTTGATTGGTTTGCTACATTGTATGTGTGTTTGTGTATTAAGTTTGGGACCATTAACGATGGTAGGATGCTTTTTAGAAAATAAAAGGAGAAATAACTATAGAATGTGTGTGATTAAAAGAGGTTTTATGAATAAAAAATCATGTAATTTCTTATCTGTTGGTCGCTGAAGTAATTAACAGCAAACATGTGTACTTTAATTGCACTCTTATCATACTTAAATATTTGCAATTGAACTAAGAAAAATTCATGAATTTCTTTTGAAGCTATCCTTATTCTTTTTTAATTTCAGAGTTGTGTTAATCATTGTATATGTATATATATATATATATATATATATATATATATATATATATGTATATATATGAATATATATATATATATATATATATATATATATGTATATATATGTATATATATATATATATATATATATATATATATATATATATATATACGGTTTAAACTATTCACACAGCATGTATATGCTTCCATATAAAATCTCTTATGTGGTAATTACTTCAACGAACATTTGTATTGCTATATTAAATCGAATTAAGATTCATAGGCTAATTGTTCGAAATTTTTTTAAATCTCAGGAAGACATTATGATAAATATTCCAAGGCACAAAGGAAAGTCAACATCAGTTTTATTCAACTAACACAGTAGAGTAGAACAGCTGTTTTCGAAATTCGCAACACTTTCATCATCAGTGCTCATGTGTATTGTGTTTGTCACCACTTTTTAGGCGGCTTAGTTGAATGTGATAACAGTTTCTATTTGCACAAATTTTATTATGAAAAGGAATCCGAGAATTGTATTAACCCGATGTTAACACGTTTTTGTTTTAATACCCGTGTTACCGTTTGATTATTTTCCTCATGTCCCATTTTTCTGAATTTTTGGTTTTATCATACCTAAGTACATGTGAACGTTTTTCTAATTTTTTCATTGTTAGCTCAAACCTTAGCTTAAATTTGTATGTGGTAATTATTTTAACGAACATTTGTATTGCTATATTAAATCGAATTAAGATTCATAGGCTAATTGTGGGAAATTTGTTTAAATCTCAGAAAGACATGATGATAAATATTCCAAGGCACAAAGGAAAGTCAACATCAGTCTCTTATATTTTTGAAATGAAAAGAGTTAGCTCAACACAATATTAACAAAATTATTTCTTAACTTAATAGTTATTTTAATATATAGAAAAAATAATCCTAAGTATGCTAAATTAATAGAAGGAAGGAATTAAGTATTTGAAATGATATTTCTGGGGAAACTTAAGTATTCACACAGTTGCATTTTCGTTATTTAAATTAAACATAACATATAAGTCTATGAATTTTTAAATGGCAACGCTTAATAGTACCGTTATAAACCATTTGTTTTGTTTTAATATAAAACAAAGTATTTTTGTGGAGTGAAATTTCTAAAAATGGGCCGTAAGCAAATGGAAACAACGGAAGCTGAAAGAAAAATTTTGTTAGATATGCATCAACAAAATAAATCGTATGTAGAAATTGGAAATATAATTAAAAGAAGCCGATTCACTGTAGATAGTATCATTAAAAGATTAAAAGCGTGTTTAGATTTCAAAAGTTCTCACCGCACTGGTCGGCCTCGTAAATTGAGCCCAAGAGAAGAAGTACAAATCCTAAGAAAAATAAAAAAGCATCCAAAAACAACATCTACCGAAGAGCTGCAGAATATTTGGAGGAGACGGGCAAAATATTCCACGCAAAAACTGTGCGCGGAACTTTACACCATGCCGGTTATAGCTCCCGTGTTGCAAGGAAAAGATCTCTCATAAGCAAGGTGAATAAATCAAAACGTTTAAATTTTGCAAAAGAATATATAAATATAGATGAAAACTTCTGGGAAGGCATATTATTCTCCGATGAGAGCAAATTCAATATATTTCAGTCCGATGATAAAGCACGTGTTTGGAGAAAACCAAATACAGAATTGGCAAAAAAAAAAATTTAGTTAGTACGGTCAAGCATGGGGGTGAAGGCGTCATGGTGTGGGGATGTATGGCTGCAGCAGGCATTGGTAACTTAGTTTTTATCGACGGAAAAATGGACAAAAATTTTTATCTTAACATTTTGAAAGATAACCTGTTGCAAATCGCCGAAAAATTACGCCTTGGGGCAATTTTTACTTTTAGCACGACAACGACCCCAAACACACAGCCAATGACGTTCGAATGTGGATAATTCATCACGTTCCCCACATACTTACTACCGCAATCCCCGGATATGAATCCTTGGGATGAATTGGGTAAACACAACGGAAAGCTACACATTACCACTAAGGGTCCACTGAAAAAAATTCTACTGCAAGAATGGCAAAGTATAGGGTCAGATGTTACTAAAAATTTGGTTTATTCAATGCCAAGAAGACTAAAATATGTCGTCCAAAAAAAGGCTTCTCAACAAAATATTAGTTACGAGCAATTAAACTTTCTGTAGAAGCTTAAATAACTGTGTGAATACTTTTGTACCATCATAATTGTGGCCTGAATTACTTTTTTACTTGTTATTCTAATAATGCAATCTATATAGGTGTTGGCTTCGAGAAACAAGTTTAATGAAACGCAACTTTCAAGAGCGACAAATAAAAGAACAAAACAGTTAAAGTAATTTATTACTACTTAAATTTTATTATGTATGTATAATTTTTATTCCGTATTTGTACGCTTTAAAACAATTTGTTTTTCACTCGCTCGTTTCTCTTATTAAAAAGCCCTTAATAATCTAAAGAAATTCCTTTATATAGTAAATGAAAACAATTTAAAAAACCGCTATTAAGCAATTGGGCAATGAGAAAGAAGAGCAAAGCAAACATATATACATGTAAATATGTGCATAGTTGTAACATACATATTTATGTGCAATTTAACATTAAGTAAATAGAAACAGTACAGGTTTTTAAACAACATTAGGGTGGCGGCGGTAACATTCCCCCCTTCGTAAGCGAATTATGGGACCGTGAGCTTGCCATCCTGTCTATTACCGACGTCTAGAACAGCTACCTTAGTTACGGGCCTATCTAATGTGGTTGTACTCGTTTTTTTAACGCGCCGAACTTGACCATCATTTGCAGTAGTTGTCTCGATTATGACACCCTTAGGCCAGCTATTTCGGGGAAGTGCATCGTCCACAATAACCACTATATCGCCAACGAATGGCGGTTTCACCTTCTCGAACCAATTGCTACGCTGGACTAAAATTGGACCGTATTCACGAACCCATCTGCTCCAGAAGTGATTGGCGAATTTTTGTGTTTGATGCTGACGGAGATCGTAATTGGTTTCACACAGGGGCTTGTGTCCATCTGCAGAGCCAAGTTGAAGATGATTTGGTGTTAATGCGTCGTCTTCAGCTGGGTCAAGGGCCACAAATGTTAGAGGACGGGAATTTATCATGAACTCGATTTCACACAAGCCACTTTTCAAAGACTCGTCATTAAATTTGAAAGCAGGACACATGGCGTAAAGTACTGTCTTAACTGTGCGTATCAGTCTCTCCCAGGCACCACCCATACGTGGGGCCGCAGGGGGGTTAAACCTCCATTTGATTTCGCGATGTTTTGTGAAGACCTGGTGTAAGTCAATGTTTTGCTTTTCCTCCCGTAGGACCCTTTCGACTGATTTAAAATTTGTGCCGTTGTCGGTATATATTTCCTTCGGGGAACCACGTCGACTTATAAAATTTTGAATGCACATGATGCACGAACTGGTGTCTAAACTGTGAGCGACTTCAATATGTATCGCACGAACTGTCAAACATGTGAAAACAACACCCTATCTTTTCTCACTACGTCTACCTACCCCTACATGTAAAGGGCAAAAAAAGTCGATACCGACGTAAGTAAATGGACGCTCAAAAGAATCCAATCTTGCTGCTGGTAGAGATGCCATTAATGGAGCACGTGGAACTACTGACTCGTTCTTACAGTGTTGACATATTCTTCGCATACTTTTATAAAGTGCTCTCAACTTTGGTGTATAAAATTGTGATTTTATTTTCGAAATAGTTGCTTCATGAAGACAATGATGATAATTTTCGTGATAGCTTCGAACTACTAAAAAGGTTATGTAATGACCATGAGGCAAAATTATGGCGTTGTTACAATTCAGGGACTCGAATCTACCACAGGCACGTATTACTTCGTCTTCATCAAGAAAAATATTAAGATGCTTAAGTTTGATTTCAGAAGGTAGCTCCTTATTATTTTTGAGACACCAAATTTCTTCAGCAAATTCGCTGGCTTGGCATATTTAAGCAAAATCTTCTTAGCTTTTTGTATGTGCTCGCAACACATGAGCTGCCGTGTTTCACCTCGGATTCTGGACTTCAATTTCTCCATGTAAAGCAGGAATTGAGAAAGAGCCATGTAAAGCCCCTTTCAGGATGAAAAATATTCTATATTGATTGTGAAACCATTCATCTTATCGATAATGAGAAGATTATTTCGTACCTCTTCATTATTGACGACGTTGAGTTCTGGACACTTGGGCCACGTATGCCTTTCATCTTTTAGAAATTCAGGACCGCTGAGCCACATATCGTCATCGAAATTATAAATTTTTGTTGCTCGGTCTGCAGGGTTTAATTTGGACGCTACCCAATTCCATTGCGTAACGTTAGTAGTTTCTAAGATTTCTCCAACTCTATACATAACGAATGCTTTGAAATTTTTAGGATCCATTGGAGCCATTTTAGGCCAGTTTTCGAATCGGACCAAAACAAAATTTCTTCACAACTGAGACGTGTAGCACTTCGAATTTTTGACGCTAGTCTTAAACCAATCAAAGCAGTTTGAAGTTCTAACCTAGGGATCGATATTGGTTTTAAGGGAGTAACCTTCGATTTAGCAGCTAAAATTCGCACTTCCACTTCATCATTATACTGGATTCTGAAATAGCTTACTGCAGCATATGTGTTTTCACCAGAATCGACAAACGTATGTAGTTGCACCTTGTTTGTTATTTTTAAGAGTCTCGAGTAGCACCGAGGGATGCTTACGGATGATATCCTAGCCAGATTGGATAACCATGCGGACCACTTCAATAAAAGGTCTTTGGATAATTCGTCATCCCATTTTATTCCTGAGCGCCAAATGTCTTGTAGGAGCATCTTGAGTCCAATCGTATAATTAGACACGAATCCCAAAGGATCGAAAATTGACATGAGGACTTGTAGAACCTCTCTCTTAGTAGGGATCACATATGGCTGGAATACATCCCTTCAGAGCCTCGAGAATCTGGAATTACACTGGAAAGCATCATTATTGGACTCCCAATACATAGCAAGTATTTTTTCTATAGCCTTGAATGAGTTTTTCGTTGTTGAGCCATCATCGCATAAATGTTTTCGTATGCTGTCGGAGTTGGTCACTCAATTTCTCATTTGGAATCCACCAGATGCATGTATTGTGCGTACTTGAACCGCTAGTTCTATCGCTTCTTCTTCTGTATCTACAATGTCAATAAAATCGTCCATGTAGTGGTAGTGTTGAATTGCTTTAACAGCTCGTGGATACTGGTCACGAAATTCATCTGCATTCTTATTTCGAATATAGTGAGCAGCTTATACCAAATGTTAGGACCTTCATTACGTATTCACATGCCTTATTGTTGTCGTCATTTTCGAACCACAAAAAACGTTGAGCATGCATATCCTGGTCTCTAACGTTAATTCGATGAAACATTTCAGCTATATCGCCGCATATGGCGATTTGACCCACACGAAATTCTACTAAAATGTTGAAAAGTGACTTAAGTAAGTCAGGACCACATATAATAAAGTCATTTAAACACTTGTTATGTGACTTTGCTGCTGCATCCTAGACCAGACGAACTTTTCCAGGTTTATTCGGATTAAGGGCGATAAATATAGGCAGATACCATGTACAACCCTCATACGATGACCTTTCTGCTTCTTGAACCTTTCTAGCGTATCCTTTAGAAACCAGTTTGTCTAATTCCACTTGCATAGTCTGCCGTAGTTGCGGATCTTTTACAAACTTCTTTTGGAGACACTTAAAGCGATGGCTTGCAACTTGATAGCTCTCGGGCAATAAAGGGGCATTATTTTTCCACAGTAGACCAACTTTATATTGATGATTCTTCTTGATGCCTGTAGTTTCAAGTATTTTCAATGCTCTGTTGTTTTCGGGCGACAGAATGGCTTTCTCTTTCGGGGAATCTAGGTTGAAATATTCTTTGACCTCATCGTGCACGACCCTATATCCATTTTCGCATTCACAAGTATGGATGTTCAAGGACGAAGCCTGGCTTTGGTCGGAGCCACTACCCTGAAGGGTCCATCCCAATCGAGTTTTAGTTGCAATGACCTGAACTCGGCCTCCTTCTTTTATCTTCAAAGAAACTGCAACTCTCCAGTTATTAAGTCCAATTAGGACCAATTAGATTTAGCGTTACTGTATGATTGGTCTGGCAAACCTTTGAGATACGGGTAGACTTTCACGATGTCATCAAATTTAATTGATTGTATGGGTAGACCAGGATTGCTCACAGTGCGAAGATCGTGAAGTGTAAATCTACTATCATAGTTGGTACCGGATACCTCAATATTAATTTTGACAGAATTGCTTTCGGATCGTGTAGTATTATCGGTCCATCGTATCTCTAGGGGTTTTTTTCACCAGAGAGTCCCAATTTATTAAATAGACTTTACTCCATTAGGGTCACGAATGAGCCTTCATCTAAAAAGGCACAGGTTTCTAAAGCACCACCCTTGTAATGTATACGAATGGGGAGTATTCTAAAGCAGGGTTTATTATTGCGGTCGTTGTGTGCATTCACGCTTCCACTGGTAGCAGATGTTGCTACTTGAACTGGGTTTGAAAGGATGGTGTTTTGCATTACAATTTGCAATGTCACAAAGTTTTTTCGAAAAACACTTTCGTCGATGAGCATTCAAACACTGGCGGCAAAATTTATTTTCTCTCACCACATCCCACTTTGAATCTAAATTTAACGATTGGAACTCACCGCAATTTTGAACCTTATGTCCCGCACTCGTACAACAAACGCAAAATAATTTCCTGGTAGGGGCTTGTTCTGAATGAGTGTTGACCGAGGCACCTTTTTTTGAACCGATAGGAGAAACGACCTGGCTGGCAGCAGATTGTACATCCAATCGCTGAAGGATTTCACCACTGAAATCCTACCGTCTTTTGCATGCATCGCCCAATTCAATTTGTGATTGTCGGGCAATTTATCGACCAAAGTCTTTACCAGCAACGGGTTGTTTAAATAGGCCATCAAATTACATGCTTCCATTGTTGAGCAAATATTGCGAATAGCAAGTGCATATTCAATAATACTATCGAGCCTATCCTTGAGTGGAGGGATCCTGCTTGCCTTTTCAATCATACTATCATATATATATATATATATATATATATATATATATATATATATTGTTACGTTCTTAGACCTTTTCGTAAAAACGGTTTTATTACTTATCCTTCAAGGATTCGTTTTATTGCATCAGATTAAAACACAGATAATTAATTTTAGAAATATAATGCGGCAACACTTTATTTATTACTTTATTTACACGAGTATTTGTACTACTCCAGACTTAGCGATGTTAACACGTCTGTATTTGAAATCACACTGACTTCCGCTGAGCTCTGGCAGCGCCTTTATATAGCAAAAATGACGTCGTCTGGTAACCTCGCGAAACTTCTGGGCATGGTGGTTGTATTTTACTTGACATGTGTGTTTGTATACATGACAATGTTTACTTGTTTGTTTTGATTAAACCAAAAACCAATGTTTTAAAGTGCTATATATATATATTATAATATATATATTATAATATGAAATTTATTTGTTGGGTGGTTAAGCAATGTTTATATGCATTTCATTGGCGCTTTATACCAAATCGCCAGTAGACTAAAGCCACAGTTTTGAAAAGTTTCAAACTTCTTAACTTATTAAAAGACTTTTATAAACCATCTGAGAATTATGTTAACAAATTTACTATAAAAATTCACAAATGATTTTAAAAAAGCACATTATAATAAGTGTAGTAGGCTATGAAACTTATAAAAACCAAAACCCAACTTTTATTCGATATGATAGCCTACTACACTTATTATAATGTGATTCTTTAAAATCGTTTGTGAATTTTTATAGTAAATTTGTTAACATAATTCTCAGATGGTTTATAAAAGTCTTTTAATAAGTTGAGAACCTTGAAACTTTTCAAAACTGTGGTTAGTGTATATATATATATATATATATATATATATATATACATATGTATATATATATATATATATATATATATATATATATATATGTATATATATATATATATATATATATATATATACAACATATATATATATATATATATATATATATATATATATATACATATATATATATATATATATATATATATATATACATATATATATATATATATATATATATATACAATATATATATATATATATATATATATATATATACAATATATGTTGTGTATATATATATATATATATATATATATATATATATGTATATATATATATATATATATATATATATATATATGTTGTTTAAAACCTGTTCCTGGACCACTTTAAGACTGAGGCTTCCGTTAACGGCATTCGCGACTCTGATGTTAAACTGGCGGTGTGCGCTACGCAGAAATCCACTTTCCCTGAAAGTGTTTCAGTTGCGCTGGCTCAAGAGACTGCAAGGATGGGTTTCAAGCCACAGATATGTAAAGTGCGGAATGTGGAGGTTTTGTCTGAGGAGGATAACAACCTAGTTGCTAGCGTTAAGGAGGCAATGCGACAACTGCTGGCAGAAAATGCTATCAAAGGAAAGCCTAAGTGCTTTAACTGCGGAAAGATCGGTTATTTTCAGCGCAGCTGCAAAGCACTAAGGAAGAGAGGTAGATCTGTTTCGCCACCAAAAAACAGCAAACGGGTGAACCAAACAACATCACAAGAGTCCCCGTTAAACTAAAACGAACTAACACTGAGGGGCAAGAGCTAGCTCTCACAAACGAGGGCCCACAATCTCCATATCAGTGATGCAGCAGAAAAATACCAACCTCACTGCGTCCGGACACATCAACGGGGAAAAGCACGTACTTACCATAGACACATAGGCATCGCAGTCAATAATTAAGCCCGATATAGTAAAGAGGAAATGCGAGCAGTTAAGCAATAGACGGCTACGTACAGCTACTGGAGAGCCTGCCACTGTCTATGGTAAGATTGAAGTGAAGGTGACTATAGCCAACATCAACGTGAAACATGTGTTTGTTGTTGACGATATTGTCGATGAGGTTATTATTGGAGCCGATTTTATGATTAATCATGGCATTAATCTACATATGGGACAACAGCTGATGATTTGGCGTAATGTGGAAATACCTCTTGATGTTGGATATGACAACAAACCGCAAGTAACAAGAGTATTTGCTATTGAGAGTCAGACAATACCGCCGCAGTCTGAAACAGTCATATGGGCGCGGATGAAGGGAGATTGTGAGGACAATCGGTTGTGGGTTGTAGAACCGGCAGATCTAAAGAGAGAGCTTATAACAGCGAAAGCTCTAGTGAAAACTAGTGAAGGAGGAATAGTCCCTATAAGAGTGCTTAACTTGTCAGACCATGAAAAAGTCATCAAAGAAAATTCCGATGTTGGCCAGTGTACTCCAGCAGAGGCAATAATAAACTGCGAGAAGAAGATAGAGCCTACTAATTTGTCCGCAAAAGAACGTGAACAATTTGAGGAATACGTAGAGAAATGGGTAGCAGGTCTATCAGCGACAGATAAAAATAAAGCCAAGCAGTTACTAAAAAGGCATGCCAGTATCTTCGCCATGGGAAGCCAAAGCCAGGGTAGAACTGCATTGGTTAAACATGAAATTAACACAGGCGAGGCCAGGCCGATTAAACAGCCACCCAGAAGCGTACCCCTAGCAAAGCGAGATAAAATAAAAGAGCTTGTAAGTGAAATGGAGCGTGAGGGCGTAATTGCGCCATCTTCTGGTTCTTGGAGTTCGCCTGTAGTCTTAGTTAAAATGAAAGATGGCAGTACTAGATTCTGCGTAGACAACAGGAAGCTCAATGACATAACCAAGAAGGACAGTTATCCGCTCGCCAGAATCGATGACACTTTGGACACGCTAGCTGGTACCAAATGGTTCTCTACGCTGGACTTGCGAAGCGGATATTGGCAAGTGGAGATTGCAGAAAAAGACAAGGAGAAAACTGCCTTCAGTGTCGGTAACGGATTATGGCAGTTCAAAGTCATGCCATTTGGTCGCTGCAATGCCCCGGCCACATTTGAACGCCTAATGGAAAAGGTACTGTTAGGACTTCACTGGAAGACATGCTTGGTATATCTAGACGACATAATCGTGATGGGAAAAACTTTTGATGAACAACTCAAGAACATGGCAGAAGTTCTTCAATGGATATCATCAGCTGGATTGAAACTCAGCTTGAAGAAATGTGCGTTGTTCCAGAAAGAAGTGAAGTATTTGGGGCATCGTGTTACAGCAGACAGAATCTCAACAGATGAAGATAAAATAAAAGCAGTAAGGGCATCAACCTAAAAATCTTCATGAATCGCGGAGCTTTTTGTGCCTTTGTACCTACTACAGACTTTTTGCGCCGAATAGCTGCAAGCCTGCATGAGCTGACAAAGAAGTCGAGACCATATCATTGGGGCAAGCCACAGGAAAATGCATTCCAGAAACTCAAAGAATTATTATGTACGTCACCAGTGCTAGCGTATCCCATAGCTGGAGAAAAATTTGTGCTGGATACTGATGCGAGCGGTTATGGCATAGGGGGTGTGCTATCCCAAGTAGTTAATGGCACTGAGAAGGTCATAGGGTCTATAGCCGTGTACTCTCAAAACCTGAGAGGAACTACTGTGTGACACGACGTGAGCTTCTGGCGGTATTGGAATGTATTAAACATTACCATAAGTACCTGTATTGTCAACACTTTACATTAACGACCGATCATTCTGCACTGAGATGGCTATTGCAGTTTAAAAATCCTGAAGGGCAATTGGCAAGGTGGATTGAGCGCCTGCAGAGCTACGACTTCAGCATTGAGCATAGAAGAGGCACAAAGCATAACAATGCGGATGCTCTTTCGAGAAGACCCTGCTGTTTAGAGTGTAAACATTGTGTTACAACTGAGCAAAAGGAAGGCGTTGTGGATGTTCGGCTAATGCACATCGGCCCTGATGAAGACTGGTCAGCAGCACAGAGGGACGACGATATACTAAGGAAAATTATAGCGGCCAAAGAAGAGGACAGACGACCATCCCGGAATGAAATTTCGGCTGAAAGCCCACTCGCCAAAGTGGGCTTTCTCCATAGATAAGTAAAGTGTTACAGGAGTTTCATAATGGACCTAGTGGCGGTCATCTTGGAGTAACAAAAACACTTGAGAAACTGAAGCAGCGTTTTTATTGGGTTGGATGTCGACAAGCCGTAGCCGAATGGATAGCAAACTGCCCACAGTGCATAGCAGCCAAAGGCCCAGTACGAAGAAGCCGAGGACAGCTGCAACAATACAAGTCAGGAGCACTATTCGAGCGGATCGCAATGGATGTAGCAGGTCCCTTTCCCGTCACTGAAGCCGGAAATCGTTATGTACTTGTGGTAATGGACTATTTCAGTAAATGCCCAGAGGTATATGCTATACCTAACCAGGAAGCAAAGACAATTGTAAATGCATTCGTCAACAGCTGGGTATGTCGCTATGGTGTTCCAATAGAATTACATTCCGACCAAGGGAGGAATTTCGAGTCTGCCATATTCAGGGAAATGTGCGAGTTATATGGGATAAAGAAAACCAGAACGACGCCGTTGCATCCACAGTCTGATGGCATGGTAGAAAGGCTCAATCGCACCTTAGAAGAGTACTTACGAAAAGTAGTAAGCACCCATCAGAGGGATTGGGGCGAGCACATCCCCAAATTTTTAATGGCATATAGGTCGACTGTACGCGATTCAACATCGAGAATACCAGCCAAAATTATCTTCGGGACGGAATTAAAACTACCTGGTGATTTAGAATTTGGTGGTAAGCCAACTGTAGAAGAAGGAGCTATTACGTCGCAAGATAAGGAGGACTTAAACGAACTGCATGAGTTGGTGCGTAATAGAATAAAGATGGTCAGTGACAAGATGAAGGCTAGGTATGACCGCGCAGCGAACTCGGAGGGATTTATGGAAGGACAATTGGTTTTACTGTATAACCCACAACGGAAGAAAGGATGGTCCCCAAAATTACAGACTCACTGGGATGGCCCGTATAAAGTGATTAAGAGAGTGAATGACGTTGTATACCGGGTACAGAAGCATAATAGCCCAAGGTCGAAAATGAAGATAGTACATCTCGAACGATTGGCGCACTATGGAAGAGGTGATTGTATGCCTATTCGGGTCGAACAGGCTTAAGTGGGCGGCAGTGTTACAGAGATTAGAAATAGATGTAAATAAAACGACAATGTGGCTATATGTACTTGGCAGCAATGCCAATTAATCTATAGTCAAAATGTTACAACTCTGGTCAACACTAAATAGATAATATTCAAATTAACGGAAATGGAATACTCCAGAATATACAAGATCATTCAAGGCTGTGCCAATAAGAGTAAACAACAACAACAACAAACCTAGCAACATAAATGCTAAGAGATGTTATTCTTAATGATCTTGTCTGCAAGTACTCGCTGCTAATAAAGCTAAACAGATTCACAAGTATACACAACCATATACACATAGAAGAAGAAACAAAACCACGCAACACACAGAACACTCATACATACAACCACTCATAGTTACCATAGGCAAAACACACAGCACACTCATACATGCAACTACGCATAGTTACCATAAGCAAACCAAACAAGTCAGCATTGTCATATATACAAACACACACATGTCAAGTAAAATACAACCACTATGCCCATAACTTTCGCGAGGTTACCAGACGACGTCATTTTTACTATATAAAGGCGCTACCAGATCTCAGAGAGTCAGTGTGATTTCAAATACAGACGTGTTAACATCGCTGAGGGTTGAGTAGTACAAATACTCGTGTAGTAAATAAGTGTTGCCGCATTATATTTCTAAAATTTATTTGTCCGTGTTTTAATTTGATGCAATAAAACGAATCCTTGAAGGATAAGTAATAAAACCGTTTTTACGAAAAGGTTTAAAAACGTAACAATATATATATATATATATATATATATATATATATTTCTTCATAAATTTTACCATAATTATTGCTTACATTATGTAAAAAAATTTTTCAGCACAGGTTATATTTGAAGAAAAATGCTAGGATTATATTCAAGAAAACACACTTATCTTTATCACAAAATAGCAATATTTATCACTTTACTATTTTGAAACACAATAAATTCAAGTAAAGTTTAGAAAAAGGCGCAAATTTCTTAATTTTAATAAACGTAAAGGCCTTTTGCTTGCAAAAATATTTCTTAACCCATACATTTTTGACGTTTAACCGGTGAATTGAAGAGAGATAGAATTATGAAAAGCAATATCTTACTGTCCTTAACCAAATGAGGGGTTAAAAAGGTATTGCCATTAGGGATGTCATTCATGAAAATACGATCTGGCCGGATTTCCGTGTCCTATCTGTATAATCTGTGACCTTCACAAAGCTTGAGCAGAGACTAATGATAGACTGATGTTTTGAAACCAGGGGTGTCAGCGCCATAAACAATTGTGAAAACAAAACTCACACGTACGCTTATGCTCTTTTATTTTGCGAGTGTAAAATATAATTTTTTGTTGAAAAACACTTTCATTCACAGGGAAGCGAGGCAAGGTCTGTTTTGATGGCTCTAAATAGAAATATATATATATGTATACCACTATGCTATTATATGGTAAGTTTATTGTTTGAGAAAAATTAGTACCAAAATAAGCAAAAATATGTCTCAAATAAGGCTAATTAAAAATATAAAAATACGTGTGAAATCGATTTGCAAATATTTGTTTCCTGATCACATCTGTTTTAGAAAAGACCTTTCATTAGGCCTCGCATCCTTACATTTCGCTCACTGTGAATGTAAGAGAAAAGAGTAATCTCACCAAACAATCGCAATTAACATCTCCCCTGAAGGAATTTGAACTAACCATAAGCTAACTTATGGTTGATCCAAAATGAGCTAGGGGTGACTCGCGACTGACTCATTTTATATAATAACGGTGAATAATTTTTTTAATGTAATGTCCTAGGAATGAGTGCACTCACTTTGCATCAGTTTTAGACTAACCACAAGCTAGCTCATTTTGAGTTAGCTTATTATCGATTCAATACGAGTGCGTCATAAAATGAAATGCGCATATAAAATGAAAGTACCTATTGCTAGCTAAACTATTGCTTTATTTTAATAAAGTTTTATTTTTTATGTATTGAATTTTATTTAAAAGAATATTATTACTTATAAATACATACTAATAAAATTTTATTAGTTTTATTGCATTTCTTAATGCTTTTTCTGGACCGTCTTCGCCATTAACACAAATTGCACCTATTTAATGATAAAAAATTAATTAAGGCAAATACAATAAAATTTAAAATAACTCCTTAAGTCAGATAATTATCTCACCTTTCAAAGCATCAATAATCCTTTTAAACTTTTTAACTGTCAGCTTGCCATGAGCTCCGTCAATGTTTTCCGTAGTTTCACCTTTCATTAATGATGACATACAGCAAACCTGAAACTACTTGTTAGATTAAGTAATTATTTATTTTTATTTTAAATGGAGAAAGACTTACATAAGTTGAACCTCTAGCCACTGATGACAAAACGTAACTGGCGAAATAACAAGTTTTTTTTTCTTTCTTATATTTTGTTTCTGAGCGGAAAGAGATTTTTTATTCTCATGTGCAAAAGTGCTAAATTTCTCTTGATGGTTATTTAATATGCATAAAAGTGTAAATTTTTGTTGTTTTCTTTGAACTTAATGCTACAAACAGCAACGACAACTAGCTCACTTCTGTGTCTGTGTGAAAAATACGACTATTGATTGCCTCGCGAGGCTTTGGAGTGGCTATCACTGCTGTATATATACGAAGGCTCAATGAGTGAACAATGCCATTTCAAAGCTACATTATTTAAGTACTTTAGGTGAAAGATGATACTATTTTCATACATATACGAATCTGTGCACAAAAATGTACTTGTAATTTTATTTTTCTCCCTTTTTTTTGCACTATGGATTATATTTAAGCTTACTGCATATATATATATATATATATATATATATATATATATATATATAAATAAGTTGCATTGTGTAAGTAATTGATGTTCTCCGAAATCTGATTTTGTTTCTGCAAAGTTTATATGCCGTCAATACCAAGGTTTTTATGTAAATACAGTTTCCGCATGTGTATTGGTTTATGAGTTATAGTGATTTTAGTGAACACTGCAATCATTGCGAAATATTTGAGTTAATATTTTGAAAAACTAAAGTAAAATTAGTTTTTAAATTCATTACAATTAAATTTTGGCCAAACCATTAATTTAATTTATATACTTAGCTTTTCTAAATCACAACTTCTGGGATCTATGAAATAAATTACATATAAATACAACACTAAAAACATAAATATTTAAATACATTATGCACAGCCCACGTCATATGCATGAGTACGCGCAGGATGCAATGACTTATGTGCGTCATTACGGTCGACCATATTTATATATAACATTTACGTGTAATCCGCAATGAAGTGGCATTAAAGATAATTTATTCGCTGGCCAAAGTCCTACCGACCGCCATGATATCACTTCCCATGTTCTTAAGCAGAAATTGAGAGCGCTTATGTGTTTTATCGTAAAATCTAAAGTGTTTGGTGAAGTGAAGTTCTGGATGTATTCTGTGGAGTGGCAAAAGCGTGGTTTGCCACACGCTCACATTTCAATATGGTTGGTGAATAAAATCACATTGCTGAAGTTGACAATGTTATATGTTCTGAAATTCCAGATCAAATAAGTGATCATGAATTATATGATGTTGTTGTGCAAAATATGATACACGGTCCATGCACAGCCCACGTCATATGCTTGAGTACGCGAATAATATATCTGTAAAGATCTCCGAGATAACTCTGAGTTGTTTGGTGGTGCGTTGATTTTATTGCCAGGCGATTTTAGGCAAACATTGCTGGTCATTCTTAGATCGGCAGCTGCCGATGAAATTAACGCTTGCTTAAAGTCTTCATATTTATGGAGATTTGTTAAAATATCGAAACTCATTATCAATGTTCGTGTTTAGTTGCAGAATGATCCATCTGCTGATAACTTCTCTAAGCAATTGCCGAAAATTGGAAACGGTGCAATGCCTATTGATGACACTGGACTGATAACATTGCCAAATGACTTTTGCCGTTTCGTACAGTCAAAAGAGGAATTTATTGAATGTGTTTTCACTTACATAACACAACAATATACATGCCATGCATGGTTGAGTGCCAGAGCAATTTTAGCGGCAAAGAACAAACATGGATTAAACATGGCTATAAAATCAAAGATTCCTAGCGAGGTGGTGTTTTACAAGTCTGTCGATACTGTTACGAATGAAGAAGATGTTTTGAATTATCCAACAGAATTTTAGAATTCGTTGGACTTACCAGGATTGCCTCCGCATAATCTCCAATAGAAAGTTGGAGCCACTATTATTATGCTTCGTAATATCAATCAACCCCGTTTTTGTAATGGTACAAGACTTGCTATTAAAAGGTTGATGGGTTATGTAATTGAAGCTACTATTTTAACTGGAAAATTAAAAGGCGAAGATGTATTCATTTCACGTATCCCAATGATTCCGTCTGGTATACCATTTGAATTTAAACGACTTCAGTTTCCTGTTCCACTTGCGCTTGCGAATACCATTAATAAGGCGCAAGGCCAATATTTAGAAATTTGTGAACTGAATTTAGTGTATCCAGTTTTCTCACATGGACAGTTCTATGTAGCCTGTTCGCGCGTTGGCAAACTATCGGTTTTGTACATTTACACCTTAAATGGAAAAACAACAAATGTTGTTTACCCCAGAACATTACAACAAAAGCAGTTTATCATTGGTTTAAATGCATTCGAATTAATAAATAAAATGTATATACACATATATACATATATATACATATATATATGTATATATATATATATATATATATATATATATATATATACATATATATATATATATATATATATATATATACATATATATATATATATATATATATATATATGTATATATATATATATATATATATATACATATATATATATATATATATATATATATGTATATATATATATATATATATATATATATATGTATATATAAATATATATATATATATATATATATATATAAATATATACATATATACATATATATATATATATATATATATCTATATATATATATATATATATATATATATATATATATATCTATATATATATATATATATATATATATATATATATACACATATATATATATATATATATATATATATATATACATATATATATATATATATATATATATATATATATACATATATATATATATATATATATACTTGTTAACAACTTGTACTTGTGTGTATTGTATTGATCAAATTTATAAATAAATTGATGTAGTTTTCGGTTACCATAAAAAATGGAGAACATGCATCATATACATATATACGCACATGCACTCTTATATATATATATATATATATATATACATATATATACATCCACAGTAGCGGGCTCTCAGAATTAGTCAGAGAAGCTTCCTATGACCTCAAAAAGTTGAGACTTGATGAGAGCTCGAAGCTCGAGAAAACCGATAACTACTAGATTTTTTTTATTATCAATTTTCGTAGTGGTAAGTTAAAAAAGAGCTTATATGATGGTATTGCGAAATAAATTGAAATGAATAGTCGATATTCTAACCTTTCATTTAATGAATATAACACAGAATGAATATAATACAGAAGGCACAATTACTAAATATTTAAAAATGCTTCATTTCATATTAGGGAAGCCTTTTAACTACTAAATTAAACTCGTATGCTCAAAAATTTTTGCATTGCTCATCGTGACGAAAGTAGCATCAGTATTGCAAACTTAAGCCTGAATCTATTTAAACGTATCCCTCTGTTGAAAATGTTATCCAAGATTTAAATTATAAGATATTCCAAATATCTATACCGATACATGCAAATACTTTACTATGTTTGTATACATATAATTAATAATACATGTACAAACTTCAGCTGTTAAAAGCTGGGAATTCTACGCATTCATAAACCGTTTTTTGCTCTAGTAATATAACTAATATCATTATTACAGGATTGGAAAGATAGTTCACTCATACACCTTTAACAACGGACATATTTTGTGTTTGAAAGAAATTATCATTAAATTAAGTTTTAGATCGAATTTGCATTTCGAAACTCCTTTGATTTGAAAAGTAATTATCTTATATCGTAGAAAATTTAATTATAAGGAAATGCGAAAATATGCGTTTTTGGAAATTTTTTTATTCAAAAGTTTCTTCATAGAACGCAATTTTCTATACCATATCACAGTTTTTTTTTATTGCTTTTCATCCATTGAATTCTTATCAGATTTCCACATTTTGAAGTCCTAGGAAGCTTCCCTGACTGGGTTGTCGATATAAGCACTTGACAATATAGTCCCATAAAAAGTAATCAGAGGCGTAAAATGATACGCGTAAGAGGGCCAATGAAGAGGACCACTTCTGGAAATA